>JAPMUY010004884.1:97500-112500 GCA_026901105.3 Galaxias olidus
GTATCCATCAGGGAATGGTCCTTACATATTAACATGGAATATTATAAACCTCTCCATGTTCAGGGTGTATCCATCAGGGAATGGTCCTTACATATTAACATGGAATATTATAAACCTCTCCATGTTCAGGGTGTATCCATCAAGGAATGGTCCTTACATATTAACATGGAATATTATAAACCTCTCCATGTTCAGGGTGTATCCATCAGGGAATGGTCCTTACATATTAACATGGAATATTATAAACCTCTCCATGTTCAGGGTGTGTCCATCAGGGAATGGTCCTTACATATTAACATGGAATATTATAACCCCCCCCTCCCTGGACTATTCTATGGGAAGTACATTGGACAGAGATGAAGTGTCTCTCTGGACTGCAGGACAGGCTGTCAGGGCTGAGGTCTGGAGCCATAGATCAACACAACAAGCTGACTGGAACCCCCTGCAGAAAAATGACTGGTGGTTACCGTGCCAACTGAACAGCTTGACTCCTCGAGGGGTGAGTTAGCCGACAACCTCACTTCCTGCAGAGCATGCCTTGTCTGTCACAATGGCTCTGCCCCTGTACGTGTAGTATGTGTGTGTGTGTGCCTAACACACTGCCTGTTGTAACCAGCAGGGGGGTGTCTGAGCAGAGAGGGGGAAAAGCCCCAGTGCAGCAATTCCCTTTTCCCACGACACCATTTCATAAACATAAACATGTGCTGTAGTGATGCTATCGGCACGGTAACGGCTCTGTCATGGTGATGCTATCGGCACGGTAACGGCTCTGTCATGGTGATGCTATCGGCACGGTAACGACTCCGACATAGTGATGCTATCGTCACCGTAACGGTTCTGACATAGTGATGCTCTCGTCACCGTAACGGCTCTGACATAGTGATGCTATCGGCACGGTAACGGCTCAGACATAGTGATGCTATCGGCACCGTAACGGCTCTGACATAGTGATGCTATCGTCACCGTAACGGCTCTGACATAGTGATGCTATCGTCACCGTAACGGCTCTGACATAGTGATGCTATCGTCACCGTAACGGCTCTGACATAGTGATGCTATCGGCACGGTAACGGCTCAGACATAGTGATGCTATCGGCACGGTAACGGCTCTGACATAGTGATGCTATCGGCACGGTAACGATGCTCACGTTAGGGATGAAGCTGGGAGGAGCCTGCTTGCTGAGCACAGAGTCCCAGTCCACGTCAGACATGTAGTCCAGCTCCTGCAGCTCCGCCAGGCACGACACACGCTTCAGCACATCTATACACAACAACTAAGGAGAGACAGGGGGGGAGGCAGGGGGGGAGACAAGGGGGAGGCAGGGGGGAGGCAGGGGGGAGGGACAGGGTGGAGGCAGGGGGGAGGTAGGGGGAGGCAGGGGGGAGACAGGGGGGAGGCAGGGGGACACAGGAGAGAGGTGGAGGGGGGGATGCAGGGGGGAGACAGGGGGGAGGGACAGGGTGGAGGCAGGGGGGGACGGGGAGACGAGGAGGGGGAACAGAGCAATAGATCAGTTTTAATGCATGCATTCTTCTTCCTTTGTCTGTCTGTCTGTCTGTCTGCCTGCCTGCCTGCCTGCCTGCCTGCCTGCCTGCCTGCCTGTCTGTCTGCCTGCCTGTCTGTCTGTTTGTCTGTCTGTCTGTCTCCTCTTCCTCTCTCTCCTTCTCTTCCTCTCTCTCCTCCTCTTCCTCTCTCTCCTCCTCTTCCTAAGTGCAGGTTTCTTGTCTCTCATTATTCTCTCGTGTCTCTCCTCCCATCCTTTAGTTTAACCAACATGGACATGAATAAATATGTATATAAAAACTCTCTCTCTCTCTCTCTCTCTCTCTCTCAAGCACACACACGCACACACACACAAACACACACACACACACACACACACACACACACACACACACACACACACACACACACACACACACACACACACACACACACACACACACACACACTCACACACACACACCAGTGGAATGCTGATTAGTGTGTCTGAGTCTTTTGGCATGCAGTAATGCAACAGTTTGACTGCAGTCTAATATATGCAGTTTATATTCCTCTCTCTCTCTTTGTCTCTCTATCTGTCCCTCTCTATATATAGTATATATACAAGGTGTATATTAATATATAGGTTGGTATTATGATAAAGTATCATCTTCATATTATGGTGTGTGTTATTAGCCCCTGGAGATTGAAGACTGGGAGGAAGTCTAGCCCAGACTGTTCCAGTGAGGGGAGTTTAAACAGCCACACACTACTATCACCGTGTCTGATCTGGGGAGGAGCTGAGAGCTGGATTTGAATCCCTCGCTTGAGGGACGAAGGGCCCCGCAGCGGCGCTGTCGTGTTGGCAGTGCAGGTGTGGTACCTTTCTGAGTAGAGACTTGAGCTCCACAGGCCAGTGGGCAGGGTACGAGGGGTGCACTTTGTGGAACGTCTGGACGATCTCGTTGGCCGGCGTGCTGGACCTCATCACGTACGGCCTCTGGTTGAGACACAAAACATCTTCATCATCATTCTTCATCCCAGCATCACACTCTCAACCCAGCCACCAAGCAGCTTATAGTGACTGGGATGAAACACGTAGACGCAGTAAAACATGCATAAATGAGTGTTCATTTTACTGTTGGACCTTTCCTTAGTGATGCAGCAATGAAGCACGTTTCAGAAAAGCTAATTAAACCAGACAGAGTGTTTTGGGTTTGTCTGTAATAAGCTCTGCCTCTATGTAATTAGCCTCTCTGGACTGTGTCTCACAGCTGGACTCTGAACAGCAGACTACACAGGAAGGGTCTGGATGGGCTCGCCTATGGAGGGATACAGGATGGAGAGACCCCCTCTGTGTAATTAGCCTCACTGGACTCTGGACAGGGTACACTAAGTGCACATCACGCCTATGGAGGGATACAAGATGGAGAGACCCCCTCTGTGTAATTAGCCTCACTGGACTCTGGACAGGGTACACTAAGTGCACATCACGCCTATGGAGGGATACAAGATGGAGAGACCCCCTCTGTGTAATTAGCCTCACTGGACTCTGGACAGGGTACACTAAGTGCACATCACGCCTATGGAGGGATACAAGATGGAGAGACGCCCCCTCTGTGTGGTGGAGGACCGCCATAGTGAGGGATGCCTGATAGTCAGGTTGCTGCAGAGATCGAGAGCTTTCTGGACTCTAACAGTTTGAGGGGGGGCTAAAACATTGGCTACTGTTTTTCACACTGATTCTCCATTGTATTTCTTTCAAAAATGAAAGACTTACATTGACGATGAAGACAACTGGACAGTAATTATGGTATTCCTGCTTGTCATTGGGCTTTTACAGCATAATGCTCTGTTTGAGGCCAAACTAAACTAAACTAAACTAAGCTAAACCTAACTAAACTAAACTAAGCTTAACCTAACTCAACTCAACTCAACTCAACTCAACTCAACTCAACTCAACTCAACTATACTATACTATACTATACTATACTATACTAAACTAAACTAAACTAAACTAAACTAAACTAAACTAAACTAAACTATACTAAACTAAACTAAACTAAACTAAACTTTAAGGTGCACCACTGCCTGTCTCCACTCTGCTTGTCATTGGGCATTTACAGCATAATGCTCTGTTTGAGGCCAAACTAAACTAACCTAAACTTTAAGGTTCCCCCTTCCGCTCTGAGGATCATCAGGAGGATAGAGCCAGTTTGAGGAGGAAGATATGTAACGTGTCTCTGCTTCTCAAGGAGACTTAAGCTATTCTAGGAGAGACGCAGATGTCCCATCTATTATTCACTGTCTAGAGGTGTGCTGTGTCGAGACCAGGTAAGAGGTGGGGGAGTGTTTTTCTGAGTGTGTGTGTGTGAGAGAGAGAGAGGTTGATAGAGAGACAGAGAAAGAGAGAGACACACACACAGAAAGAGAGAGAGAGAGCAAGAGAGAGAAGGCGAGAGAGAGAGAGAGAGAAGGAGAGAGACAGAGAGTGAAAGAGAGAGAGAGAGTGTGATAGAGAGACAGAGGAAGAGAGAGACACAGAAAGAGAGAGAGAGCGAGAGAGAGAGAAGGTGAGAGAGAGAGAGAAAGAGAGAGAGAGAGAGAGAGAGAGAGAGCGAGAGAGAGAGAGAGAGAGAGAGAGAGAGAGAGAGAGAGAGAGAGACTGTATGACCTTCTCCTGGGGTCAGGTGCGGTTAACATTTTGATGTCATTTAGAGAGCGGTCCTCTCAAAAGTCTAGAGACTACCAGCGGATAGACAAATATATATATAAATATATATATACATATATATATATATATATATATATATATAAACAGTGCATCCGGAAAGTATTCATACCCCTTCACTTTTTCCACATTTTATTATGTTACAGCCCTAATTCCAAAATGGATTAAATAAAGGAATTCCTCAACATTCTACACAATACCGCATAATGACAAAGTGAAAAAGGTTTTTTAGAATTTTTTGCAAATGTATTAAAAATAAAAAAATAAAATATCACATGTACATAAGTATTCACACCCTTTACTCAATACTTTGTTGAAGCACCTTTGGCAGCAATTACAGCCTCAAGTCTTCTTGAGTATGATGCTACAAGCTTGCCACACCTATTTTGGGGCAGTTTCTCCAATTCTTCTTTGCAGATCGTCTCAAGCTCCATCAGGTTGGATGGGGAGCGTCGGTGCACAGCCATTTTCAGATCTCTCCAAAGATGTTCAATCGGGTTCAAGTCTGGGCTCTGGCTGGGCCACTCAGGGACATTCACAGACTTGTCCCAAAGCCACTCCTTTGTTATCTTGGCTGTGTGCTTAGGGTCGTTGTCCTGTTGGAAGGTCAACCTTCGCCCCAGTCTGAGGTCCAGAACGCTCTGGAGCAGGTTTTCATCAAGGATCTCTCTGTACATTGCTGCATTCATCTTTCCCTTGATCCTGACTAGTCTCCCAGTTCCTGCCGCTGAAAAACACCCCCACAGCATGATGCTGCCACCACCATGCTTCACTGTAGGGATGGTATTGGCCAGGTGATGAGCAGTGCCTGGTTTCCTCCAGACATGACGCTTGGCATTCAGGCCAAAGAGTTCAATCTTGGTTTCATCAGACCAGAGAATTTTGTTTCTCATGGTCTGAGAGTCCTTTAGGTGCCTTTTGGCAAACTCCATGCGGGCTGTCATGTGCCTTTTACTGAGGAGTGGCTTCCGTCTGGCCACTCTACCATAAAGGCCTGATTGGTGGAGTGCTGCAGAGATGGTTGTCCTTCTGGAAGGTTCTCCCATCTCCACAGAGGAACACTGGAGCTCTGTCAGAGTGACCATCGGGTTCTTGGTCACCTCCTGACCAGGTCCTTCTCCCCCGATTGCTCAGTTTTGCCGGGCGGCCAGCTCTAGGAAGAGTCCTGGTGGTTCCAAACGTCTTCCATATGCGAATGATGGAGACCACTTTGCTCGTTGGGACCTTCAATACTGCAGACATTTTTTTGTACCCTTCCCCAGATCTGTGCCTCGATACAATCCTGTCTCGGAGGTCTACATTATGCGGTATTGTATGTAGAATGTTGAGAATTTTTTTTATATTTAATCCATTTTGGAATTAGGCTGTAACATAATAAAATGTGGAAAAAGTGAAAGGGTATGAACACTCACACGGATACTTGCCTATTATATATATATATATATATATATATATATATATATATATATACGGTATATATATGAGTGAGAAATAGTGCTTGTGTATGTGTGTGTTTGTGTGTGTGTGTGTTTGTGTGTGTGTGTGTGTGTGTGTGTGCGTGCATGCGTGCGTGCGTGTGTTCGTGTGTTTGTGTGTACCTGTGCTCGGAGCAGCTCATAGGCTGTAACCCCTAGCGACCACCAGTCCACAGAGAAGGAGTACCCAGGGTGCATCCCTTCACAAGGAAGGAACAGCTCCGGGGCTTCAGGAGACAAGATGGAGGACAACTCAACATAGACATCTGTATAGAGCTACATTCATATCAACAATATATAACCCTAACCCTAGACATCTGTAAAGAGATATATTCATATCAACAATATATAACCCTAACCCTAGACATCTGTATAGAGCTACATTCTTATCAACAATATATAACCTAACCTAGACATCTGTATAGAGCTACATTCATATCAACAACATATAACCTAACCCTAGACATCTGTATAGAGCTACATTCATATCAACAATATATAACCCTAACCCTAGACATCTGTATAGAGCTACATTCATATCAACAACATATAACCCTAACCCTAGACATCTGTATAGAGCTACATTCATATCAACAATATATAACCCTAACCCTAGACATCTGTATAGAGCTACACATATCAACATATAACCCTAACCCTAGACATCTGTATATAACCCTAACCCTAGACATCTGTAAAGAGATATATTCATATCAACAATATATAACCCTAACCCTAGACATCTGTATAGAGCTACATTCATATCAACAATATATAACCCTAACCCTAGACATCTGTATAGAGCTACATTCATATCAACAACATATAACCCTAACCCTAGACATCTGTATAGAGCTACATTCATATCAACAATATATAACCCTAACCCTAGACATCTGTATAGAGCTACATTCATATCAACAATATATAACCCTAACCCTAGACATCTGTATAGAGCTACATTCATATCAACAACATATAACCCTAACCCTAGACATCTGTATATAGCTATATTCATACAGTATAACAACATATAACCCTAACCCTAGACATCTGTATATAGCTATATTCATACAGTATAACAACATATAATCCTAACCCTAGACATCTGTATAGCGCTATATTCATATCAACAACATATAACCCTAACCCTAGACATCTGTATAGAGCTATATTCATACAGTATAACAACACATAACCATAACCCTAGACATCTGTAAAGAGATATATTCATATCAACAACATCTAACCCTAGACATCTGTATAGAGCTATATTCATTCCAACAACATATAACCCTAACCCTAGACATCTGTATATAGCTATATTCATACAGTATAACAACATATAACCCTAACCCTAGACATCTGTATAGCGCTATATTCATACAGTATAACAACACATAACCATAACCCTAGACATCTATGTAGAGCTTATTCATATCAACAACATATAACCCTAACCCTAGACATCTGTATAGAGCTATATTCATATCAACAACATATAACCCTATCCCTGACATCTGTATATAACTACATTTATACAGTATAATCACAAATATTTATTTTTGCTTTATATTAAACATAAAAATCAACCAACATGTAAATATACTGTAGTGAGAACTCAAACCAACACACAACCACCCACCCCCCACCCACCCCACACACACACACACACACCCACAGTAACTGCCGGTCTGCCCAGCTTCCTACACAGTGCCATCCGTCAGTAGCTGTAATGGGTCTGGACAGGACCCAGAGGTCAGAGGGTCAAACCGCCCTGTCCATTTGTCACCATGTGTAATCTGGGTGTCTTTGTTCCTGATAGGCTTCTGGACCTCAGGATGCAGCCAGGCTGTGCCCCACGACAAGCAGTCTTATCAGCCTGGTTAGTCTGTTCCTCCGTGATAAGACCCTGCTTGGTTAGTCTGTTCCTGACTGGTTAACCTGTTCCTCCATGATAAGGAAGAGTGCATGCTAATGGCGCTACAAGATGACTATCTACTAATGCAGAGAGCTAGTCGTAAACTGAACTGCGCTCCTCATGGAGAACGGGATCTTCTCTGCTTGGACGCATTGCGCACGCAGCTATTAGGATATTTGGGATATACATAATAACGCCATCTCCTTCCTCTATGTTGGTAATGTGTTGTGTCACAGTGTATTTACCCATGTAGGGTTTGGTGATAGTTTATTATATTAGTAGATATATTTACCCATGTAGGGTTTGGTGATTAGTCTTAGTTATTAGTATTCATATTATTACTTATCCATGTATTGTTTGGAGGTAGTTTATTATAGTAGTTTATTATATTAGTGTATACATTTGCCCATGTAGGGTTTGGTGATAGTTTACTATATTAGTTTATTACATTAGTTTATTATATTCGTATATATACTAATATATAATTTACCCATGTAGGGTTTGGTCCCAGCAATGGACGTAGCTCTCAGGTCCTCTTTGACGATGGCGGCGATGTTGAAGTCTGTCAGGTGAACGTGACCTGGAAAGGAAAGGAGACAAACGCTGCTTAGAAAACTGACAGACATCCACCTACAGTCTCAGGGTTAGAGTTAGGGTTAGGGTCAGGGTTAGGGTTAGGCTAGACAAACGCTGCTTAGAAAACTGACAGACATCCACCTACAGTCTCAGGGTTAGAGTTAGGGTTAGGGTCAGGGTTAGGGTTAGGCTAGACAAACGCTGCTTAGAAAACTGACAGACATCCACCTACAGTCTCAGGGTTAGAGTTAGGGTTAGGGTCAGGCTAGACAAACGCTGCTTACAAAACTGACAGACATCCACCTACAGTCTCAGGGTTAGAGTTAGGGTCAGGGTTAGGGTTAGGCTAGACAAACGCTGCTTAGATAACTGACAGACATCCACCTACAGTCTCAGGGTCAAGGTCACGGTTAGGGTTAGGCTAGACAAACGCTGCTTAGATAGCTGACAGACATCCACCTACAGTCTCATTCTCTCTCTCTCTCTCTCTCTCTCTCTCTCTCTCTCTGCCTCCCCCTTCTCGAGTGTACATTCATTCACCTAAAGAAACAGTTTGAGAGTTTGAAGCTGGGCATAGGTCCACAGGAGGGTTTCAACTTTATAAATGTGTCGTTACGTAATCTGTCTCTAGAGAGCAGCGGTCCTGATGGTGCTTTGCAAAGTCACTAGTTCACCTTGACGGGAGATGGCTTGATGCACGCCGGGCAGGGAGAGCCATTTTTATTAGCTGCCGAGGGGACTTTCTCTGTGTGTGTGTGTGTGTGTGTGTGTGTGTGTGTGTGTGTGTGTGTGTGTCTGCGCACGTGTGTGCTAGTGTTTTGCCGCATAGCAATTGCTCGGTTGAATGGGTGTCCCCAATATCCCGTACACACACACACACGCACGCACGCACGCACGCAGACACACACACACCCCACACACACAGATGGTGCCGTACATGTTAAGCAGGCAGCCAGAGGCTAGCTAGTCCAGTCCAAGGCTGCTTGTTCTCCCTGAGACGCTGGACCTTAAAGATAAGAGAGGAACACAGAAGCAGAGACTAAACTAATGAGGCCTCATACAAACACTGACACGTCTCTCTCTCTGTCTCTCTGTCTCTGTCTCTCCCCTCTCTGTCTCTCCCCCACCTCTCTGTCTCTCTGTCTACCCCCCATCTCTCCACTCTGTCTATCTCTCTCTCTCTTTCTCTCTCTCTCCCTCTCTCTGTCTTCTCTGACTCTCTCTCTCTACCTATCTCTCTCTCTCTCTCTCTGTTTCTCTTTCTCTCTTTCTTTCTCTTTTCTCTCCCCCGTCTCTCTCTCTCTCTCTCTCTCTCTCCCTCTCTCTCTCTTCCTTTCTCTCTCTGTCTCTCTCTCTCTCTCTGTCTCTCTCTCCTTCCTCTCTCTCTCTCTCTCTCTCTCTCTCTCTCTGTTTCTCTCTCTCTGCCTTTCTCTGTCCCCCCGTCTCTCTCTCTCTCTCTCTCTCTGTCTCTCTCTCTCTCTCGTTCTCTCTCTCTCTCTCTGTCTACCTATCTCTCTGCCTTCCTCTCTGTCTCTCTCTCTCTCTCTTGTTTATATCTCTCTACCCCCCCTCTCTCTCTGTCTATCTCTCTCACTCTCTGTGTTTCTCTCTCTCTCTACCTATCTCTCGCTCTGTTTTTCTCTCTCTACCTCTCTCTCTTCCTATCTGTCCCCTCCCTCCCTCTCTCCCTCTCTCTCTGTCCCCCCGTCTCTCTCTCTCTCTCTCCCTCTCTCTCTGCCTCCCCCCTTCTCTCTCTCTTCATTTTCTGTTTTGTCCTCACCATCTTTCATCATATTTCTATTAACTTTTATCTCCTTCATCAAATCCTTTCCTGTCATTTTCCTGATCTTATCCTTCACTCTACTTTATCATCCCACTCCGCCTTTTCCCGCCCATCTCTCCTTCTCTCCTCCTTTCTTTCCTTTCTTTCCATACCTCCCTCCCTCCCTCCCTCTCTCTCTCTTTCCACACCCTCCTCCCCTCCCTCTCTTTCTGACCCTCTCTGTGTTACAGAATCAGATGTAGAGAAGCAGCAGAAACTAGTCAGAGTAGAATCTGAACACACTCTGGGTGTGTTAGCTGCAGTGTGTTGGGGTGTGTTAACTGTAGTGTGTTAGCTGCAGTGTGTTGGGTTGTGTTAACTGTACTGTGTTGGGGTGTGTTAGCTGTAGTGTGTTGGGGTGTGTTGGCAGCAGTGTGTTTTGGTGTGTTGGGTTGTGTTAACTGTACTGTGTTGGGGTGTGTTAGCCGTAGTGTGTTGGGGTGTGTTAGCTGCAGTGTGTTGGGGTGTGTTAACTGTAGTGTGTTAGCTGCAGTGTGTTGGGTTGTGTTAACTGTACTGTGTTGGGGTGTGTTAGCTGTAGTGTGTTGGGGTGTGTTGGCAGCAGTGTGTTTTGGTGTGTTGGGTTGTGTTAACTGTACTGTGTTGGGGTGTGTTAGCCGTAGTGTGTTGGGGTGTGTTAGTGTGTTAGCTGTGTTGGGGTGTGTTAACTGTAGTGTTGTTGTTGGGTGTGTTAACTGTACTGTGTTGGGGTGTGTATTGGCTGTACTGTGTTGTGTTAACTGTACTGTGTTGGGGTGTGTTTGTTAACTGTACTGTGTTTGGTACTGTGTTTGTGTTAACTGTACTGTGTTGGAGTGTGTTAACTGTACTGTGTTGGAGTGTGTTAACTGTACTGTGTTGGTGTTAACTGTACTGTGTTAGATGTTAGTGTGTTGTTGGGGTGTGTTAACTGTACTGTGTTGGAGTGTGTTAACTGTTGTTGGAGTGTGTTAACTGTAGTGTGTTGGAGTGTGTTAACTGCTGTGGGGTGTGTTAGATGTAGTGTGTTGGGGTGTGTTAGATGTAGTGTGTTGGGTGTTAGCTGTAGGTGTTGTTGTGCTGGGGTGTATTGTTAGTGTGTTACTGTGTTGGAGTGTGTTAACTGTACTGTGTTGGAGTGTGTTAACTGTACTGTGTTGGAGTGTGTTAACTGTACTGTGTTGGGGTGTGTTAGATGTAGTGTGTTGGGGTGTGTTAGATGTAGTGTGTTGGGTGTGTGTTAGTGTGTTGGGTTGTGCTGGGGTGTATTATTGGTGTGTTGGGGCACTGTGTGGGTTGTGTTAACTGGTGTTGGAGTGTGTTAACTGTACTGTGTTGGAGTGTGTGTGTGTTGGGGTGTTAACTGTACTGTGTTGGGGTGTGGTTGTGTTGGGGTGTGTTAGATGTAGTGTGTTGGGGTGTGTGTTAGTGTGTTGGGTTGTGCTGGGGTGTATTGGCTGTAGTGTGTTGGGGCACTGGGTTGTGTTGGAGTGTGTTAGCTGTAGTGTGTTGGGTTGTGTTGGGGCTTCTGAACGCCTGGGGCCCAGCACGAAGCCGACATCCGGAGCATTAGCTAAAGCGTTGCCACGGGGACAGGCGCACCAGCAGGTAATAGAAAAATAAACAATATTAAAGTGAACAACATCTGCTGCCCTCAGGGGAACATGGGGGAGACGCTCTCTCTCTCTCTCTCTCTCTCTCTCTCTCTCTCTCATTCACGTTGTCTCTCGCTCTCTCTCTCCCTTTCTCTCTCTCTCGTTCACGCTGTCTCTCTCTCTCTCTCTCTCTCTCTCTCTCTGTCTCTCCCTCTTCATATGTTTCCTCTCTCCCCCTCTCTCAGTGGCAGAAGGGCTGTCGTCCCGGTAACCCCTGAGTTCCCTGACCAGCTGCCCAGTACCCTCGATGGGCAGTGAAGGACATCCGAGTGGGTGAGTGTGCCATTGTGTGTGTGTGTGTGTGTGTGTTTGTGTGTGAGTGTGTGTGTGTGCGGGTGTTTGTGTGCGTGAGGTGGATTTGTGTATGTTTGAGAGGAGGAGGATGATCATTAATATTCTCTGCTCATTAGCACGTTGATGAAGGATTATGAAGTTGAAGTCTCTTTGTTCACTTCAGTATCAGACTGACTACAGGATGACGACTCCCTCTCCTCTCCTCTCCTCTCTCTCTCCTCTTCTCTCTCTCCCCCCTCTCAACCTCTGTCTCCCTCTCTCTTTCCTCTCCTCTTCCACCTCTCCTTCCTCTCCTCTCTGCTGCGCTCCTCTCCTCTCTCTCTTCCTTTCTCTCCCCCCTCTCTCCCTCTGTCACTCCCCTCCTCTTCCTCCTCTCCTTCCTCTCCTCTCCTCTCTGCTCCGCTCCCTCCTCCCCCCCCTCTCTCTCTTTCACTCTCGCTCTCTCTCTCTTTCTCTCGCTACCGACTACAGGATGAGGTCTCTCTCTCAATTTTCAGTTTCAATTTCAATTGGCTTTATTGGCATGAAAGAATAACTGTTCATATTGCCAAAGCAACAGTGGAAATACAGAAATATTTCTTATCTGTATAAATCACAGCCTTATACATAACTCAATAAATACTTTAACGCACAAACACACACACAAACGGACATAAACTCTTGAGGATGTCTCAGGTCACCACATGTAGAAACGCTGGTCTGGAATCAGTTTCAGTTTACAGTGAAAGCTCGTTCTGGTTTGACTGGGTGACGATTTTAGGGTTAGATAAGGGGTCAGAGGTTAGGAGTTAGGGTTAGGGTTTAGGGTCTCTTACCATGCTCATCCAGTAGTATGTAGTGTTAGGGTTAGGGGTCAGGGGTTAAAGGTTAGGGTCTCTTACCATGCTCATCCAGTAGTATGTAGTGTTAGGGTTAGGGTTAGGGGTCAGGGGTTAAAGGTTAGGGTCTCTTACCATGCTCATCCAGTAGTATGTTGTCTGGTTTGATGTCTCTGCAAGAGAACAAAACAAACACCAGGGCGTTATGGTCTCTCTGCGTCAAGGGCCTTGAATATGATCTGTGTGTGTGTGTGTGTGTGTGTGTGTGTGTGTGTGTGTGTGTGTGTGTGTGTGTGTGCGTGCGTGCGTGTGTGTGTTTGCGTGCGTATATGTGTGTGTGTGTGTGTGTGTGTGTGTGTGTGTTTATGCTGTGTGATCACATCAGTACTATGACAGGCAGGCTGGCTGGACTATGGGCGTTTGGCTTGCGACCGTAGAAAATGAACAACATAACATGATAGGACTGTCCAGTCCCGCTCCAAACCCAACCAAAGCCGACCAGCAGGGACAGGCTGCCTGTCAGAGAGGACCTCAGCGCTGTAATCAACAGGACAGGAGTAAGGACAACAACAACAACAACAACAACAACAACACAGCAGAATTCAGAGGGAAACCGTTGGGTCAAAGGTCATCCTAGCCCACAGGCTGTTTATATACTGTATATTTAAACTTAGATAGCTGGCCATGAAGTTATTTTAGTATTTTTAGTGGAGATCCTGTAGGGTTAGGGTTAGAGTTGTGACCATGTAGTGAACCTCTAGGGTTAGGGTTAGGGTTATGACCCTCTAGGGTTAGGGTTATGACCATATAACGATCCTGTAGGGTTAGGGTCAGGGTTATGACCCTCTAGGGTTAGGGTTGTGACCATGTAAAGATCCTGTAGGGTTAGGGTTAGGGTTATGACCATGTAGAGATCCTGTAGGGTTAGGGTTAGGGTTATGACCCTCTAGGGTTAGGGTTATGACCATATAAAGATCCTGTAGGGTTAGGGTCAGGGTTATGACCCTCTAGGGTTAGGGTTATGACCATGTAGAGATCCTGTAGGGTTAGGGTTAGGGTTATGACCCTCTAGGGTTAGGGTTATGACCATGTAGAGATCCTGTAGGGTTAGGGTTAGGGTTATGACCCTCTAGGGTTAGGGTTATGACCATGTAGAGATCCTGTAGGGTTAGGGTTATGACCCTCTAGGGTTAGGGTTATGACCATGTAGAGATCCTGTAGGGTTAGGGTCAGGGTTATGACCCTCTAGGGTTAGGGTTATGACCATGTAGAGATCCTGTAGGGTTAGGGTCAGGGTTATGACCCTCTAGGGTTAGGGTTATGACCATGTAGAGATCCTGTAGGGTTAGGGTCAGGGTTATGACCCTCTAGGGTTAGGGTTATGACCATGTAGAGATCCTGTAGGGTTAGGGTTATGACCCTCTAGGGTTAGGGTTATGACCCTCTAGGGTTAGGGTTAGGTTCTGGTCCTGTAGAAACCCTGAGAGTGGGAACCAGCTGTCTAACCAAGCAGAACACAGCGACCCACTATCCTGCTAAAGAACATCCAGAACATTCCTGCAGCCAAACCCACTTCCTGTTTCAATCACTGCTCCTTCCCAGCTTCAGGAATGAAGGAGACGTCTGCTTATTCCTTTACGGAGGCGGTACGTTTTGTCACCAGGAGACGTCTGCTTATTCCTTTACGGAGGCAGTACGTTTTGTCACCAGGAGACGTCTGCTTATTCCTTTACGGAGGAGGTACGTTTTGTCACCAGGAGACGTCTGCTTATTCCTTTACGGAGGCGGTACGTTTTGTCACCAGGAGACGTCTGCTTATTCCTTTACGGAGGCGGTACGTTTTGTCACCAGGAGACGTCTGCTTATTCCTTTACGGAGGCGGTACGTTTTGTCACCAGGAGACGTCTGCTTATTCCTTTACGGAGGAGGTACGTTTTGTCACCAGGAGACGTCTGCTTATTCCTTTACGGAGGCGGTACGTTTTGTCACCAGGAGACGTCTGCTTATTCCTTTACGGAGGCGGTACGTTTTGTCACCAGGAGACGTCTGCTTATTCCTTTACGGAGGCGGTACGTTTTGTCACCAGGAGACGTATGCTGCCATTAAATATATTAAGTTTCATAATATAATATCCCAAAGACCACCAAGGTCTGTCACTATGGAGAGGGAAGCTCTTCAAACGACTTCCTGACAGCAGTTCACTCTGGATGTGCTCTGGCCCACGCATTCAAATGAAACGCAGACTT
>JAPMUY010004884.1:117500-120000 GCA_026901105.3 Galaxias olidus
TGCATTAGGACAGCTCCTCTGTGTTCATATACAGTCCTACATCTGACTGTCCTCTCTGCTGCATCAGGACAGCTTCACTGTGTTCATATACAGTCCTACATCTGACTGTCCTCTCTGCTGTATTAGGACAGCTCCTCTGTGTTCATATCTATCTGTGCTCTCTGCTGCATTAGGACAGCTTCACTCTGTTCATACAGTCCTAGATCTGATCTCTCTGCTGCATTAGGACAGCTTCACTGTCTGCTAGACTAGGAGATATTTATCACGACCACCCCCTTCTCTCTCCCTTTCTCTTTGTGCACACACATCCTCCATTTTGTCTCTCTTCTCTGCATAATCCTCTCTTTCCTTCTACTCACAGACTCTCCTTTCTTCACAATTAAGAAAAAGAATGGAATGACCACTTTCTTTTAAACAGAAAGAGAGAGAGAGAGGGTATCTCATCTTGAGGAAGGGCTGGCGGCCTGTCAGTGAGTCTTACAGTGAGTGGTGTGCTTCGGGAGCAGCAGGAAAGAGAAGAAAGATGTGGGAGTCCTTCTTTTGAGGAGCTGTGCGTCTCTGATGCACGGTGACGTTTGACAGGAACAACGATCTTTTGTCGTCTCATGTGAAAGCAAACGATTCTTTATTCATAGAGAGTGTTAATGTTTTATAGCAGCCCGAGCAGAGAGAGAATGTGTTCATATTTCATACACACATACTGGAGAGAGGGCCTATTTTAGGAAGGTGGAGTTGGGCTTATTTTAGTACGGTGGAGTTGGGTTTATTTTAGAGGCCGGTGGTGTTGGGTGGAGTTGGGTTTATTTTAGAGGCCGGTGATGTTGGGTGGAGTTAGATGGAGTTGGGTTTATTTTAGAGGCAGGTGGAGTTTGGGTGGAGTTAGATGGAGTTGGGTTTATTTTAGAGGCAGGTGGAGTTGGGTTTATTTTAGAGGCGGGTGGAGTTGGGTGGAGTTAGGTGGCGTTGGGTTTATTTTAGAAGCAGGAGGAGTTGGGTGGAGTTTGGTGGAAGGTCTATTAATGTGCAGACTTAGCAAGGAGGGAAGTGATCCTTTGTTTAACCAGCACAGCAGATCTGATCAAACTATTTCTGTGTCTGTGTCTCTGAAAACATCCTCTAATGCTCTGCTAGTGTGCTTCATCAATGTTTCTCTGTGAACGGAGAGAGGAGATTTTGATTCTGTTCCAACAGAGTTTTGCTGGTGTAAATCTTGCAGCAGAGAGAGAGAGCGAGAGAGAGGAAGAGAGAGAGAAACAGAAAGACACAGTGAGAGAGAGAAAGAGAGAGAGCAAAGCTCCAGGGCTGTCCACTTCACTTTTCTGACCCCGTTTAAAGCCCTAAAGCAGTAAGACTCTCTCCCTCTTCTAGAGACTGGTGGGCGTGGCTGTCACGAGCTGTATGCGTGTGTGTGTGTGTGTGTGTGTGTGTGTGTGTGTGTGTGTGTGTGTGTGTGTGTGTGTGTGTGTGTGAGAGAGAGTGTGTGAGAGTGTGTGAGCGTGTATGAGTGTGTGAGAGAGAGAGAGTGTGTGTTTGAGTGTGATTGTGTGAGTGTGTGTGTGTGGGTGTGTGTGTGTGTGTGTGTGTGGGTGAGAGTGTGTGTGTGTGTGTGAGAGAGTGTGTGAGAGTGTGTGAGCGTGTATGAGTGTGTGAGAGAGAGAGAGAGAGAGTGTGTGTGTGTGTGTGTGTGTGTGTGTGTGTGAGAGAGAGACTGTGTGTGAGTGTTTAGAGGATCTACGCTGTCTGTCAGGACAGATCCAGTGGCTGCAGGTCTCACAGACTCTACAGTGGCAGAGCCATCAAGCCTGACTGTAATTAGACTGTCTGGACTCCACTACCCACACACTGGAGCACAGACTCTACTCACATACACTGGGGCACAGACTCTACTAATCTCTACTCCAGCCACATACAACTGGAGCACAGACTCTACTAATCTCTACTCTACCCACATACACTGGAGCACAGACTGTACTCACATACACTGGGGCACAGACTCTACTAATCTCTACTCTACCCACATACACTGGAGCACAGACTCTACCCACATACACTGGGGCACAGACTCTACTAATCTCTACTCTACCCACATACACTGGAGCACAGACTCTACTAATCTCTACTCTACCCACATACACTGGAGCACAGACTCTACTAATCTCTACTCTACCCACATACACTGGAGCACAGACTCTACTCACATACACTGGGGCACAGACTCTACTAATCTCTACTCTACCCACATACACTGGAGCACAGACTCTACCCACATACACTGGGGCACAGACTCTACTAAACTCTACTCTACTAAACACACTCTACCCACAAACACTGAAGCACAGACTCTACCCACATACACTGGGGCACAGACTCTACTAATCTCTACTCTACCCACATACACTGGTGCACAGACTCTACTAATCTCTACTCTACCCACATACACTGAAGCACAGACTCTACTAAACTCTACTCTACCCACATACACTGGAGAACAGACTCTACT
>JAPMUY010004884.1:132500-152500 GCA_026901105.3 Galaxias olidus
CATTATAGAACGCCGCTATAGAAAGAGACTGGACCCATACCAACACAACTGAGCTTAAAAGTGTTTTTCAAACCTACAGAGGTCACTTGAAAGATAATTATTTTGCTGTCACATCACTAGAGCTGCAGTGCTACCTCTCAACTCACTCAGGATCGATCAGTGTGAAAAAAAAACCTCCAAAAAGAGGAGAAAGTATGGAGAGACTTCTAAAGGTTACTGGAGTTATGACTATGTCACTGTGTTTTATTTATATGGTGATTATGTCGTGTCTGAATTTGAATAGGCTGAATCATGTCTTCACAACGTGTGTTTGTCCATTATGATCCTTAGGCAAATCTAAATAAAACGAAGCCCCGGGATAAACATCAACTGCAGCACTAAAACAACCTGACTCACTCTTCTACTGAACACTGAGTAACAGACAAGTAAAGAGAGAGAGAGAGGTATGTATGATAGCTGACTTACTCTCCTCTTGAACAGTAAGTAACAGATGAGTAAAGAGAGAGGAGTATGTTTGGTAGCTGACTCAATGGCTGTGCTGGCTCTAGAACCGTTTAGTACAACAGAGAGATGTAGGAGGAGAGGAAGAGGAGAGGAGCGAGGCGAGTCTGACTTTGACAGTGTGTTGGGTGTTGACTTGGGGCAGTCTTTATCAAACAGGCTGGGTGGGGGGTGGGTTGCGGCAGTCATTACCAAAAAGGCTGGGTGGGGGGTGAGTCGGGGAAGTCTTTATCAAACAGGCTGGGTGGGGGGTGGGTCGGGGCAGACTTTACCAAACAGGCTGGGTGGGGGGTGAGTCGGGGCAGTCTTTACCAAACAGGCTGGGTGGGGGGTGAGTTGGGGCAGTCTTTATCAAACAGGCTGGGTGGGGGGTGAGTCGGGGCAGTCTTTATCAAACAGGCTGGGTGGGGGGTGAGTTGGGGCAGTCTTTATCAAACAGGCTGGGTGGGGGTGAGTTGGGGCAGTCATTACCAAACAGGCTGGGTGGGGGGTGAGTCGGGGCAGTCATTACCAAACATGCTGGGTGGGGGTGAGTCGGGGAAGTCTTTATCAAACAGGCTGGGTGGGGGTGAGTCGGGGCAGACTTTACCAAACAGGCTGGGTGGGGGGTGAGTCGGGGCAGTCTTTACCAAACAGGCTGGGTGGGTGGTGAGTTGGGGCAGACTTTACCAAACAGGCTGGGTGGGGGAGGGGGTGAGTTGGGGCAGTAATTACCAAACAGGCTGGGTGGGGGGTGAGTCGGGGCAGTTTTTACCAAACAGGCTGGGTGGGGGGTGAGTTGGGGCAGTCTTTATCAAACAGGCTGGGTGGGGGTGAGTTGGGGCAGTCTTTATCAAAAAGGCTGGGTGGGGGGTGAGTCGGGGCAGTCTTTATCAAACAGGCTGGGTGGGGGGTGAGTTGGGGCAGTCTTTATCAAACAGGCTGGGTGGGGGTGAGTTGGGGCAGTCATTACCAAACAGGCTGGGTGGGGGGAGAGTCGGGGAAGTCTTTATCAAACAGGCTGGGTGGGGGGTGAGTTGGGGCAGTCATTACCAAACAGGCTGGGTGGGGGGTGAGTCGGGGCAGTCTTTACCAAACAGGCTGGGTGGGGGGTGAGTCGGGGCAGTCTTTACCAAACAGGCTGGGTGGGGGGTGAGTCGGGGCAGTCTTTACCAAACAGGCTGGGTGGGGGGTGAGTCGGGGCAGTGTTTACCAAACAGGCTAGGTGGGGGGTGAGTCGGGGCAGTCTTTACCAAACAGGCTGGGTGGGGGGTGAGTCGGGGCAGTCTTTACCAAACAGGCTGGGTGGGAGGTGCAGTCTTTACCAAACAGGCTGGGTGGGGGGTGAGTTGCCCCGCTGACCCAAGCATGTCTGCAGGTAAAATGGCCCTGTGCTGCCTTCTGTTAGCAGCTGGGGGAAAACGCTGTCTAAAGCAGTAGCTCCCCTAGCGCTTCCTGTTTCAGTTTGGATTTATTGTCCCACACAGCAAGCCCGCTGTCAACCTCGTTTGCATTACCCTCCCTTCTCCTCCTCTCCTCTCCTCGACTCCCTTCCCATCCTCTTCTCTCCTCCTCTCCTCTCCTCCCCTCCCCTTCACCTCTCCCCTCCTCCTCTCCTCTCCTCTTACCCCTTCTCTTCTCCTCACCTCCCTTCTCCTCCTCTCCTCTCCTCCCTTCTCATCCTGTCCTTCCCTCTCCTCTGTTCTTCTCTCCTCTTCTCCTCTCCTCTCCTCTCCTCCCCTCCCCTCCCCTCCTCGCCTCTCCTCTCCTCTCCTCCCCTCCCCTCCTCTTCTCTCCTCCTCCTCTCCCGTCCATCCTCCTGTTTAACTCGCTCCGGGACAGTTTCGCTTATTATCCTCAGAGTAGTAATTATAGGACTGCTATGGGTGCAGTCCATGCTGCTGCCAAAGCCATCTGCCTCTCTCAAGTGTTTTATACAGGGAAGAGAGAGGGGAGAGAGGGGGGAGAGAGCGGGGAGAGGGATGGGGGGGGGGGGGGGGGGGGAGAGAGAGAGAGAGGGGGGAGAGGGAGGAGAGGGAGGGTTGGTGAAGGGAGGGAGAGTGAGATGTGTGTTTGTGGGGGGGTGGGGGGGGGCAAAGGAGGGGGGGAAGAGAAGAGGGACAGAAGACAGGAGGAAGGGAGGAAGAAAGGAGGGTTGAGTGTTCTTCTGTAGAGGAGACGGTAGACTGATCAATTTCCTGATCTCCGCCGTCAGATTAGTATGACTTCCCAATAATCTCAGTCTAACTGTTAACGATCTCCCTCTAAGCACGTCATAAGGGAAGTCCTCCCGTGTTCCCAGCGAGCGGCGCCCTTCAATAACATCGGCTCTCAATTAGCTGGCTAGTCATGAATCCATAACGGGAACGATTGGAAAAGGAGAGCGGAGGATTAGATTAGCGGATATTAGCGGGCATTAAAAGGCTGAATGACCCAGTGGACAGTAGGGCAGCCATCTCTCTTCTTGGGGCTGGCTTGTCACTGGCTCCCTTCCACACCAAGGAGTTCTGGATGTAGCTTAGCTTCATTTCGCTTGGTTTATCTTAGCTCAAAACTAGCGACGGCAGGACTCTTGGTTTGTCTTAGCTCAAAACTAGCGACGGCAGGACTCTTGGTTTATCTTAGCTCAAAACTAGCGACGGCAGGACGCTTGGTTTATCTTAGCTCAAAACTAGCGACGGCAGGACTCTTCGTTTATCTTAGCTCAAAACTAGCAACGGCAGGACTCTTTCTCGTGCTTGGCACTTTGGCTACAGCATACTTACCGCATTCTTTTTTATTTATTTATTATGTTTTAGGTTTACATTTTTTTATTTGGTATTATACTGTATTATATTATTAATTCAGTAAATTATATGCACAAAAAAAATCTAAATGTATAGCATCTTTTAATATTTGTTTTCATTGGTGATTTACATATAAAGGTTATACCACAGAACTGTCTGCACTCATCAAGACAGGACAGCCTTGACATAAAGATCTAAATATATGAGAGCTATGGCGCTTTTAAACCATTCCAGCCTCTGCCATTTAGCAGAACGGCGTGACGGGCTGTGTTTTGGGCTAAATAGCTTAGATTGATGTTGAACTTTACAAAGCGCAGTTTGAAATGGGGAGAAGGGGGGTGTGAAGTGTGTTGTTCTCCTGTCAGAGGTTTCCATTCTAAAGGCCACAGGCTCAGAGAGGAAAAGGCTTTGACTGAATGTGTGACAGGAGGCCCTGGTAGCGCTCAAAACACTGTCTCTCAAGATGGCCGTCGTCAGCCTAAGAAAGGCTTCTAGGAGACTGTGTGTCTGATAACGTTTGATGAAATCATGAGCGTTCACTTACACTTACTAACTGGCACACACACACACACACACACACACTGGACACTAACACATACGAACCCACCTGTTTGTCCACACACACACACACACACACACACACACACACACACACACACACACACACACACACACAGGCGGGGCTCTCACCAGAAGTTGACGAGGAAGGGGTGCTCGAGGTTCTGCATGATCTGCAGTTCCTTGAAGACGTTGCGGACCTCGTTGCGCTCCACACACTTCAGCTTGTTCATGTACTTCATGGCGTACATCTTCTTGGTGTCTTTCTTCTGCACGATGCAGACCTTGAGACGAAAGAGAGAGAACAGCAGGGAGGTGCGTCACCACGCGCTATACTGCTGGAAGTCAGGGGCTCCTGGAGACAGCTGCCCCCCCCCCATGCTCTCGTGGGCTCAAGGCTGCTCCTCTAAGTGACTCACACCTCGCTCTGGCAAAACAAAAATGCGACACGTACGCTATGACACTTGACATTAGTGTGTGAAAGCCGGGCTGGCATTCAGCCATTTAAAACCTAATCAAAATCAGACCTTCCTTCCCCCATGGATCTGTCTGTCTGTCTGTCTGTCTGCCTGCCTGCCTGCCTGTCTGCCCGCCTGCCCGCCCGCCTGCCCGCCCGCCTTTCTGTCTGTCTGTCTGTCTGTCTGTCTGCCTGCCTGCCTGCCTGTCTGCCTGCCTGCCCGCCCGCCCGCCCGCCCGCCTGTCTCTCCGACGCCGTGACAGGCTGCGTTGCTGGGTGACTGGATTTCTGACGGTCTGTCTTCCGTTCTGCCTGTCTTCCTGCCTTCTGCCTGCCTGTCTGTCTGCCTGCCTGCCTGCCTGCCTGCCTGCCTGCCTGCCTGCCTGCCTGCCTGTCTGTCTGTCTGCCTGCCTGCCTGCCTGCCTGCCTGCCTGTCTGTCTGTCTGTCTTACAGTAAACTTGCTCTTTACATCAACTGTAAGTATCCTACTGCTCTGTTCATTGGCCTGGTGGCTGGACTTTGAAGTCAATACGCTGCTGATTAGAGCTATCTGGCAAAGAGATCTCTATACTGCTGGCCCTGTTCATTAGAATAGGCCTAGGAGGAGGAGGAGGGGGGGGTACTGCTGTACTGATCTGAGATCCATTTGCACCACGTGCACTTTAAACACCTCAGTACGATCTGGAAGGCAGAACTGATCCTAAAGCAGCACAGCAGTAGGTTCCAGGTTGTGGTGAATTTGTAAGCTGGTCAGCACTAATCCTAGTGTGGATCAGCATTCATGAATCTGGGAAGCCAGTGTGGAATCTCTTTATCGAACGACCAGGTTGATAACGGCAGCAGAGCATTATCTGAGACGGCCTGCAGAGATGGACGTGGAACTGGATTGATGATGTGAATGTGTGTGTGTGTGTGTGTGTGTGTGTGTGTGTGTGTGTGCGTTTGTGTGTGTGTGCGTGCGTGTGTGTGCGTGCATGCGTGCGTGCGTGCGTGCGTGCGTGCGTGTGTGTGTGTGAATGCATAGACATTGTTGTTACTCTATGACTTGATTTGGCAAACCTGTTGTTTTACGCCAATAGAGCCCCTTTTTAATAAGAGTCTATTTTAGAGTGTCTGCTTGACCCGTTAAAGAACATACCTTTCCAAAACTTCCTTTCCCAATAGCTCGTAGGATCTGGAAGTGGTCAAAGTTGACTGTTAAGAGAAGAAGAAGAAAATACACTGTTTAGGAAAATACAGTTACGAAAAAATATGAGAAAAAGGCAAGAATGATGGAAACAATTGGCGTTGTCCGTTTCAGTTTTGTTACTATTTTGTCCGTTTTAGTTTTGTCGGTATTATTTTGTCCGTTTAAGCTTTGTTATTATTATTTTGTCCGTTTTAGTTTTGTTTTTACTATTTTGTCTGTTTTAGTGTTGTCGTTATTTTACAAGCCTCAGACTGTAATGGGTCCAGAGACAGAGACGGGCATCATCAGCGGGAATCTTTCATTCCGCACATTTCAAAATGATGTCACGATCCATGGAGCCGGACTGATGTGCTGGAAGGGAACAGTACTTCATCATCGTCAGTTCTCTGTTCTTCATCACTATTACTGGCCCCAAGAGGACAATACGCTCTGGAATCCTTTTCGTTTGGAAAAAACGGCCATGATTTAAATAGTAGTATTAAAAACACGTTTATTTTATAGTTTTTTGGGGGGCACTTTTCATCGATTAGCTGCCTTGCTACTTTTCTTTGGCACAAGCAGACATAAAGACAAACTCGCAATAACACACACACACACACACACAAACACACACACACACACACACACACACACACACACACACACACACACACACACAGTTGGTTACGACCAGTCAATCTAGAGAGGAAGGGACTGTCCCTCTCTACCCTAAACACAGCACAGGTGCTACTCACACACTTACAGTATGTGACTACACACACATACACACACAGAGAGAGAGAGAGAGAGAGAGAGAGAGAGAGAGAATGAGAGAGAGAGAGGGAGGGAGAGAGACAGAGAGAGTGAGAGAGAGAGGGAGAGGGAGAGGGAGAGGGAAAGAGAGAGAGCGAGAGAGAGAGAGAGGGAGCCTCCCGTCTTCCTTGCACAGTCAGAGGATGGATGAGATGTGACACTTCATGATATGCTCTGTCACGCCTCAGTGGAACCTACTCCTCCTCTTCCCCTCAGTGGAACCTCCTCCTCCTCTCCCCTCTTCCTCTCCCCTCCTCCTCTTCTCCCCCTCAGTGGAACCTCCTCCTCCTCTCCCCTCTTCCTCTCCCCCTCAGTGGAACCTCCTCCTCCTCTCCCCTCTTCCTCTCCCCTCCTTATCTTCTCCCCCTCAGCGGAACCTCCTCCTCCTCTCCCCCTCAGTGGAACGTGTTTACGTGACCTCTACTGAAAGACACCAAATGAGGCGTTCTCCTGAATGCACACACACACACACACACACACACACACTCACACTCACACTCACACTCACACACACACATTCACACACACACACACACACACACACACACACACACACACACGCGCGCGCACGGTCGCACGGTCGCCATGGATAGATCCGGTTCTGATAGGCTTTCTGAGTAAGGACAGCTGTGGTCTCGGATTAGTAAGCAGAGGGACAGAGAGAGAGAGAGAGAGAGAGAGAGAGAGAGAGAGAGAGAGAGAGAGAGAGACAGAAGGAGATAGAGAGAGAAACACGGACAGAGGGGGAGAGGGAGAGAGAAGGAGACAGCGGAGAAGGGAGAGCGCAGGAGAAACAGGATATTGAACCTTCATCTTGAAGATATACTACACAGTCACTGGATGGGTATCAGGCATACTACACAGTCATTGGATGGTTATCAGGCATACTAAATAGTCATTGGATGGTTACCAGGCATACTACGTAGTCATTGGATGGTTACCAGGCATACTACGTAGTCATTGGATGATTCCCAGGCATACTACATAGTCATTGGATGGTTTTTGGATGCCGGATTATATGAGCTGTTTGACTTTCACTAGTTTGACTGTTTTTTTTTTTGTCTCTTCAAGTTTCCTTCTAGAAGAAAGGAAGTCATGACCATAATTAATTATTTATCATAAATAATAATATTTTTATTTCCGTTTGACTGATTAAGTACACACACATCTCACCGTTTGAGACGCCTCTTGCTTCCTGTGGACAGTTTTTTAATCAGACATCATGCCTCATTGTGAGATGGATAGTAGCCTGTAAAGATGACCTCTTAATAAAACCGTATGAACTAAACAAAAACATATATCAATAAACTGATGATATAAGGCATGTTCTTGGTCAGTCCAAAAGTAGTTCTCTAGTGTAGTTTTGCCTGACTACGGGCTACAGCTAAAATTAAATACTTGTTCCCTGAAATCTCTCTCTCTCTCTCTCTCTCTCTCTCTGCCTGCTGTGTCTGAGCAATCAAAATGAAAGGAAACAGGGCTAAAATGACCTAGGTCATTACTGCTCTGCAGTGTCTGTGAGTGTCTGAGAGTGTCTGTATCAGGTGAGATTATTTCTCTTTTTTGAAGGAAGAACTCAGACTGATCTATCTGTCCGACAGTGAAACGTCTTTTACAACGGTTAAATTGAGAAAACACAACGTAAATAGCGTAACAATCTAACTTCTCCTAAACGACCAGAGCTTTTTGATTAGCTTCCTCGTAAAGATGTTGGCTGGCTTTATCGATGCTAGCTTCTCTCTGCAGCTACACCGTTTACAATGTTAAACACACAGAGACAGCTCTTAATGGCATTCATTACAAGGAGAAAGGGCATTGAGAAAACAGCTTTTGACCCACCAAAGTGCCCCTTCTTTAAACGAATAGGGAATTTATCAAAGTGATTGAATTGCAGTGTGACTTTTTATAAAAATCTATAATTACGTTTTGTACCACATTAACGAACCGGCCTGATTAGAGAACAGCAGGATGAATTACTATTGGTTTGGCTTTTGCATTCATTCGGCTCCAATCAATGCAACATGGAGACATTATATTAAAGTTATAATTATATGTACAGAAGCAAATATAGAGAAGCATACGCATGGTCCACATCAGTTGAAGCAGGGAGTCCATACCTCCATAAAATGCAGGTCATTTTGCCGGTAAAAGACAGATTAAAAAATCTGAGCAATTTAAATTACCTCTGTAATTTTGTTGTGTTTTTCAATTCATGTAGTAAAATCTACAGTATTTTATGTCCCTGGAAGAGACTAGATATACTTCATATCCACACTAAGTAAAAAATGCTCCAACCTCTACATTGGGTCCGTGTTAAAAAACAAACAATGAATTGGTGATATAAAAGATAAATATCCATCCTCTACGTCTGTGGAATATTTTGGTAAGGAGGGAGCAGCACCAACAACCACACAGTATGTAATATTTCCATAAGGCGAGAGTAACTAAACACACTATGTAATACTTCCATAAGGCGAGAGTAACTAAACACACTATGTAATACTTCCATAAGGCGAGAGTAACAACAGCACAGTATGTAATACTTCCATAAGGCGAGAGTAACTACACACACTATGTAATATTTCCATAAGGCGAGAGTAACAACAGCACAGTATGGAATATTTCCATAAGGCGAGAGTAACTAAACACACTATGTAATACTTCTATAAGGAGAGAGTAACTACAACGCACTATGTAATATTTCGATAAGGCGAGAGTAACAACAGCACAGTATGTAATATTTCCATAAGGCGAGAGTAAGAACCACACAGTATGTAATATTTCCATAAGGCGAGAGTAACAACAGCACAGTATGTAATATTTCCATAAGGCGAGAGTAACAACAGCACAGTATGTAATATTTCCACAAGGAGAGAGTAACAACAAAAACAACAACAATATCAACAAAAACAACAACAACAACAAAGTAGTAGCTGATAGCAGAGAGCAGTAACAGCAAAGCAGTAGTAGATGTAATATTTCCACAAGGAGAGTGTAACAACAATAATAAAAACAAACACAACAACAACAACAACAACAACAACAACAACAACAACAACAAAGTAGTAGCTCCTCACCTTCTTCATCGTCTCCGCTGGCAGGAGCCCTGCTGGACTGTCCGATCCCCATACCTGCTCTGCTGCCGTCTTCTCTGATCTGGTCTCCTTTCTCCTAGCTCAGCTCGGCTCAGCTCGGCTCAGCTCAGCTCAGCATGCCTGCTCTGTCACCATCTTCTCTGGTGCTTTCTATGTGTTTCTCCCAACTCAGCTCAGCTCAGCACAGCTCAGCTCAGCTCAGCTCAGCATAACCAGCAGTTTGCCTACAGAGGCAGACATAGCCTGGGACACTGAGGCGCTCAACCCAGACTCTCTCTCTCTTTCTCTCTCTCTCTCTCTCTCTCTCTCTCTCTCTCTCTCTCTCAGACACACACACACACACACACACACGCACCCTCTCTCTCACACACACAAAAACACACACACACACACACACACACACTCACACACGCTCTCTCTCACACATGCACACACAATAACACATACATACGAACACACACTCTCTCACACACGCACACACACACACACACACAAAACCACACACACACACACACACACACACACAGGTAGATGGGCAGGAACCCCTCTCAGTCCTCTGCCCTCAGGGACGGGATGGTGTGCTTGTTTTGGTCCAGTGCTCAGGGTGGAAGGGAGGCCTGGGGATCCTACAATACCATGGAGGGGGGGGTTCCCCAGCTTTGACCCTCTACACAGTTAACCCAGTCTATGAAAGAGAGAGAGAGAGAGAGAAAGAGGGGGGGGGGGGGTAAAGGTAGAAAAACAGGGAGAGAAAGAAAGAGAGAGAAATCACTAGAGCAAACAAACTTCCATCATCATATTTGAAAACAATAACAACGGCCTCTACAGCTATTACAATTACAGAGTTATACTTTCTGTTAAGATGTATGGAGGGACATTGCTAAGGGCTTCTGATCAGATTTACAGTTTAATAAGTACAAATAAATTACATCCCTCACACTGCCCACTCCGTTGGGCGTCAAGAGTAACAACCGCTAGTGTGGTTTGAAATTCATCTCAGTCAATAAAATGATCAAACAAAAACGATTAGTTGAGGTTATCCTAACTGTTGCCATGTATATATACTGATATATCTTGATAATGGCAATATTAAAGTCTCTTTCATCCACAGTGTTTGAGGTCAGTTTTAAGTGTATTTTTTAACAACGCTTTTAAATAAAAAGCTTACTTCCCTAAACATTTAGTACAGTACACGTTGTTGACGTACCTACATGTAAATGATTTATTATTTATTTTTTGTGTGACAAATTTCAGTTTGAGTTTATCTCAGTTAATCCCATGGCTCAAGGTTATTTGTGCACTCCATATCAAATAATAATGAACTTATAGTTCTTAAAATGTATGTAATAGTCAAGGGCTAGGCTGTTCGAAATAAAATATTTGAAACTATCCGACTTTCCGCGTGCTCAGAAGTGCGTGGAGGCTGCATTGGCGACTGGCGGCAGCGCGGACATGCTTAGAATCAAGTGATACAACAGAAAAGAAAAACGACTGTAATGGATGATAATACATTGTACTGACAAAACCCTCAGTACATTATTGGACAGAGACTTACCTTAAAAAAGGCACTAGCTATTGAACTGTATTTCCAAACTGTCCAGTAAATTCAAATCCATTCAGGAGCATATCCCAGTGAATCACTTGTTCATTGCACCTGCCATACAAATTGTTTTGCTTGAGTGACAGTCTTCTCCCGAACCTTAAACGGAAGGATGCATCGATCGATTGAAATAGAGGAGCGAAGTGAGTTCTCGTAAACTGTTTTCCTACAAATATTTCAGCAGCCCCAGGGGAGCACGGGACATAAGACGACAGTCTCTGCTGCCCTGAAACGCAAGTAACAAGCAGTCGACAGGAGAACGCAGCGCAGACCAACTGACCTCCAGACACAGCGCGCGCACACAAACTGTTGTATCCCGAACGTATTTCGCAGCTGCTCCGTTTGATGTGCGCGCGGGCTGTCTATCTATCAATGTTTTCCCTGTAAACCTTTCAAACACGATCATACGTCTAATACGAAATCAATATATTATATGATGTTTGAATATGTAAAATGCATAGCAGGCTGTATCCTCTGGCTACTGTTAAACTTATCAGACAACAACTTGGTTAATTCATTAAGGTGTGTAAACCTATAGGATTAAGAGGCCATGATGGCCAATGCCACTAACAAGTGTATCATGTGTTCAATGTATGGTGATACCCAAGCATTGGGTGTTCAATGTTATGGCTACTGCATACTTATTTCTAAATCATCATCATCATCATCATCATCATCATCATAGCAAAAACGTTTACCAGGCCTCTGGGTAATTTAATTTGTTGAAAATAAAAACTGTTGATACATTAAATTTACCTGCAGAATAAATAGGAAAGTTTGGTCTAGCAGTCCAGTATCTGTAATTTGTATCGGCTTCTGCTGGCATTAACTAATGACAGTATAAAACAGGACAGCCATTATGGCATTGCAGATTTCTCATTCATTTCAAGGTCATTGGACAAACTGGTCTGGGGAGTAGATGCTTACAGTGCACTCTCTCTGTCCCTCCATCCAGATCACGCCAAAACCAGCGTCCTGGTCATTCATTTTAGTATCAGACCAGGGGGACTTTAGCTTCAACCCCGCATGAACGACAACACACTTAAGGGAGACTGCATTCGTCAAGGCAGGCCAAGAGTCCATTTAACACTTGGCACGTCTGGAGCCACACTTTTCATTACGTGAGGAAGATTCCACCTCACACCTGTGCATTGGGTAGTGGACAGGTGGGGCTCAGGATGAAAAAAACTATACACTAACTGTAAGATTTCGTTTTTGTGTGGGTGTAAAAATATAAAAATGACAGGCCTTCTGCCGTTTGTCAAATTAGTCCTCTTTTATGAACTAAAGACTAGAGGCTTCGCAAAACGCTATGACATGGAGAAAGCTGTTCAAGAATGGGAAATAGCTCCACCTAGCGTTCACAATGAATTCACAGCAATGAATAAATTTCAGTAAACCCGTTTTCTATGTGCCTAAGGCAGTGTAAAACAACATTTGAGCTTTATGAAGAATACTTTAAATAAAAAAGACACAATGAGCTAACATCCCCCCAAAACAATGATTAAGTAATTTAGATACTAGATGCATGAAACTATAACCATAACTTAAATTTAAAGAGTAAAAAAATCACAGCGAAGTAATGAAGTAACTCAGGGAAGTGACGGGAAGAAAAATGTTTTTGGGACCTGAGATCGTTTCTCCAATTAATATCCATAGAAAGTCAGGGAACAATGGGATCCATAACAGACACACAGCATGCATCAAGACAATATTGGATGCAAGGTGTTTCGTATCATAATTAGAATTAGTAATATCCAAGCCAAAAAAAAAAAAAAAAAAACGAAATTACGCTGGGGCTTATAGACAGACAGACAGACAGACAGACAGAGACAGAGAGGTGAGGAAGCAGATCTACATCCTCATCCGTCCCAGAAGTGCCACGGGGGAAGACGTTATTTCGACTTTTCACCCCCCCCCCCCCCCCCCCAAATATGGATAAAAACATGATTTTGTTTTCCCACAGAAAATATTTAGGAAAAGAAGTTTAAAAAAAGATCTTCAGTTAATCAAAGGGCAATGTCCTGTATTGACTACGTAGCCGCTCTTCTGGGACGAACAGAAAAGTCTCTCACTGCGGGGCTTTTTTAAACTGATTGAGACGAGGTCAGCAGATCAGCAGCACTAAGCATCAGTGAAATCATAGCGCAGCCTAGCAACGACGAGATGTGCTCAGACAACATTTTATTGGGTCACACCGCAGATTAAAAAAAGGTTTAATGATGCTCAGTATTACAATGAGGCAGAATGTTCCCGCCGATGTTATTGCTTCATCCTGTCTGTTAGTTGTCTGGCAGAAATTTTTTTATTTTTTATAAAGGCTTTACGGTGAAATAGAACTGTCAGTATCATGTATGTTACATACACGTATTAGATCTTCCCACCACAGAAGGATTTCAAGAATGGTCATTTTGCAAGGATCGTTTTCTGACCTCTCTCAAACCCGCCCGGGTCATGGTTGTCTGGATGAACACCAACCAGATCATAGATTACATTACACTCATTAGGATTACGGATTTATTTTACCCTCACACACACACACACACACACACACACACACACACACACACACACACACACACACACACACACACACACACACACACACACACACATCACACTAGCTGGTTGCATTATTTTACCCTCCAGTCAAGCTCCGTATTTTACTGTGGACCAGTCATCTATTATTCCTGCCTAATGTACTGTGAAGTGAAGGTATTTATTGAATCTCTGTTTGCTGAAACACACACACACACATACACACACACACACACACACACAAACACACACACACACAAGTACACACCTTAAATTCTTCCTATTTCCCTGTAGAAACAGGTGTTTACTACAAAGGACTTTACAGCTCTGGAACAACAAGATGGTAGACTTTGATAGAACAGAGCGACGTACATTTCTAAACTGTTGCTATGTCAATCTGATATCATCAGTTTGTTATATCAGTTACATTTTACATATCAACACAATACTGCATACTGTATTAATGCAGAAAACAATTACTGTCCAAGATTTAAACTTGCATTTTTCATAAAATTATATTGCTTTTATTCTGCTGTACAACGTGAGCTAGGCTACATGAAAAAATCTCTCGCCCCCTCTACATGATTTTGTGTCTATTGTTTGTCTTAATTTTAGTTTTAGGCTCTATTAATACTAGAACATCGTGTAAGAAGAGAAGACGTAAGAAAGTCGATCATTCAATAGTAATTAACTTTAACTTACCTCTGTAGCGCCTCCGATCAGAAAATAAATGATTTGTTCCCCGGAGGAACTCATCGAATGTAGTCATTTAACATCGAAAACTTTAGATACTTATCGACCCTTGACTCTTTCTTTAGTTCAAGCAGGTGGCTGCTCTCGAATCTTGCGACTGGTCTTGAACGAAAGGAGGACACCGCAATACTATCTAACGCCAGTGAGTGGAGCCAGTGCGCTAGGTCAACGGGAATGATGCCTGTGTGTGGTTACCATCGTTTGATATGTAATAGGCCTACATGTATTATTACGACAATAAACATTCATTTTAAAGTTAATGCTTTGCGTTAAAAAAAATACTTATTAAGTAGGGGTCTTTAGCTATTACACTGACAGTATATTTTCCAAAGGAAATATACAAGGGCAAACACCATTTCAAAGTGGACGTGTCTGACGTGTTAATCGATTTTGTTATTTTTTTTTTACTTGCCCTACCTGTTTAAGCAGATAAGCCTACATGTATTCTTGTATTCTCATCAATTACCTTTCTGGCACGTGGAAAAGGTTATCAAAGCTACAGTTACGAGTCACACCTACCTAACCCGGACATGAAGTCCATTACCCGCATTCAATGTGTGAGTCAAGACGAAGAATTGTATGACGGAGAACTACATTTCCGTTACAGCGGGTGAGTGCTGTTGAGGAACAGGGTGGGGCGTTTTACACTGAGCCAAAGCAACAAGTAGTCCTAGCAAGCAGAGTTTATTTCCCTAGTTGCGGATTGCAGGTGGTCATGAAGCGTCCAGTCGTCATTTTAATAAATGAATGGGAATATGAGTTTGTTAGACAAATATTTTGATTGATATGAATGACGTGTAACATATATTTTTAATTTTTCCTTATTTGGTGAGGGTAAAAGACATGCTGGCTATAGATTTAAAGTCTTTTTGAGTTTTACCGTTTGCGCGTTGGCGCGCGTCAAGTACTTTATCTACTCGAGTGTCTTTTCTAGTCCTTTATTTAATCCTTTTTTCTTAAAAAATGGCTTTTGCGAAATTCAGCAAAATACTTCGCCTATCTGCTCTTGACATAAAAAGGAAAGTAAAGCAATATGAACATGTTCATCGGGACATCAACCCAAACGATTTGTGGGAAATTATCGGCGAATTAGGAGATGGAGCGTTTGGAAAAGTTTACAAGGTAAGTTATTAGATAACGGGTTGGTAATGATCTTGTCTTAAAATTATATAAATACATAACTACAATCTAACTGTAAAGTATTTATCAACTTGGGTGGTGTTAGCTGTTAGGGTTCTCTCAAACAAATCTACTAGGATATTGGTGAAAGTTCCCTGTTGCAGTCTCTGTCACCTGTCTAGTTTTTTCCCCTCAATTTAAAGCTGAAAGTTGATGTGTTTTTACATGTAAAACACTGTCCGCTTACACATTTATGAAATGTATAATGCCAATATCTATACACCACAGAGGCCAATGGCTGTCTTTAAAGTTCAAGTTCGTCCTTTTCCCCACTCAAATTAGGCTATATGATCTAAAACTATGACAATTTCCTCTTATGTTGTAAAATATATTGATCAGTTATCCCAATTACATTTTCTAATTTCTATGAATGGTCAAATATCTATGGAATTCTTCAATTGCGTAGTTGTGTTGGAAATGCAATGTTGCAGAACTTTGTTCCTCTATCAGAGTCTATGCGCTGGTCGTTTCCGGTTTCAGTATCTCCTCGCGCACAGAGATTGTATTGTGGAGAGGCAGTTTATTCGTTTTCAGTCTATTCAGTGATTTAGTAACTGCTGTCTATTCTGGCCCGAGCTCTCGCTGACTAAATGTTTCAAACCAAAGGCAATGGCCCGCGGGTTCCAGAACGCTCACACTGCAGCCCCTGGAGTTCTAACCACTTGTATGCAGGGTAATTTTAATGGAATGCTGCAAAGGTTTATTAAGCCTAAAACTGTCATTGATTTTACAATTTCTGGAGAGATGTTTTGCCTCACATCACTTAGAATGACTGCAGGGATATGTTTTCTGGTTGGACCTGCTCTCTCAGTAACATTGCTTCTGAAGATACGCACAGTAATTATATCACAGTTATCCTCCTAACAGTCAGCAACACCCATCTCTATCCTCTGGATCTCATCCCAGCACCACTCACCTAACGAGCCCCCTCTCTGTCCACTGTCCGTCGGGCACGGGGAGGTGTCTGCTGGGGTGGCCCATAGCGGTACACTGGGACCCTGTGACTTCGTGGGGCCTCAGTGTAGACTGTGTACTAGACCAAAAGTGGATGGGAGTGTCTATAAAAGAAACATGGAGGAATGGAGAAACTCTCGTTATAAATATACGTAGATGAGTGATACATTCAGTGATGATTGGGTCCAGAGAACTGCTCTGAGTGGAGGACCACCACCACCATCACATCTTCCTTCCATGGCTCGTGGAGGTGGCAGGGAGACTTTAGTCAGAACCCGTGGGCCAGACTGTGGCCCTGTAGTGAAGCTTTGAATGGGAGAGTCGTTTAGTAGTTAGAGACTCAACCAAGGGTGTCACGGTGTGTGTGTGTGTGTGTGTGTGTGTGTCACGGTGTGTGTGTGTCACGGTGTGTGTGTGTCACAGTGTGTGTGTCACGGTGTTGCCATCACCTTCACGGCGGTGCTTCAGTCTGCTGTAGTGGAAGATGAGCTCCACCACTGAACAAAGAGAGTCTTCAGACACCCTTTAGACTGGGGGTGAAATGGAAGCTATCCTAAATGACGGCCAAAACATCTTACCAGCTAGAAAGACTTTCAGTACAGCTTATAGATCATTAAGACTTTCAGTACAGCTTATAGATCATTAAGACAGTCAGTACAGCTTATAGATCATTAAGACTTTCAGTACAGCTTATAGATCATTAAGACAGTCAGTACAGCTTATAGATCATTAAGACTTTCAGTACAGCTTATAGATCATTAAGACTTTCAGTACAGCCTATCTGATCAGACAGACAGTCAGTACAGCCTATCTGATCAGACAGACAGTCAGTACAGCCTATCTGATCAGACAGACAGTCAGTACAGCCTATCTGATCAGACAGACAGTCAGTACAGCCTATCTAGATCAGACAGACAGACAGACAGTCAGTACAGCCTATCTGATCAGACAGACTGTCAGTACAGCCTATCTGATCAGACAGACAGTCAGTACAGCCTATCTGATCAGACAGACAGTCAGTACAGCCTATCTGATCAGACAGACAGTCAGTACAGCCTATCTGATCAGACAGACAGTCAGTACAGCCTATCTAGATCAGACAGACAGTCAGTACAGCCTATCTAGATCAGACACTGTCAGTACAACCTATCTAAATCAGTATAACCTAGATAGATCAGACAGACAGTCAGTACAGCCTATCTGATAAGACAGACAGTCAATACAACCTAGATAGATCAGACAGTCAGCATGGCCTCCCTGTGCAGCTACACTGAGTCCGGCCCCTGGGTCAGTGTGTCACTCCAGCGGTATTTAACGCCGGGCTGTCGACACCTCACTGCCCAGGTGTTACCCTGTCAACCTGTCCTAGAGGCTGGCCCACAGGCTCTGGCTAAACTACTAGTCTCTCCTTCTGCCTGCCTGCCTGCCTGCCTGCCTGCCTGCCTGCCTGCCGGTCTGCCTGCCTGCCTGCCTGCCTGTCTGCCTGTCTGCCTGTCTGCCTGTCTGCCTGTCTACCTGCCTGTCTGCCTGCCTGTCTGCCTGTCTGCCTGTCTGTCCCACAGCCCAAAGTGTCCCCTGTATCAATCTCTCACACACGTAGCACTGGGACGGGAGAACGACTCCTGCACTTCCTGTTGACCTTGTTTGCTACAGGAAGTTTCTTTTCTTTCCTGTGTGTGTGTGTGTGTGTGTGTGTATATGAGTGTGAATGTGTATATGAGCGTGAATGTGTGTGTATATGAGCGTGTGTGTGTGTGTGTGTGTGTGTGTGTATATGAGCGAGTGTGTGTGAGTGCGTGTGTGTGTGGCAGCTGTTGAGCTGTCAGGTGTCCCTTTCACTAGTTCATCGGCCGCGTGTCGGAGCGCAGGCTGGACTGCTGTCCCCTCACTGTAAGGTTGTCCCCACAGACACACTGAGGCCTCTAAGGTTTCCCTCTGACTCCCGTCGCCGTGGGAACAGACGTGGTGCCACGCTCTAACCTGTCCCCTGTGAGATGATGTTGCTCTGGGCTAGCGAACGACTGGGGAGGGACTTCAGCTGGAACATTTTTGCACTTGTAATTGCTCCCGCGAGTTCTCTCTAAGTCTATATTGATGATAAGTTTGGGGGGATCTCTTGCTGTTGTTGAGAAGGAGTGGAAGATTTACATTTTAAACAAGACTTTATTGGAAAGATATTGGAGGCTCAAATAAAAGTCAGATTAGTGTTCTGTTAGGGCAAGCAAATGTAACTCATTAAAAGACGTCTCTCAAAGGCGCTCTCTCTCTCGCTCTCTCTCTCGCTCTCTCTCTCTCTCTCTCTCTCTCTCTCTAATCTCTTGTGCCAGCTGGTCCTGGTGGTCCTGATAAGGGTTCTCCTTGATGGGCGTGGACCTAAGCTCAGGGGAGCCCTCTCTACGAACCTTGATCACATACGTACACACACACACACACACAAACACACGTTCATGCAAACACACATACACACAAACACATGCATGCAAACACATATACACATACAGCCACACACATACATAGAGACAGACACATACAGAGACATGCGCACACACACACACACACACACACACACACGCACACACACACGCACACACACACACATGCACAGACAGAGAAAGAGAATCGTCTCTTGCATTGGCATGTTCTCGTTCTGTGACATTTGTGAAAACACAATGGGCCCTTTGTTGTGATTGTCTGTGTCTTCTAGTGGTGTAGGACGAGTTGTTTGATATATTCCCCTCACAGAGAGAACAGTGGACAGAGCACAGTGTGTGTATAATGCCACTGGTAGCAGGTTCATGTAAGGTCATCATGTAAGCTTTTACTGTTCTGTTACATTGTCACGGTACAGTCCTATAAGCCACACAGTCATTGGTTAAAAGCCACTGGTGTAACGCTGCCATCAGCCTGTTATCTGAAGGGACCTGCAGCTCTCGCAGTTTGGCTGCCTGGCTTTATGACGCCTGGCGAAAAGGCCCCTTAAAGATTGCTGCTGTGGTCCAAAGTGTGTGCTTCACATCCGCGTTGTATGGCTCTGTAAACATGAGTCTAAGTCAGCCCGTGCAGAACGGAGTGATGTCATCAGTGTGGGACATCTGATGCAGACAGGAAGTGGGATATGACTCTTCACTGACAGCTTGTTTAATCTCTAGTGGTTAGTCCAGACTCAGATCACATCCGCTCTTAGAAAGCCTAAGCAAACAGCTCAGTGAGCTTCAGCTGATCCAGGATCAGCTCTGCACCAACCGTCTGCTTTGTGCTAGCTGCAACATGACATTGTGTTGTAAACATGGATGTCTGATCCAATGGTTTGCATGAAATATCACGGCCATTGTGTCAATGCTGTCAGAGGAATTGCCTTTGTTGGACTAGCAGCCGTTTGGGACTAAGGGTTGACGTACTGGTCATAAATGTTGACCTCTGACCTCACCTGTAGCCCTGTAGCCTCTGCTGGTCTAGGCTTTGACTGCTGCTGCAGACACAGTGGAGCTTAAATAACCTCTTAGGAAACTGAGGGGAGGGGTGAGCACTATTTTCAGATTGAGCAGCAACTTTTGTTCTGTGTTGTTTTCGCAAGCCAATGCCTTCATTTAAAAACAACGGAGAACATTTTTATATTGC
>JAPMUY010004884.1:157500-185000 GCA_026901105.3 Galaxias olidus
CCAAACTCCCCACATTCTCCTGCTTTTACTGAACCAAACTCCCCACATTCTGCTCTGCTTTTACTGAACCAAACTCCCCCCATTCTGCTCTGCTTTTACTGAACCAAACTCCTCACATTCTGTTCTGCTTTTACTGAACCAAAGTCCCTACATTCTCCTACTTTTACTGAACCAAAGTCCCTACATTCTCCTACTTTTACTGAACCAAACTCCCCACATTCTCCTGCTTTTACTGAACCAAACTCCCCCCATTCTGCTCTGCTTTCACTGAACCAAACTCCTCACATTCTGTTCTGCTTTTACTGAACCAAACTCCCCACATTCTCCTACTTTTACTGAACCAAACTCCCCACATTCTGTTCTACTTTTACTGAACCAAACTCCCCACATTCTGTTCTACTTTTACTGAACCAAACTCCCCACATTCTGTTCTACTTTTACTGAACCAAACTCCCCACATTCTCCTACTTTTACTGAACCAAACTCCCCACAGTCTCCTAATTTTACTGAACCAAACTCCCCACATTCTCCTGCTTTTACTGAACCAAACTCCCCACATTCTCCTGCTTTTACTGAACCAAACTCCCCACATTCTCCTGTTTTTACTGAACCAAACTCCCCACATTCTCCTGCTTTTACTGAACCAAACTCCTCACATTCTGTTCTACTTTTACTGAACCAAACTCCCCACATTCTGTTCTACTTTTACTGAACCAAACTCCCCACATTCTGTTCTACTTTTACTGAACAAAACTCCCCACATTCTGTTCTACTTTTACTGAACAAAACTCCCCACATTCTGTTCTACTTTTACTGAACAAAACTCCCCACATTCTCCTAATTTTACTGAACGAAACTCCCCACATTCTCCTCTGTACTTTTACTGAGCAAAACTCCCCACATTCTCCTACTTTTACTGAACAAAACTCCCCACATTCTCCTCTGCTTTTACTGAACCAAACTCCTCAAATTCTCCTCTACTTTTACTGAACCAAACTCCTCACATTCTGCTCTGCTTTTACTGAACCAAACTCCTTACGTTGTCCTGGTGCTATTCCTCAAGGCGTTGTCTGTACCACACATGTGAAGAAAAAAATGTGCTAAAGCCCTTTATCAAGAGAGAAATGGGCTGAATCTATAGTGACCTCTTGACCCCCCCCTTCCCATATGATCACCTTTTCATTTTAAACTGTTACAGGCTATTACAGTTTGAAGAAGACATCTGTGTGGAATTTGTTTTATGAATATTAAAGTTGCTAGAAGAGATCCGAGTGTATTGTATTTTTTATGTTGGGATCACTGATGGCTCATAGGACCAGTAAAAAGCAGATTGGTGGGCAGACTGCAGCTATAACTTTTAAGGCCGAAAGTTTACATACGCCTAGGCTAAAGATAAAAAATTTTTAAAATTCTGATATAGTGACATAAATCTGTCTCTAATTGATTCTTTTAAAAATGACCTCTGATGTGAACAAAGTAAGATGCCCTTATTGACTTGCCAAAAGAAATGTATGGTAACATGAAATGTGTGGAGTTGAGCGTGTGTATATATGTGTGTGTGTAGGTGTGTGTGTAGGTGTGTGTATGTGTGTATGTATGTATGTATGTATATATATATGTGTGTATGTATGTGTGTATATATATATATATATAGTATATGCATGCATACATACAGTATATTCATACACATTTCTATATAGATAATAAGGCTTATTAATAAGAGTCGTTGATTTCCTGTGTGTGTGTGAGCAGGCTAAGAACAAGGAGACCGGGGTGCTGGCGGCGGCTAAGGTCATAGAGACTAAGTGTGAGGAGGAGCTGGAGGAGTACATGGTGGAGATAGACATCCTGGCCAAGTGTGACCACCACTACATCGTTAAGCTGATGGACGCCTTCTACTACGACAACAAACTCTGGGTAGGAGTGGGTGTGTGTGTGTGTGTGTGTGTGTGTGTGTGTGTGTGTGTGTGTGTGTGTGTGTGTGTGTGTGTGTGTGAATGCAACCATTTGAATTTATGAAGATGTTCCAGAGTGTGTGTGTGTGTGTGTGTGTGTGTGTGTGTGTGTGTGTGTGTGTGTGTGTGTGCATACTATCATACATTTATGAAGATATACCAGTCAGTACAGACAAGTGACACTCAAAATATATATTGTATGTAACAAACAAACCCACTGTGTATATGCATATGAGTTCATGATGGAGAGAATTGTTATGAACATGATATACTATCTATCTATACATGCAGCCCTGCACTGTACTGTATGTCCATGTACACAGAGACGTGTAGAGCACATTCTACTCTGATTATGAACACTTGGTGTTTGACCTTTGACCTTGTCCTTTTGGCTTCACTGAGCTGAGGGATTACACACTCCTCTTAGTAACCCCCCCCCCCCTCTCTCTCTCTCATTAAGTTTAGTCCTCGATTATAATAATCTCCACGTTTTTCCTCTGCCAATATAAACAGCAGTGACCTTGGAAGGCCAGCCGGTCCCTGACATGGAATATCTTAGGAATGACAAAGAGGTTAGCGAGAAGGCAGCGGTTGTCTTTCCATGTCTCTGTTAGAAAAGAAAAGAAAACAGATTTCTTTGACCATATTTAGGTACTCTGGATCTGTCCTGTTTACCATGTGACGTAATCCCGTTCTGTCTTTTAACCTTTGAACCCACCGCCGGGTTGCAGAGTGAACAATGTCCAATAGCTGATCTGAAATTGTAATGTTTGAGACGTGAGTATTTCCATAACTGCAGCCTAAGCATATTCAATAGACATATCCACCCTCGGACCAAGTGACGCTAGCCCAAAAGGACCTCTAGGAGTCCTACTGTTATTTAGAAGGAGATTAGAAGGTCATTATTTACTGTGCCTTTAACAACCAGAACATTACGTTACAGGGTTTTGCATAAGGGATGTGCTCCATTATAAACCTTTACGGTACAAATCTACTGCAAAGGATATAAACAAATGCTCTCCTGGACTGTTAAACAAAATGTATCACATCTAGCTGTATAAAATATATCATATCTAGTATTCTGGTAGCATTGTCTATGATGGCACCATCTCTTTACAGCATAAGCAGACATGTTGACTTTCAGTACTCTGAATGGTGAAGCTGGTGGCAGATCTAAGCTGTCCTGTCTGTGACATTCACCTACAGATACTGTGTCTCTGTGTTGCTAAGTGACGATGTCCGAGCCTCTAAGGGTTGTGGAGCATTTCTGGAATTCCTGATGTGGAAGAGGAAAAGAGAATTCTCCCCCTAAGTCTCCCTCTTATTCAAGGCCTCTACGTTGAGACTAACAGTGTCAGCTTGTAGTGTTTAGTTACAGGGCTGTGTTCAAACACACCCTGCAGCTTTCAGACCGCACACTTCTCTATACGGGTCCCTGTGTGTTTCTGTGTGTGTGTGTCTGTGCATGTGTATGCCCACACACACACTTACTAGGGTCTCCCCTCCCTCTCTGATCTTTGAAAACATGCCTTTTCTTTGAGTCTGCATTGCACCATTATACCGTTGCCTTGTCTGTAATTCCCCTCTGATTTTAGAGTGAGCTACATGTGGGTGTGGATGAAATGTGGGCAATAAAAACCACTCAAGACAAACACACTCCCAGAACTGTTACAGACTGACAGAGGCCATTACAACTGTCCTGTCTGCCTCTACCTTTCTTAGACCTAAGAGAGCAGGATAGAGCCCACTCAGCAGACCTAAGAGAGCAGGATAGAGCCAGCTCAGCAGACCTTAGAGAACAGAATAGAGCCCGCTCAGCAGACCTAAGAGAACAGGATAGAGCCCGCTCAGTAGACCGAAGAGAACAGGATAGAGCCCGCTCAGCAGACCTAAGAGAACAGGATAGAGCCCGCTCAGTAGACCGAAGAGAACAGGATAGAGCCCGCTCAGCAGACCTAAGAGAACAGGATAGAGCCCGCTCAGCAGACCTTAGAGAACAGATGAGAGCAGGGCAGGCTCCTGTGCATTCCTGAGCCCACTCACTCGCCCTCTGGGATGACTGGAGAGATGAGAAAGAGGGAGAGAGGATTGTTTGTTCCAGAACAATCTTCTGTTCAGAGCAGACCCCCGGCTGCAGCGTGAGAAACAGGGGGCCTTTACCGTGGAGACCTTTCCTCCTGACATTTACACACTCACACACTTTCATACTCACACACACACACACACACACACACACACTATACACAAACTGTACATATACAAATTGTACGTACACAAATGCTACAGATACAGACACACAATACATACACAAACTAGACACACACACACCCTATACACAAACTGTACATACACAAATTTTACGTACACAAACGCTACAGATACACACACACACACTACAAAAATTGGACATACACACAGCACAGAGTACATACTGTTCACACACACAGATATTGTACACACATGCATACTACATATACATGCACACCAACACTTGAAAGCAAACAGATGGTACTTAGCGTTCCTATGAAGTCTCTGATGAAGTGTTGTAATGTCATCAATTTCACATCACGGCACAGGGAATATGAACGTGGTCTTTCTAGACGGCCGCTGCTTCCAGCTGAGAGAGAGAGAGAGAGAGAGAGAGAGAGAGAGAGAGAGGTTACTCCTGTGCCTTAGATAATTAAACACTAAATGAAAGACGTTCATTTGTTCTGGTCTTTTCCAGAAGCCACTCAGTGTAAATCGCCTTCGTCTGTGTGGGATGGGTGGGTGGGGTGGGTTTTCTCCCTTCATGGCTCAGGGGTTTAGGATTAGCGCGGTTCCTCATCGGGTCACATTGGATGAGGCTCCAGGGAAAAGACACACCATCTGATTTTAGAAAATGGAGTTGGTGTGTTGTTCCAAATCAAAATGAAGTGAAATACAGGCCGGAGAAGTTGCTCAATAATGAAAACGTGTCTGTGCTGGTCAAGTCTAATGGAGTATGTGATGCTAAGGGAAGGTGGCAGCGACTCTGCAGATGTCACTATTGCAAAGTGTTGTTCTGTGTTTGTTTTTTATCTCTGGAGATTCTTGAGAACATGAAGCAGCAAATCACTGTCCTGCCTCAGTGCACCCAGCCTGAACCCCCCCTCCCCCTCCTCCAGTGTGTTTACCATCACCTGTAGAGACGTTAGCTGATGAACCGATGTCCTTATGCTATGACTGATACTGAAGAACTGATTGGGTTGTTGGGTTTGTGTGTAGGTGTAGGCCCACGCATGGTGGTGTGATTACGGTCTGCATTGGACCTGTACGCACGTACACACGGGCCTCTCGCTCTCTTTATCTCGCTCTCTCTCTCTCTCTCTCTCTCTCTCTGTGTTGGGAATGTTTTGCAAGTTGTCATACCAGTTGGACCACATCTATCACCACGAAACATATACGTCACTCGAAATATTCTGAGAATTTCCTGTAACCCAGTTCAGCCAACATCAGCAGCCCTACCCCACCAATTACAGACAACAACACCAGTCATTAAAAATTAATTATCCACGGGCGTGTGTGTTGTGATGCCTGGAGATCTAACTTTTATTGAACTATTAGCTGGGTGCTAGCCTGTGAATGTGTTTGGAACAATGGAGGTGGAGCAGACATGTTTAAGCGTGTTTTATAAGCATGAGTGAGTGTCTGATGAGCGCTCACGCTGAGTCATAATGTCTCTTCTATCAGACATACTGAACTCTGTGTTTGACTGCAGTCTACATGGAACCTGCTCGATCCAAGCATACGCTCCACAATGCCGGCTATTCAACTGAATAACTGTTTCATAACCCAGAGAGATGGCCTGACAACACGTTGTTTGTATTGCCACAGCAACACGTAGCAGAGGCCAAAACAACAACAATTGTGACACCGTCATAACCTACCTTTATGAGGACAGCAGGTGTGTATGTCCCCCAGTGGATGATCTCAAACATAACCTACCTTATGAGGACAGTGGGTCTTAAACATGACCTACCTTATAAGGACAGCAGGTGTGTGTATGTCCCCCAGTGGAGGATCTTAAACATAACCTACCTTATGAAGACAGCAGGTGTGTGTATGTCCTCCAGTGGAGGATCTTAAACATAACCTACCTTATGAGGACAGCAGGTGTGTATGACCCCCAGTGGAGTATCTTAAACATTGTTTCTATCTCTGGAGTCTGACCAAGCCTTGGAGCAATACCTAGAATACCTGGTGTGTCTGTGTGTGTGTGTGTGTGTCTCTGTGTGTGTGTGTGTGTGTGTGTGTGTGTGTGTGTGTGTGTTCTCTCTGGTGAAACTCCACCACCAAGTCAGGGCCCAGTGGATACTTGGACAGTGTCATCACACACACACACACACAGAGAGAGAGAAAGGTAATGACGGGTTGGGAGTGGGTCTTTGGTGTTATGGCAACACAGAAGGACGTGTGTGTTCGATTTGTTCATGATGATGTCATCAAGATGATGATCTCACACAGCAGATATGTCACATGGGCTGGACATGGAGTGACTAGATGAAACTCACACACACACACACCAAGGAATGCATTGTTGACACTAGACAAACATCCAGGGATTAAGGTTAATGTTCCCGCATTACCTCTCTCGGTTTCTGAGGGATGTTATGAAATATAAATGTTTCATATTGTTTGATTTGGCCCTCTCATTGACTTGCATGACCCGTTTCAAAATGGCCTCCCACTGTGGTGCCAAGAGAATTTAGAGGTTTCCATTTTGCGTATTCCTCAACTGCAAGGGGAGGAATGAAATAATAAAGATGTTTGGCAGCAAAAAGAAAAATGTTTTGATGTAGCGCAACGTGTTTCCATAAAGGTTGTTGGTTCGATGCCTCCTTTCTGTGGGGGCTTGGCTTTCACCTTAGAGTGCTCTGAGCCTCTCTGGAACAGCGTTGAATTACAGAGTGACACTTTGTTATCGCACACATCACTAAACACACACTGACTGTACTCCTCTGTTTGGTGCCCTTACACAAAGTATGCCGAGCCAGCAGTGTGTGTAGTGTGTGTAGTGTGTGAGTGTGAGTGTGTAGTGTGTGTGTGTAGTGTGTGGAGTGTGTGTGTGTAGTGTGTGGAGTGTGTGTGTGTAGTGTGTGTGTGTAGTGTGTGTGTGTAGTGTGTGTAGTGTGTGTAGTGTGTGTAGTGTGTGTGTGTGTAGTGTGTGTGTGAGTGTGTGTGTAGTGTGTGAGTGTGTGTGTGTAGTGTGTGTAGTGTGTGAGTGTGTGTGTGTAGTGTGTGAGTGTGTGTGTGTAGTGTGTGTAGTGTGTGAGTGTGTGTGTGTAGTGTGTGAGTGTGTGTGTGCCTCTCCCGCATGCTCAGGTTGTTTACCTCAGGTGTCAGAGACAGGACTGTACCACTGGAGTTTAAATGTGAGGGGGTGTTTACCACAGGTGTCAGAGACAGGACTGTACCACTGGAGTTTAAATGTGAGGGGGTGTTTACCACAGGTGTCAGAGACAGGACTGTACCACTGGAGTTTAAATGTGAGGGGGTGTTTACCACAGGTGTCAGAGACAGGACTGTACCACTGGAGTTTAAATGTGAGGGGGTGTTTACCACAGGTGTCAGAGACAGGACTGTACCACTGGAGTTTAAATGTGAGGGGGTGTTTTCTCAAAGTGGTGACTCTTAGACGTCAGCAGTCTGGTGCTGACAGGTCCAACCCCCCCCTTCTCCAAACCCCACTGCTTATCCAGGGTCAGCTCTGGTCAGCCTGTGCTAGCTTCTCACTAGCTGTGCCTTTACACTTGCATATAAACTGTGCACCTTCTCAATCTATAGCAGTAAGTCCTTTAATCAATGATTCGCACATTGCCAGACACATCATTTTTAAATTCCATGTATACACTAATGCCGTCTACAGCGATGTGATTTTTGCTTTGCATCATTTGGACAAGGCATTAGACTCCGTAGTTGTGCCTGTGTCTCCAGGGGTTAAATGGGAGTGTTACAGTCGCTGTAGTGTTGGTATCCTCCCCCATACAAACATGTCAGAGGATTTTCTCCTCCTTTCTGCTGTGATGAATGTGTTCCCATTGAGACATATTAAATATATGATGATGATGATGATGATGATGAATATTCTGGGTAAAGTTCACCTCTGCTTCCCTGGTTGCTCACTCACATTCTTCCTCCTCCTCTTCCTCGCCGTTTTTAGATCATGATTGAGTTCTGTGCTGGGGGTGCTGTGGATGCCACCATGCTAGGTAAGATGTCCTCTGCTCGCATACACAGACTGCCTCTTAACACTCTCTGTCTCTCCCTCCCTCTCTCTCTCTCTCTGTCTTTCTGTCTCTCTCTCTCTCTTTGTGTCTCTCTCTCTCTGTGTGTCTCTCTGTCTCTCTCTCTCTCTCTCTCTCTCTCTCTCTCTCTCTCTCTCTCTCTCTCTCTGCATAGTTTTAAGGCCTTACTGAACAAAGACAGGCTCCATAGCCTTAAGGCCTTACTGAACAAACACAGCCTCCATACCTTTAACTGTCACTGTGACTGCATGCTGAGGCTGAGGCCTTACTGAAGCTGTGTGTGCGTGTGTGTGTGTGTGTGTGTGTGTGTGTGTGTGTGTGTGAGAGAGTGAGTGACGTAATGCTGTCCGCTGAATAGTCCGAGGAATAAATCATGAAACACTTCAAAAAATAAATAAACTAAGCTTTGGGGAGCTGAGAGCCGCTGCACGTTGTTTTAGTGTGGGTGTGTGTGTGGGTGAGTGAGTGTGTGTGTGTGTGTGTGTGTGTGTGTGTGTGTGTGAACGGTAGCGTGAAATTGCCCTTCAGTGGAGCGATATTATAAAAAGCACCTCGCTGGCGTTCAAAGGGCCCCTCTTTGCTGTTGTAAGACTTCCAAGCGGTTATCCACCCCAGATTAAGGGCTGTGGCGTCAGAGAGCGAGAGAGAGTGAGAGAGCGAGAGAGAGAGCGATAGAGAGAGAGAGAATAACACAAAGAGAGAGAGAGAGAGAGACCAGTGTCAAGCAGCAGCAGCAGAGAGTGAGTGCGAGGCCAGCGTGGGAATCTCCCTGTGGGTCTGTTAGCTCAGGAGCATCCCCTTTAACATTAACCAAACACAGGGGGACTTAGACCTTTAAGTGTTCAGCTAGCTCCCTGCGCTCTGGACATTAACCAAACACAGGGGGACTTAGACCTTTACGTGTTCAGCTAGCTCCCTGCGCTCTGGACATTAACCAAACACAGGGGGACTTAGACCTTTACGTGTTCAGCTAGCTCCCTGCGCTCTGGACATTAACCAAACACAGGGGGACTTAGACCTTTACGTGTTCAGCTAGCTCCCTGCGCTCTGGACATTAACCAAACACAGGGGGACTAAAATACCTTTGCGTGTTCAGCTAGCTCCCTGCGTCTGGACGTGTTCAGCTAGGTCCCTGCGCTCTGGACATTAACCAAACACGGGGGCTAGATGAGTCTGCTTTACCATGTCAGTGTTTTGTCTGCTCTAATACGCGCTGGGGGCTGTGAGTGACCTATGACCCTGAATAAGTCTCCTTATAGCTGCTAGCAGTAGCATGTAGCTAGAATAGGGAATGTGCAAGATGAGCACCTATCCATGCGACACAGTGAGAATAAGCTTTTCCTTTTTGATGAACTGACAGAGGTGCGCTAGGTATTAGTCCTAAGGTCCATTAGACAGGATTTGAAATGTGTTTAAAGTCTGATGGCCTCAGTTTCAAAACCCTCTCAAGAAAGAAAAATGCATTTCACAGTTTGATTTCAAATTTATGCCTCACATGTCTAAATATGCCTCTATCTTTTATCTTTCACCCTTCCTCCTCCTCCTCTCTTCTCCTCACTCCCTCTTCACTCCTTCCTCCTCCTCCTCCTTCTCACTATTTCCTCCTCCTTCCTTCCCACTCCCTCTTCATCCATCCATCCTCCTCACCCCTTTCTCCTCCTCCTCCTCCTTCTCACTCCCTCTTCATTCCTCCCTCCTCCTCCCCCTCACTCTTTCTTCACTCCTCCCTCTCCTCCTCCCCCCCCCCCCCTCCATCATCCAGAGCTGGACCGGGGTCTGCAAGAGCCCCAGATCAAAGTGATCTGCAGACAGATGCTGGAGGCCCTGGTCTACCTCCACAGCCTGAAGATCATCCACCGTGACCTGAAGGCCGGCAACATACTGCTCACCCTGGAGGGAGACATCAAGCTGGGTGAGTCAGACTCCACAGCAAGCTGCTCCGTTTAGACCATGCTGTTAAAGAGTCCACTTATCTATAGCTTTAACAGTGCTGAGTCCACTTATCTAAAGCTTTAACAGTGCTGAGTCCACTTATCTAAAGCTTTAACAGTGCTGAGTCCACTTATCTAAAGCTTTAACAGTCTGCTGAGTCATCTTATCTATAGCTTTAACAGTCTGCCGAGTCCACTTATCTAAAGCTTTAACAGTCTGCTGAGTCATCTTATCTATAGCTTTAACAGTCTGCTGAGTCATCTTATCTATAGCTTTAACAGTCTGCTGAGTCCACTTATCTATGGTATGAGTAGCTTTTATTTACGATATTTTTTTCTACTGTGAACCTAGGAAGTATAATCGCAGTGTGATCTCCTTGAATCCCTTCACTCTGTCAAATTTCACTGAGTCAGACCAGGGCTTTGTAAGGCCTCCAGACCAGAGCTAGCTTTACTTTCTATAAGCAATAAACATTGAGTCATGCTTCAAGGCGATTGGTCAGGTTATCTTTGGAGGGCGGGGTCTGTTATTGAGTCAGGCTGCAAAATGCAGTCGCAGTTCACAAGTGTGGATCAATACCACCCCCCCACACACACACACACAGATATACAGTACACATATACACACACACACACGCACCATATACACCTACTCACTCTCTCACACACCATACACACACATGCACACACACATGCACAGCATGTACACGCACACACACACACACACACACACACACTTTTAGACCATACATGTGTGGGAAAACTGCATTCAGAGAGGTAATATGCTTTCCTAGGCTTGAGATGGTTCCAGCATTCCTGATAATGTGTGACATAAGGTTTGGATTGAGTCATGGGCTCAAGCTCTGATTGTTGTTTAAGCGTGTCGTTGTAAACCGGACAGCATGATATATGTGACGGTAACATTTCCACCGTGTCAAAAGAGGAGTCTTTTTTTATGTTTTACTGGCATCCACGATGATCAAAATAAAATGTAATCATTTTCCAAAAGTGTGTTTTAATATCTTTAGTGACAACATGAAAAGAGCTGATTAGATTAAAAGATTTTTGAGCAGGCATCTGTTTGGATACCCTGCTTTGGGAGGGACTGGTTCCTCCTGTCTTAGGACCTCTCTAATTCTTCACATACTTCCTGTAAAGACTCCAGTGTTTCTTAATGACCGGGAGTTGCCTCTTAACTCATTAAAAGATGGCACTAAGAATACTCCCAATCCTCTACAGAAATTCTCCCAATCCTCTACAGAAATACTGCCAATCCTCTGCTGAATCACTGAGACATAACGAGACAGTCGTAGTTAGTTTTTCAAAATGTTCTGTCTGGCTTAACATTTAGTTTTTGTTAATTTTAGCCTCATTGTATTAGCATAATGTTAGCATATTATTTTAATATTGTGGTTGAACTATTTATCTTCAGAGAGCCAGTCCAGAACACATGAGCAATGTAGTCTTTTTTAGACAGTGAAGTCAAACATGTATGACAAAATAACTAATTACGGGTCAGAGGTTATTGATTTATGCATGTATTTATTTTTGATCAGTAGTGTTCTTTATTGACAAACAACCACTATGACTTGTCACTTGTAATGTACAAGAAGACAGTTTTCTAACATGACTCTATAACAGGACTCTGCCACTACCAAACACAGCCCGGGTCTAAAACACTCTGCTCTTTGTCAGGATATTGCCAATAACAGTGTTCATCTGGAGCCAAAACAACCGGCCTGTGTGAGGGGGATAGGGAGACATTCTTTGGTATACAGTCAGTCCAACATGCTGTAAATACAACATGTCCGCTTTGCATTTCCCCTCCATGTAGTCACGACAGATTGATGACGGACGGACAGATATGTCGAAGGCGGGTTGGCTTGAGACAGCACACATTCATTCTCCTAATCCTAGAGAAAACACATGTTTGAACTGCTTTCTTCTGTTTTTGTTTTCTCGTGTGCTCGCAGCTGACTTTGGCGTGTCGGCGAAAAATACCAAAACCTTACAAAGGAGAGACTCTTTCATTGGAACGCCGTACTGGTGAGTAGAGCGTTCTGCGGGTATGATACCACCTGTCACTCACCCACCCTCATTGAAAAGGGATTTAAAGTGTGATGCATGGCGACCGTTCAACAATGCACTTCCTGCAAGCCATGACACCTTGCAAAACACACACAAACCAAGTGTAAAAGCAGTAGTGTGTTAAGTGTGTCAGCGCAATCCTGAACAGTCCCACGATGATATACAGGGTTTAAAGTCAGACCTGAGCTGCCAGTCTGAACCTTGGTCCATAGATTTTAGTGACCAATGTTATGACACGGTTTAAATATTCACCAGAACAGAACTAGTTGTCCCAAGTCATAGCAGGAATGTCCACCCAAACTCACCCAACCCATAGCTTTGTCCACCCAGCGCACCCAAACTCACTCAACACTTCTCTAACATTACACAATGCTGGAGAAAAGCCTTCAAATAAAACGCACAACACAGTCACAGTTCATTGTCTTGGCTTTAAATGTGGATGTGACATCATGTGGATGTGACATGTTTCTCTCCTGGGTTGGGTGTTAAACATTTTAAAATAGTTTGCAGACACTCTTTGACAGGGGAGGTGTGCTTACGGGTGGGCCAGGTATAAGTGTTATGTCATGAGCATGGAATGTGTTCCATTTCTTTTTTACAGCCGTTGATAGCGGATATCAGTTAGAGTTTGAGATATGTTTATAACATGTGTATATATTGTACATTTCAACCCACGCCTCTACGATTTATGGTTTACCTTTTTAGTGTGCAATAATGATTAGCACACTGCTACAGTCCTACTTTAAGATGCTCTTTAAAATCCAATTGTACTTTCTCAAAACTGAACCTCGTAAATGAAGACAAGGCATTAACATACTTTGATGGTAACTGTTCCATGCTTACAAATGACAAAATATTACTGCACCACCAAGAGTTGACGAAACTATTGAATTATGAATGTTTTACTTATTATAATATCTTTTTTTACGTGTGTGTGTGTGTGTGTGTGCGCGCGCGCGCGCAGGATGGCCCCGGAGGTGGTGATGTGTGAGACTATGAAGGACGCTCCGTATGACTACAGGGCAGACATCTGGTCCCTGGGCATCACCCTGATAGAGCTGGCCCAGATAGAGCCCCCCCACCACGAGCTCAACCCCATGAGGGTGCTGCTGAAGATAGCCAAGTCTGACCCCCCCACACTGGAGCAGCCCAGCAAGTGGTGAGAGGACCACGTGAACCACTTACATCACATAAACAACTATACTACTAGAAACACACACACACACACACACACACACACACACACACACAGAGAAACAAACACACAAGGACCACGTGAACCACTTGCATTACGTATACTACTATGCTACTGGATACTCTCACTGGACCAGGGTATACTACTGGATACTCTCACTGAACCAGGGTTTACTGCTGTAGATACTCTCACTGGACCAGGGTTTAATACTGTAGATACTCTCACTGGACCAGGGTTTAATACTGTAGATACTCTCACTGGACCAGGGTTTAATACTGTAGATACTCTCACTGAACCAGGGTTTAATACTGTAGATACTCCTAACTGGACCAGGGTTTAATACTGTAGATACTTTCACTGGAACAGGGTTTAATACTGTAGATACTTTCACTGGAACAGGGTTTAATACTGTAGATACTCTCACTGCACCAGGGTTTAATACTGTAGATACTTTCACTGGAACAGGGTTTAATACTGTAGATACTTTCACTGGAACAGGGTTTAATACTGTAGATACTTTCACTGGAACAGGGTTTAATACTGTAGATACTTTCACTGGAACAGGGTTTAATACTGTAGATACTTTCACTGGACCAGGGTTTAATACTGTAGATACTTTCACTGGACCAGGGTTTAATACTGTAGATACTCTTACTGGACCAGGGTTTAATACTGTAGATACTCTTACTGGACCAGGGCGTAGAGTTTTAGGGTACGAGGCCCAAACTGGTCACGTAAATTGTAAATGATGAAGAAATGGTCATGATCCTAATGGTTTCGTTTACAGGCACGTCTATGAAAAGACATAACCGTTTGTTTTATCAACGCCTATGAAAAGACATAACCGTTTGTTTTATCAACGCCTATGAAAATGCATAACCGTTTGTCTTATCAACGATCTCCTCCGTGGTCTATCACAAAGCAGACTGGAGGCGTTAACATTAGTGAAGTCTTAAATCCAAGTCGAGACTCTGAAATAAACGTCTCTCCATCCTCTCTGTCTATTTAAAAGCTGTCCCCCGACACTAAACTAGCCCCATCTTGGGTGGGGGCATCACTTTGGGGGGAGTTCACGAGTAGTTTTTTGATGATACGGCGTCTCCAGGATAGCTAGAGTTATAACCCCCCCCCCCCCCCGCCTCACCCTTTATCCCCGGGCGGCGCTGCTGCTCTCCCCAGAGGATTTGATTGGACTCTGGATATATGACCATCTTTAACCCTGGGATTACACCGCCAGCGCTGGCCAACCTTTATATATCTCAATAGCGGGAATGGGGCTTTTCCTCCTTTTCTTTTTCTCTCTCCTTCTTTATCATTCTAGTCATTTCTCTCTCTCTCTCTCTTCTTTTTCACCTTTACCCTGTTTGTTCGGTGCCTCCCGTTTGATTAATGCCTATGTGTTTGTTTATCCAAGGTCGCAGGACTTTAAAGATTTCTTGAAGAAGTCTTTGGAGAAGCACCCAGAGAGCCGACCCACTGCAGCACAACTCCTAGAGGTGAGACACACACACACACACACACACACACACACACACACACACACACACACACACACACACACACACACACACACACACACACACACACACACACAGTGCCACTTACCGCTCACTTTAATATATGATGTTTTTGTTCTTTATCTTTATCTTAAACTACACAGTGTGAACACACACACACACACACACACATACACACACACACACACACACACACACATACCTTCCCTAAAACTATTTCAACAGAATCTAACAGCTTTAAAAACAGAGAATCGATAATAGTGAATTAATGTCTGGCGGAGGGCCAGTCTGCTGGAGGACAGATGGCTGGAGAGAGATGTCAAAGTATGCACGTTGGATTTAAAGAGCAGGACAGCATACGGAGGGTTAGGCTGATGTAAACAGGAGGCCGTTTCCTGTTAACCTCACACAGCAACAAGGACATCTACATTCCTAGCCCCAGCCAATAGGGACCCCCCACTCTTCACCTCTCAGCCAATCCGACAGGCCGATTGCAAACTCCCCAGCACAGAGCCTGCTGGGAGGAGAGAGACGGGTGTGGTCGGAAATTATGTTGTGGTTCTAGATGTCTAGATGGTTATCTGGCCCCCTGCCTCAAACCCTGATCCAATGGCTCGTAGATAAGCCAGGGGGGAAATGGCCTCCATGAAGCAGAAGTCCTCATGGCTCTCAGTGAGTCAGCAGAGTCAAATACATTGTGACATAGCAAAGTACATTGTGACACAGCAAAATACATTGCGACGTAGTGAAATACATTGTGACATAGTAAAATACATTGTGACGTAGCAAAATACCTTGTGACGTAGTAAAATACATTGGGACGTAGTAAAATACATTGGGACATAGCAAAATACATTGGGACGTAGTAAAATACATTGTAATGTAGTAAAATACATTGTGACGTAGTAAATTATATTGTGACGTAGCAAAATACATTGTGACTTGGCCAAATACTTTGTGACGTAGCAAAATAGAGTGTGTCTTAGCAAACGTTGCTGGAACAACAGTCGAGAAGATGAGGGTTGTCTCAAATCCATGTTGTTGTCTAACAAAGTCACTGGTACAATGGCTGAGCTCTGGTATCTCATCGTCAGCCCCCGTTCACACAAACACCTGCAGCCCTGCGGTTAGTCGGTGAACTGTTAGTGGTTATAGTGACATAGTTACACGTGTGTGTAGGGAATGTTTCCTATGGAGTCTGGTGACGGGATGTAACTCACGTTGACGGTAGCATTCCACAGACCATCTGGATGAATAGGTTTCTATAGTTACTGTTGCTTAGAGAGCACGGTGCCTGTCCCAGTAGTTTATTTCTAAGATGCTTATTTAATATTTCGTAAATAATAGTCTGATTAAAGATACAGTCTAGCCTTCTTTCTATACACATTCCCTCATTTTAAATAATAGTCTGAATAAAGATACACCTTATCTCATATCAAACTATAGTCTGAAAACAGATTAACCTCTCATATGAAACTATAGACTATCTAAAGATAAACCTTCTCTCATGTCAAACTATAGACTGTATAAACATACATCTCATATCAAACTATATAGTCTGAATAAAGATACACCTCTCATATCAAACTATAGTCTGAATAAAGATACACATCTCATATCAAACTATAGTCTGAATAAAGATTAACCTCTCATATGAAACTATAGACTATCTAAAGATAAACCTTCTCTCATGTCAAACTATAGACTGTATAAACATACATCTCATATCCAACTATAGTCTGAATAAAGATACACCTCTCATATCCAACTATAGTCTGAATAAAGATAAACCTCATATGAAACTATAGACGATGTAAAGATACACCTTATCATATATCAAACTATAGTCTAAATAAAGATACACCTTCTCTCATATCAAACTATAGACTATTTAAAGATACACCTTATCATATATCAAATTATAGTCTAAATTAAGATACACCTTCTCTCATATCAAACTATATAGTCTGAATTAAGATACATCTTCTCTCATGTCAAACTATGGTCTGAATAGAGATACACCATCTCTCATATCAAACTATAGACTATATAAAGATAGTCTCAGCCAGCCAGATAGCCAGCCAGCCAGTCAGCCAGCCAGATAACCAGCCTTGTAGTCAGCAGGCCAGCCAGCCAGTGAGCCAGCCACCTAACCTAGCACACAAACTTAAGACACAGGCAGCGTCAATAAGGACAGCCCTTCCTCCATGTTAAAGTGAGGTATCCATGAGAATAGATCCTCACTAAAGGAGACAGAAACCTAGTGAGAACACCCTCACACACGCCGTTTGATCATATTAGTTATGGCCAGGAGCAGCAATGACACCAGACACTCTGCCACCTTTTGGTGTCGGTTCATTTTATTTTACTGTTATTTATTTTCATGCAGGGGAGGTGTGTCTCAAATAACTCCACTCCCTAAAACTCTACCTGCTCCCAACACACACAGAGCTTTGTAAGAACTAATGTTTATAGCTAGGAGACATTGATGTCGTTTTTCCTCTGCTTTCTCTCGCGTGTAGTTAGTTTAGCTGTCTGTCTGGCCCTCTGCGTTCTCCTGCGTCACTGGCTGCCTGCTGTCGCGGTCATGTGAGACGTTAAAAGATGCAGGCTAATAATGTACTGATAGACAAAACCCAGGAGCAGTATCAACACTGCATAATAATGTACTGATAGACACAACCCAGGAGCAGTATCAACACTGTATAATAACCCAGGAGCAGTATCAACACTGCATAATAATGTACTGATGGACACAACCCAGGAGCAGTATCAACACTGCATAATAACCCAGGAGCAGTATCAACACTGCATAATAACCCAGGACCAGTATCAACACTGCATAATAACCCAGGACCAATATCAACACTGTATAATAATGTACTGATAGAAAGCCCAGGACCAGCATCAACACTGCATAATAAACCATGACCAGCATCAACACTGCATAATAAGCCAGGACCAGTATTAACACTGTATAATAACCCAGGACCAGTATTAACACTGCTTAATAACCCAGGAGCAGTATCGACACTGAATAATAACCCAGGAGCAGTATCAACACTGTATAATAACCCAGGAGCAGTATCAACACTGCATAATAATGTACTGATAGACACAACCCAGAGCAGTATCGACACTGCATAATAATGTACTGATAGACAAAACCCAGGAGCAGTATCAACACTGCATAATAATGCACTGATAGACACAGTCCAGGACCAGTATTAACACTGCATAATAACCCACTGATAGACACAGTCCAGGACCAGTATTAACACTGCATAATAACCCAGGAGCAGTATCAACACTGCATAATAACCCAGGAGCAGTATCGATACTGCATAATAACCCAGGAGCAGTATCGACACTGCATAATAACCCAGGAGCAGTATCGACACTGCATAATAAACCAGGAGCCGTATCGACACTGCATAATAATGTACTGATAGACACAACCCAGGACCAGTATCAACACTGCGTGCCGCTCCATTTCCTGTGCCCTTTGTTTACTGGTTGCTGCTAGGAGAGCTAATGAGGTGACCATGAGGGAGAGTGGGGGAAAGGAGACACAGCTCTGGAATAAGACCCCACCCCTCCTCCCTCCTCCCCCCTCAGAGTCACTTGTCTCAGCTCTTTGTCTCTCTCCTCTGCCAGCTCAGCCAATTAAATTTACACCGTAGTGCCAATCAGCTGAATTATAGATGGCTGCGCTTCACAGCTGCTGCACTCTGTACAGTCAGCCTTTGTGGATGCCCAGGGTCATTCTGCCCCACTCACGCTAGAGTAGTGCCTCGCTTTGTTTAGTTATTTATGGCCTGTGTTCTCTTGCCTATTACCTTTTCTACTCTTTTTTTTAAGACACCGGTTCCTTGTTGTGGTGAGGCGGTTTTGTTTTCCCCCAGTACGAGTCGTTGATCCTGTATTCTGTCTGCCTGTAGTTAGAAGTGTAGCAGCGGCTGGTTGACTGGGTTTCAACAAAGTGAAAGTCCTGTGTGTTTTCTGTCCTGTTGTCACTACACTAGAGAATGTAGCAGGACCACCATGCAGTCATTCAGTTAGGTTCTGTCTCTCTGGAACTAGCTTTGTGTGTGTGTGTGTGTGTGTGTGTGTGTGTGTGTGTGTGTGTGTGTGTGTGTGTGTGTGTGTGTGAGGGTGGTTGTCATTTCTCTCCTATTTTTTTGGCTACACATGCCGTACTTCTGATTGGTGGGTTGACTCCCACCTATTTAATTCATTGTGTAGCAGTGTTTATTTAGTAGTTACAATGTGTGTTTGTTACGTCACTCAGCGAGCACGAGAACACACACACACACACAGAGGCTCTTGTGACTGTCTGTGTATGTATATAAGATCCAACGTTAAAGTAACTCTTGTCTCTTTGTTTGGTCTTTCTATCTCCCTGTTCTACATCTGAAGTGTTGCTGTGGCAGAGTGTAATGCATCTTTCTATGATGTGGATTCACTGACACTGCCCCCTCTCTCCCTCTCTCTCTGTGTGTGTGTGTGTGTGTGTCTCCAGCACCCGTTTGTGAGCTCTGTGAAGACCAACAGGCCGCTGATTGAGCTGGTGGCTGAGGCCAAGGCGGAGGTGATGGAGGAAGTAGAGGACAATGGAGAGGAAGGCGAGGACGATGACATCACCGTGGTAACGGCCCGCACGCAGCCACCCATCACTGCTACTTACTTTCTCTCGCGCTCTCTCTCTCTCTGTCTCTATCTCTCTCCCTCTCTTTCTCTGTCCTTCTCTCTGCCTTTGAGTCTCTCTGTCCTCTCTGCCTCTGTCTCTCTCTCTCTGTCCTCTCTGTCTTTCTCTCTCTCTCTGTCCTTCTCTCTGTCTCTGTGCCTCTCTGTCCTTCTCTCTGTCCTTCTCTCTGTCTCTGTGTCTCTCTGTCCTTCTCTCTGTCCTTCTCTCTGTCCTTCTCTCTGTCCTTCTCTCCTTCTCTCTGTCTCTGTGTCTCTCTGTCATTCTCTCTGTCCTTCTCTCTGTCCTTCTCTCTCCCTCTCTCCTCTCTGTCTCTGTGTCTCTCTGTCCTTCTCTCTCCCTCTCTCCTCTCTGTCTCTGCCTATGTCTCTTTTTGTCACATATATATTTATATACAGTTAGGCCCAAAAATATTTGGACAGTGACACAAGTTTTGTTATTTTAGCTGTTCACAAAAACATATTCAGGATACAATTATATAATCAATATGGGCTTAAAGTGCAGACTCTCAGCTGTCATTTGAGAGTATTCACATCCAAATTGGAGCAAGGGTTTAGGAATTACAGCTCTTTAATACGTAGCCGCCTCTTTTTCAAGGGACCAAAAGTAATTGGACAATTGACTCAGAAGGCTGCAAACAAAAATAACAACGCTGCATGGGCTCTTCCCTCATTAACCTGTCATCAATTAAGCAGTTAAAAGGTCTGGAGTTGATTCCAGGTGTGGCGTTTGCATTTGGAAGCTGTTGCTGTGAACACAAAACATGCGGTCAAAGGAGCTCTCAATGGAGGTGAAACAGACCATCCTGAGGCTGAAAAAAAAGAAGAAATCCATCAGAGAGATAGCAGAAATGTTAGGAGTGGCCAAATCAACAGTTTGGTACATTCTGAGAAAAAAAGAGTGCACTGGTGAGCTTGGGAACTCAAAAAGGCCTGGACGTCCACGGAAGACAACAGTGGTGGATGATCGCAGAATCCTTTCCATGGTGAAGAAAACCCCTTCACAACATCCACTCAAGTGAAGAACACTCTCCAGGAAGTAGGTGTATCAGTATCTAAGTCTACCATAAAGAGAAGACTTCATGAGAGTAAATACAAAGGATTCACCACAAGGTGCAAACCATTGATCAGCCTCAAAAATAGAAAGGCCAGAATTGACTTTGCCAAAAAACACCTGAAGAAGCCAACCCAGTTCTGGAACAGCATTCTTTGGACAGATGAGACTAAGATCAACCTGCACCAGAATGATGGGAAGAAGAAAGTTTGGAGGAGAATTGGAACAGCTCATGATCCAAAGCACACCACATCTTCTGTAAAACATGTATGGCAGTGTGATGGCATGGGCATGCATGGCTTCCAATGGCACTGGGTCACTTGTGTTTATTGATGATGTGACAAAAGACAGAAGCAGCCGGATGAATTCTGAAGTGTATAGGGATATTCTTTCTGCTCAGATTCAGCCAAATGCAGCAAACTTGATTGGACGGCGCTTCACAGTACAGATGGACAATGACCCAAAACATACTGCAAAAGCAACCCAGGAGTTTTTTAAAGCAAAAAAGTGGAATATTCTGCAATGGCCGAGTCAATCACCAGATCTCAACCCAATCGAGCATGCATTTCACTTGCTCAAGACAAAACTTAAGGCAGAAAGACCCACAAACAAGCAACAACTGAAGACCGCTGCAGTAAAGGCCTGGCAAAGCATCACAAAGGAGGAAACCCAGCGTTTGGTGATGTCCATGGGTTCCAGACTTCAGGCAGTCATTGCCTGCAAAGGATTCTCAACAAAATATTGAAAAGTAACATTTTACTTGGGGTTATGTTTATTTGTCCAATTACTTTTGAGCCCCTGAAATGAGGAGCGTTTGTATAAAAATAGCTACAATTCCTACATGTTTAATCATATGTTTTTGTTCAACCCCTTGAATTAAACCTTAAAGTCTGCACTTCAATTCCGTTGTAGTTGTTTCGTTTCAAATCCAATGTGGTGGCATGCAGAGCTGAAATCATGAAGATTGTGTCACTGTCCAAATATTTTTGGGCCTAACTGTATCTTGCTTTATTCTTTTTAACTTTCTAAACTTTATTGCTATTGTTTTAAGCCCTTATATGGGTTTCTTCCCCTTGTGACAAACACTTCACTTTTGTAACAGTTAACAGCCAGCGATCTCTGTATTTGGTTACATTTAGTGTGCGTGTGTGCGTGTGTGTGCGTGTGTGTGCGTGTGTGGTAACTTGTATAACGGGTCACAGCTGGTTATTCATAGTGGAGTGGAGGCCATAGTGGAGTTTGTTTCTCCGAAACGTATGCTGGCTGGGTGGATGTGGTCTCTGTCTCTCTGTGTGTGTGTGTGTGTGTGTGGATGTGTGTGTGTGTGTGGATGTGGATGTGGTCTCTGTCTGCGCGTGTGTGTGTGTGTGTGTGTGTGTGTGTTAGGGTTAGAGTTAGTATGTATATATCGTAAATAACGATAATACCAGTTTTTTTAGACACATGTATATAAATGCATATGTTACTTCAAAGCCCTTGTATCATAAGCCTTAAAGGCACATTCAGTTAAAGAATAATTATAAACAACAAGCAAACCTCTGGATGTTCTAGCAATACACTGCCAACCTAACCAATCCATGCCCTCGTTTCAATGTCAGGTGACATCTGGATGTTCTAGCAGTACACTGCCAACCTAACCAATCCATGCCCTCGTTTCAGCGTCAGGTGACGTCTTTAGTCGAAGCTCCAGGTTTGGAAAGTGGAGAGACATTCTGACTAACAAAAGAACAGAGAGCGGAACTCCTAGCATTCACACACCCTCCGCTATATATAGACCACACACACATCACACAGCTAGACTGAACCAACGCATTTGTTTTGAAAGCCTTCACGGAACCTAGATTCCATCCACCACCCCCCCCCCCCCCCCCCCCCCCCCACACACACACACACACACACACACCAGCCAACACACACGCGCTAACCAACATGCAAACACACACACACCAACCAACACACACGCGCTAACCAACATGCAAACACACACGTACACCCAGAAACTTCCAAACACACTCACGAAAACACACATTAGCTAACACACTCCCACACACCCACTAACCAACACACACACACACACACACACACACACACACACACACACACAGACACACACACACACACACACACACACACACACACACACACACCCAGAGGTGTGGGCTCGTAGGTTTGTTGTTAGCACTCCTCTAAAGGTGAAAGGTCTTAACCAAAGTGCCACCTAGCCGGTCTCCGCTGCTCCAGTGAAGATCAGATCTACCAGAGAAAAATGGTGGTGGTGTTGTCATTGTTCAGAAAGACGTTGTCGGATGATGTCACATCACTTTTTTTAATGCAGATTCTACTTCCTGCTTCTGATTGGCGGTTGTGAGTGTTTGGAAAGCGGGGTTGGGAATGACTGGATTGGGAATGGCTGTATTTGATACTGACTGGATTAGGAATGACTGGGCAGAATGTAGGATTGGATCCATAAGGCTTCTATCAGCAGTCTGGATTGTTTTAGGTTAGTGGGAGGGGTTGTTTAGCCAGTGTGCATGGGGAAATTCCTGCCCAGCATCAGGAGCATGTCCTTAATGTCCTCATCCCAGCTGTCAGGTCAAACCAGAGAGGTGTTGTCACGGAGCAGTCTGTTTCTCTTGATTTGTATCTCTTAATATGGTCTCCTGCGGTTGAACTGCTTTCTCTGGTTAAAAAGGTGGAAGATATTGATCTGTTGTTCTCTCTTTTCTCTGGCATCCAGCCTCCAGGGAAGGAGCCCTGCCAGACCAGTCTGACCAGTCTGGAGCACCACCCCCCCTCAGATCCTCCGAGCCCCGACAGCCCCGAGCCCAGGCCCACGTCAGGGGAGCAGAGCCAGGCTCAGGCACAGCCAGCGGCCCCGCTGCCAGCCCAGGAGGCCCGGGAGGCCCAGGAGGCCCAGGAGGCCCAGGAGGCCCAGGAGGCCCAGGAGGCCCAGGAGGGGAAGCTGAGCGACGGTCTGCCCGACGAAGCCTTCAGCATCCTAGGCCCGGAGAAGCCAGAGAGCACGGCCTCCTCCAAGACCACCTCCAGCTCCGACTCGGGCATTGAGGACGGGAAGACCACCCCGACCTCCGAGGAGGACAAGACTCTGGTGACCCCCGACCTGGAGCAGCCTAAAAGCAGCCAGTGTGTGACGGAGGTACCGGTGATCCAGGAGCCAGGGGCTGTGCTGAGCGCCGAGGCTGAGGACCAGAGCAGCGGCCTGGGCAGCGGAGAGCGCTCCCCCACCCCCACCCCCACCCCCACACCGGTGCCCGCACCCCGGACCAGGAACGCCGTGAACAGGGGGGTGTCCAGTTGCTCCAACAAGGAGAACCTGCTGCCCCTCGCCAACGGGAGGAGTTCGGATAAGAGGTACTCCGACGCTGGGAGCATGGCCTCAGAGAACATGGACATCAGCCTCAACCTGTCTGGAGAGAGTGGATCCATGTCCCTCAGGGTGAGTGGGCGGGAGGAGGAGGAGGAGGAGGAGGAGGAGGAGGAGGATGATGGGGGGGAGTGGAGGAGGAAGAGGAGGAGAAGGAGGATGGAGCAGCAGCAGCAGCAGGCAGAGGAGGATGGGGTGGAGGAGTATTAGAAGGAGCAGGAGGGGTTGGAGCAGCAGCAGGATGGAGGATGATGGGGGGAGTGGAGGAAGAGGAGGAGGAGGATGGGGGAGTGGAGGAGGAGCAGGAAGATGGGGGGAGGAGGAAGAGGTTGGGTTAGGAACCATGGAGCACGTTTAGCCCTCTGTGGTTAAATGTATCAACAGAGGAGCCAGTGTGTAAGCTATGTATGTCGGGGTGGGTGCAGAGAAAGCTGTCTAAGGGGGAAAGCTTCACAGAATATTACAAGAAATCCAAATAAACCAAGTACATGTCTTCATGACCAGCAGAGCCAGTGGATTTAGGCAGCCCACTATGTAATGTTAGGGGAGCAAGACTCCATAGACAGATGTTATGTAAGGGGCTCAGGTTAAGGCAGTCTACTATATTATGTTTATAATGTATGTAATGTATTATAATATGTGACACCTGGCTGGCTCCATAGACAGATGTTATGTAAGGGGCTTAGGTTAAGGTAGGCCACTATGTAATGTATGTAATGTATTATAATATGTGACACCTGGCTGGCTCCATAGACAGATGTTATGTAAGGGGCTTAGGTTAAGGTAGGCCACTATGTAATGTATGTAATGTATTATAATATGTGACACCTGGCTGGCTCCATAGACAGATGTTATGTAAGGGGCTTAGGTTAAGGTAGGCCACTATGTACTGTTTATAATAAGTAATGTATTATGATATGTTATATAATGGGCTCTGCTCCTCCACCAGCTCAAGTTAGCTCCACTACCTTCCAATACCCCTCCTTGGAAACACTGCAGTCTCTGAAGCTGACTGGAAGTGTGTGTGTGTGTGTGTGTGTGTGTGTGTGTGTGTGTGTGTGTGTGTGTGTGTGTGTGTGTGTGTGTCATGGTGGGTGTGTGCTGACCATTAACAGAGGACTGTCTGTTTGCCTCATGGCTTGAAGTCCAGCGTGTGCGTGTGCGTGTGCGTTACATGTGTAATCCAAATAGAAACCTTTCAAACTGGATAAGACCGGAAGCTGCTCGCTGGATTTGCAAAAGTTCCACGTTCAAAAATATGAACTGAACATAAATAAAGACACGACACAGCTCTAATGGTCTTCATCAGCTAGGACACATCTCTGATGGTCTTCATCAGCTAGGACACATCTCTGATGGTCTTCATCAGCTAGGACACATCTCTGATGATCTTCATCAGCTAGAACACATCTCTGATGGTCTTCATCAGCTAGGACACATCTCTGATGGTCTTCATCAGCTAGAACACATCTCTGATGGTCTTCATCAGCTATGACACAGCTCTGATGGTCTTCATCAGCCAGGGCAGTTCTAATGCTCTGAGTCTCTGCATGTAATGGTCTGAGTGGACACAGTATGTACCATCACAACAATACACTCACAACAGAGCAGAGGGTCCAACCATAGACTCTCAACAGAGCAGAGGGTCCAACCATAGACTCACAACAGAGCAGAGGGTCCAACCATAGACTCTCAACGGAGCAGAGGGTCCAACCATAGACTCTCAACAGAGCAGAGGGTCCAACCATAGACTCTCAACGGAGCAGAGAGTCCAACCATAGACTCTCAACAGAGCAGAGGGTCCAACCATAGACTCACAAGAGCAGTGGGTCTCCCACGGTAACAGGACAGTGAGAGATCACTATTTACCATTAGAGAGGACTCCATCTTGAACTGCTATGTGACATTTTGCCATTCATCATGACCATTGGCTCATTGTGTCAGCCGCTGTTCTCTATTCAGTAGTGTGGATGTGGTTTTCAAAGCTGCCATTGTGACGGGAGAGCTTCTGGTGGCTCCCTGATAGACTGTGTGTGGGACTGACTGTCTGTTATTGTCGAGGCAGAGCTTCTAGTGGCTCCCTGATAGACTGTGTGTGGGACTGACTGTCTGTTATTGTCGAGGCAGAGCTTCTGGTGGCTCCCTGATAGACTGTGTGTGGGACTGACTGTCTGTTATTGTCGAGGCAGAGCTTCTGGTGCTTCCCGGACTACTGTCCACTCTCTCCCATAGAGAGACAGGGCTGTGTTTGGGACACGCGTGTTTCTCTCCCATAGAGAGACAGGGCTGTGTTTGGGACACGCCTGTTTCTCTCCCATAGAGAGACAGGGCTGTGTTTGGGACACGCGTGTTTCTCTCCCATAGAGAGACAGGGCTGTGTTTGGGACACGCCTGTTTCTCTCCCATAGAGAGACAGGGCTGTGTTTGGGACACGCGTGTTTCTCTCCCATAGAGAGACAGGGCTGTGTTTGGGACACGCGTGTTTCTACTCTCCCATAGAGAGACAGGGCTGTGTTTGGGACACGCGTGTTTCTCTCCCATAGAGAGACAGGGCTGTGTTTGGGACACGCGTGTTTCTACTCTCCCATAGAGAGACAGGGCTGTGTTTGGGACACGCGTGTTTCTACGCACCCATAGAGAGTCAGGGCTGTGTTTGGGACACGCGTGTTTCTCTCCCATAGAGAGACAGGGCTGTGTTTGGGACACGCGTGTTTCTCTCCCATAGAGAGACAGGGCTGTGTTTGGGACACGCGTGTTTCTCTCCCATAGAGAGACAGGGCTGTGTTTGGGACACGCGTGTTTCTCTCCCATAGAGAGACAGGGCTGTGTTTGGGACACGCGTGTTTCTCTCCCATAGAGAGACAGGGCTGTGTTTGGGACATGCCTGTTTCTTTCCAGAACAGATTACACAGCAGGCCAGTCAGTACAGGAGTGAATAGAGCCTTTCTGAGTGTAATACAGTGTGAGCGTGCATGTGAGCTTGTGAGTGTGCATGTGAGCTTATGAATGTGCATGTGAGCATGAGAGTGCATGTGAGTGTGTGAACCCCTACAGGGTGACTGTCTGTCATGAGGGTGTGTGTGAGTGTGCATGTGATGGTCAGCGTGTGTGTGTGTGTGTGTGTGTGTGTGTGTGTGTGTGTGTGTGTGTGTGTGTGTGTGTGTGTGTGTGAGATCTTCCTGCGGGGGGTCCATCATGAGGGTGTGTGTGATGATGAGTGAGGATAGATAGGAGACGACGGCATCACACTTACACACACACACACACACACACACACACACACACACACACACACACACACAGAGACACCCTCCTTCCCGTCAGAGTGGGGATGGCAGAATAATACATTATTGACTAACTGTCCATCAGACACGCTCAGAGAGGCCTGTTTGAGCAGCTGCTTTC
>JAPMUY010004884.1:190000-207500 GCA_026901105.3 Galaxias olidus
GTGTTGCGTTTCTCATCATTGGGTTTCCATTGTGTTGTTCTCATCCCCTGGTTTCCATTGTGTTGTGTTGTTCTCATCCCCTGGTTTCCATTGTGTTGTGTTGTTCTCATCCCCTGGTTTCCATTGTGTTGTTCTCATCCCCTGGTTTCCATTGTGTTGTGTTTCTCATCCCCGGGTTTCCATTGTGTTGTGTTTCTCATCCCTGGGTTTACTCTGTGTTGTGTGATTCAGGAGCAGAACTTCCAGGCGGCTCAGAAGAGTCACCTGGACACCACGTTGAATAAGATCACCTCAGAGAACAAGAGGGAGATCTCTGAGATGGAGAGGGACTGCCTCAGCAAGAAGCAGCAGCTGGTCAGAGGTACGGCAGCCTGCTACAAATAAACACAATATGTGCATAGATCACTATGGTCAAAACTTTATTTTGCATGTAACTTTTATTAAAAGCAACAGCTGGTCAGAGGTAATACTACAAATACACAAAAATTTTATTTATATATATATATATATATATATATATATATATATATATATATATATATATACACACGCACAGTACTGTGCAAAAGTTTTAGGCAGGTGTGAAGTCTTTAAAGTTATAAAAAAATATATAAAAATATAAATGTGAATTAAAAAGTTTTTTTTTATCAATTCATGAAATACAAAGTGAGGGAAAACCAAATCGGTATCAAAACAACATTTGGTGTGACCACCGTTCGCCTTCAAAACAGCATCCCCTGTCTAAAACATTTATGCACAGTACTATATATATATATATATATATATATATATATATATATATATATATATATATATATATATATATATATATATGAATGTAAAAATACTTTATTTGCTACTACTACTACTACTACAGATATATAAATAGATGAATAGAGAAATGAACATTGTAAATAGTTTTGGTCTGTTTGACCTTGTCCCTGGGTCAGAGCGGGAAGCCACCATCTGGGACATGGAGGAGAAGAACCTGCATGAGAAGCACCAGCTAATGAAGCAGCAGCTCAAAGACCAGTACTTCCTCCAGCGTCACCAGCTCCTAAAGAAACACGAGAAGGTAACTCCCTCCGACGCCACTTCCTCAACCCCGGGTCTGTCTCAAAGCTGCAAGAACGGACTACTACTATTGGCTTATTTAAATTAAATGACAGTTTCTGTCTCAAAGCTGCAAGAACGGACTACTACTATTGGCTTATTTAAATTAAATTACAGTGTCTGTCTCAAAGCTGCAAGAACGGACTTCTACTATTGGCTTATTTAAATTAAATTACAGTGTCTGTCTCAAAGCTGCAAGACTTTAGTACCAGAACGGACTAATACTATTGGCTTATTTAAATGAAATTATAGTGTCTGTCTCAGTCAAAGCTTCAAGACTTTAGTACCATAACGGACTACTACTATTGTCTTATTTAAATTAAATTACAGTGTCTGTCTCAAAGCTGCAAGACTTTAGTACCAGAATGGACTACTACTATTGGCTTATTTAAATTAAATTACAGTGTCTGTCTCAGTGAAAACTTCAAGACTTTAGTACCAGAACGGACTACTACTATTGTCTTATTTAAATTAAATAACAGTGTCTGTCTCAGTCACAGCTTCAAGACTTTAGTACCATGACATACTACTTGAATTGAATTGCTTACTTAAATGAAATTACCCAGGAAAACGCTCAGACCCATATTGAATGTTGTGGACCTGAAATGAAATCCTATTGGTCTTTGTTCTGTTCCCGCCTGTGACGTGTCTGTCTGTGATTGGTTGGTTGCTCCAGGAACAAGAGCAGATGCAGTGCTACAACCAGCGAATGATTGAGCTGCAGAAGGGCAGGCAGCAGCAGGAGAAAGGCCGCCTGCCTAAGATCCAGCGCAGTGAGGGGAAGACACGCATGGTCATGTTCAAGAAGAGTCTCCGCATCAACTTTACCGGCACTGCTGCAGAGGAGAGGGAGAAGATCAAACTGGTAACAGAGCAATTTATGCTAGTTTGCGTGTGCATGGTTGTGTGTGTGTGTGTGTATGGTTGTGTGTATCCAATAAGGAATGCATTCTTTGGTTTTCCATGCACAGGTTCTAGGGAAGTGTGATCTACTTCAGTGTGAAATAGTGGAAAACCAACACTGTAAATACAATCAGAACACATTCCCATTGTTATCCTCACTTCCTCTCTCTCTCTCTCTCCCCCCCCTCTTGTCTCCTCTCTCCCAGTTCTCCCAGCAGGAGGAGAAGCGTCAGAAGGCGGAGCGTCAGCACCAGCAGCAGAAACACGATAACCAGATGAGGGAGATGAAGGGCCAGTGTGAGGGGAACGTGAGGGAGCTGCAGCAGTTGCAGGTCACTGAACCACTGAGACACTGAACCACTGAGACGCTGAACCACTGAGACACTGAACCACTGAAACACTTTTAGACCTACGTCTTCTTTACCCCCTTCACTCTTTAATCATGTCGTTCACTAGCCTTCATTGGTCTGGTGAAACAAAATGCATTTACTTTGACAAAGCTTAACTACAGGAAACACTTTACAACATGGATGACAAAACAAACTGACAGATTGAAAATATTTAGCATTTTATTTGAATGATTGTAAAAATAATAATTTATTATCATTATTGTAATTTTCTTTCTGGTTCGTTGAGTGTCTGCCATTCTCCATCTCCATGGAGATTTGGCTGTTCAGAAAGGGTCATTCATTGTGCCATGTTGTGAATGTTTCAGAACGAGAAGTGCCACCTGCTGATCGAGAACGAGACCCAGAGACTGAAGTATCTGGACGAGCAGCACAACCTGCTCCTCAAGGACTGGAGGGAGCACCTGAAGCCCAGAAAGAAGGTACCTGCTCTGGGCACACACACCTGGTCTGCCCCCTAGTCTCTGGACACACACACACACACACACACACACACACACACACACACACACACACACACACACACACACACACACACACACACACACACACACACACACACACACACACACACACACACACACACACACACACACACACACATTGTACCATCCCCTGGTCTCTGGGCACACACACCTGGTCTACCCCCTAGTCTCTGGGCACACACACCTGGTCTACCCCCTAGTCTCTGGGCACACACACCTGGTCTACCCCCTAGTCTCTGGGCACACACACCTGGTCTACCCCCTAGTCTCTGGGCACACACACCTTGTCTACCCCCTAGTCTCTGGGCACACACACCTGGTCTACCCCCTAGTCTCTGAGTTTCATTCTAGTAGTCTATTCCGCTTTAGGCATACACACTGTTTCATCCTTCAAACTGAATGTTGGAGCACATTCCTTACTGAACAGTCTAGTCCAATTTGAGCCATGGAGTTTGTTTTAATTGATTATTTTTATCTTGAGGGTAAGACAAAATATTCATCAAATTGTTTTTTTTCTCCTCAGACCTTAGAGGAAGACTTGAACCTGAAGAAGAGAGAGCAGGAGATGTTCTTTAAAATGAGCGAGGACTCTGAGTGCCAGAACCCCAGCTCACCCAACAAACTCACCAAGTTCCTGCCTTATTCCGAGTCCTCCACCACGTAATGGTGCCTCTCCTCTGTCCGCTGTGAAGGACCCCACTGCTCAGTCTGCAGCCTGGTTCACTGCCTGGCTAGAAATGGTTGTCTAGCCTCTTTGTTATCCTCATTGACTTTACTTTAATTTTTACGGAATATTTATGTTTTAATTCATGTTTAAAGAAATATTTTTTTATTTTTTTATTAACCATACAAACCATACAAAGCTTTTTATTTGAGTCTTAAAACGTCAGGCTGCATTATGAGCATTCTGCTTGTCGCTCGGTCATTATCTGTGGGCCGGTCATTATCTTTAGGCCAGTCATTATCTTTGGGCCAGATTAAATGTATGTTCGTTAATTAAGGAAGCACAGGGACATTTTGAAGTCTGGTTTAGTGGCTCTTGCCGTGGGAGTCAAAATAGACAAAATATTTTATTTTTCCTTGATTGCAATGCAAGTTAAGCCACTGACTACGCATGTTTTACTTTCAAGGTTGTATTATAGCCTTTATCTTAAGATTGGGGCAGTTTTGCGTACACCAAATATTAATATAAAATATGCAAATCGAAATTATGATGTTTTTCATGTTATTTTTGTTTTCTTTTTTTTTGCCTTGGCTGTAAAGCTGCTTTGATCAACAAAATACATATTTGTCCAAAATCTAGGTACAGCAATTGCAGTAGTTGCCAAATCATGTGTTTATGACAATACATTTTTTGTATAATGCAAACATTTGGTTCCAGTTACAATTTTTCTTTTTTTATTTAAGAATCTTAAGTTTTGTATTTGCGCATTGGATACTCAATTAAAATGTTGAAAATGTTAATAATCAGAAAATACATTAATGGCTTGAAAGATACTTGGTTATATTTTGGTTACCATAGGGAAAGTGGTGATAAGTGTTTGCTATTATTATTATTATTATTATTATTATAAATCGTTTTACTTTAAAAGATTAAAAAGTGGTCAGAGGTCTGGCTAATTAAAAAGATTTAGGGATTACATTTTAATAATCTAGAAAAGAATGTTTGTTATGTCTGACACGTGTTACTGTTTTCTGTTGCGTTTTACTGTAAAGTTATCTAGCACACTGGAGGAGATCTCACCAGGCCAAAGCAATACTGTTTTCTTTTTCTGAAGGATTTGAATAAAAATAGGTGTATAATTAAGTGCATCATTGTTTGTATGCAAGTGTTTATATGATTTGTACTATGCAAACTAATACTTTACAGTACGACAGCCTTCAGCTTCAAGATTTCTTTCAACAACCACCTGTGCCTTTGATGGTAGCGAGCTGTGAGAGCAATGTGTGTGTGTGTGTGTGTGTGTGTGTTTCAGATCACCTGCTTTGCGCCAGATGGTCGTCAATCACGGCAAACTGACAATCCAACACACACACAAACGCTGTAGGGTTATGACGAACCAACTGTCATGTAGGTGTCAAGAAACACTTCGCATAAATATATTTTTTGGATAGTTTAGTTTAATCTAAATGTGGAAGGACAATGTCCAGCGAAAGGAGCCACCACTGTTGTGAATATTTCTAATAAATGTACATTTTCTACGCCGGTTGTCTATCGCTTTGTGTCTAAATATGAATATGAATTAATGAATTACCATTAATAATATAATTGATTAAATATGACCAGTGGTGTTAATCACTCCATTGTAATGGGCTGGAGGTGTGTGCATGATTTACCCTACCACAATGTCTACTAACTTGATTAGGTTTAATTTTGATAGGTTATGTTACTATGCACTTACCTTCAGCTATACTGTATATTCTACTGTACTATAGGGACAATGTCAAAACCACCGTTTGAATTTTTAAAACATGTTTATTGGCTTCATATGAAAGAAACAAAAAGTTAATGAAAGGGAAATATACGAAAATAAAAAAAGCTTGATGGAAGTTGACAGTATTGAGATAAAAAAGAAAAGAAAAAAGACAGACAGGACAAATAACCTTAACGAGAGTCTTTGTTAATGATAATCATTAGTTTCATCGATAGTTTGACATGTAAACTTCCCCCTGCGTCTCACTCCACACCTCACACACCTTCCAGCGGTACGTTAGCACCTTTTATCATAACGCTTCTAAGATCAATATCTGGTGGTCGTCATAGATCAACAGCTAATGCCCTGATACTATACTTCACTGTACGGGACCTCATGTGGTCACATACGGTACTACACATATTAGCCTGGATTAGAGGTTCCTGCTATTTTGATAACAGAGTAAAACCGAAAACTTTGGAACGTATTTATGACTAAGATTAAATCAAGACAGGGGAAATACGTATCATAGCAACAAGGGAGAGGATGAACTACAGGGGATTCTTGTAACCACACGAAGAGTCCATGTTCTCTACCCAGTTTTGTCAGTTACCCTGCGCGGAAACGAAAGTATAATCTTTTAGGTTCCCTAATAATATTCCTACTGATTTAAAATTGTAAATGTTTTTGTAAATGTTGCTGACGCAAAAGACAAGGGTATCACTTTTTCATATACCGTGCATTATACTGTAATATCAAAACCCAGCAGTCGACAACCACAATCTTTCTCAATTTCTTCTAACGGGTCATTAACAAAATACAAACGTGGTAGAAAGATGCAGAAAACAGAAATTATAATGGCTTGATTCTGTACGTAATGTCCAATAATAAACTACTTTGCTACATCGTTCGTGCTTGAAACCTGTCAGGCACTAATGTAAAATATTTCACAATGAACACACCTAACGTAAAATATTATGCTTTATATTCGAGATCCAAATTGAAACCTTAAAGAATACACTAGTAATTAATGAGTGTAAACGTTTCACACAATTACATTTCTACAATGTGGGGGATATGCACATTCGGTCAGTTATAAATTCATGTTATGTTAACATTTTACATAACCTGCGTTATTTAGATTTCTCAGCCGTGTGTAAAGTACAGATATATGATTTTATGATTTATTTATAAAATACTATTATAATATCCTGTTAAATCTAGGCCACAATTACCTTGAACTGCCTCATCTGTAAAGTGCAAGTCTGTTAAAAAAATCACTGCAACATCTATGCAGTTGAATGGGACAAAATACATTAAAAACAATAATGCTTGTGAAGCACGTGAAATTTACTTGGCAATAACTCGTTTTGTAGTGCTTCCTTTAGCACTTGAGAGCTACAAATGTCTTTCCTCAGCAAGGAGATTTGTTGCAGCCTTTGATTATTTTTATAAATGGCTTTCAACGTGACCAACTCTTTCTCTATCAGATTTGAATGTTTCACTGTTGTTACTCATATAGCGATTTTAATGAGTCGCATTGCAAGTAAAAAGGATCGTTTGAAGCATCCAACGCTAACTACATTCTAAGAAACAACAATCGCTTTAAATAATCGTACATTATCTCGCTAAATTGCATATATGTTTAGGCTGGAAGTACTTTGTTGGCACTGAGGCACAATATCATAAAAGGCATGGCGATAGATAGACCCATTGTTGTTTTTACAAAATGTAAGTCAGCAACGTGGCACATAAACAGAACAACAACAACAACAATAAAAGAGTAAACAGTTTTAAACATAACAATGTATATTTGCTGGTTTGCTGTTGCTCAAATGTAAAACAAAATGGAATGTAACAAAAGCAATACAAAATAATGTACCTATAAATAAAGTAAAAAAAAAAAAGAATGCTAATCAACTATTTTTTGTTTTTAAATTGCCATGGTTTGTAAACCTAAAATCAGCGGTCTCACCTAAGGCTTCTTGCTCAGGTAATTGGAGGGGATCCAGCCCTCGCTCATGGTCCCTTCGCCTACGTTTTTACAGAACCACCAGCCGCTGTCATTCTTCTCCTGCACCTCGAACACCGTGCCCTCCTTGAAGCTGGAGGTCTGGTCGTCTCCCTCAAAGTCGGCCACGGCCAGATACAGCTCCTCTTTGCTGGGCTCTTTGATCAGAGGGGGCAGCTTGTCCCTGGGCGGCCCAGGCTTCTCACTCTTCAGCAGGGGTTTGGGAGGCACGAGGACCTTGGCTTTGGCCTCCTCCCTGTCCTTGGGCGGGGGCAGGACAAACTGTTTGGGTTTGGGGGGCGGGGGGCGGCTGAGCTGCAGGGGCGCGGGCTTAGGGATCTCCGGCGTTTCTTTCATGGGGGGCGAGGGTCTGGTCTCGTTGGGGCTGGACGGCTCGGGGGTCTTTTTGGGCGGAGGGGGTCTCTTGGGCACCATCGCCGGAGGCCTCTGGGGGGGCTCTTTGTGGGGGGGCACAGCCGGTTTAGAGGGGGACTCTGGGGTGTCATGACCGTGGCCGTTCTGCTGCTTGGGCGGGAACCTAGGCTCGTCGCCAGCTCTGCTGTTGTTTAGAGACGGGAGGTTGGCCGGGGGGGATCTGGGAGGGGGGGCACCGTTCACTGAGGAAGCAGGCCTGGACGGGGGGGCCTTGGGTAAGGCATTGTGAGGTGGATTGGGGGGCGCTGGCGTCGACGTGGAGACGCCGTTCTGAACGGCGGGTTCCGACAACCCAGAGCCCGGTTCTGCCGGTTTGGGAGGCCTGAGCTTGCTCCTCAGGTGGGTGATGTCCAGCTTGTTCTCCGCCAGTGCTTCCGGCTTGGCGGCTGGGACCGGTTTAGGCCGGACAATGGGTTTGGGTTTAGTGAACATGGCCGGGCCAGGTACCTCAGGTTTGACCTCTGGGGGGTCCGCTTTGGGTTTGGGGGGCTGCTGCTTCGCCACAGGCTTCAGGTTGAACTTCTTCACCTCCTTGGCAGAGACTTTGTGACCACACTCCAAGCCCATCTCGTTCTTCAGGTAGAGGGCCTTGTTCTTATCCTCCCTCCTGGGCTCCGGGGGCTTCTCCGGTTTGAAGGGGGCCACTTTAAGGGGCAGCTGGGGTCCAACGGCCCCTGGGGTGGGGGGCTTTGGCGGCAGAGGTTTGGACATCTCAGGCCTCGCTCTCTCGACCACGTCCACCTCAAAGCTCTTGTTGATGGACTCTCTGCGGGGGGGCAGAGCCGGCTTCTCCTCCACTGGAGGGGCGGAGGGAGCCGGTGGCAGGGGAGCGGAGAAGAGAGAGGGCCCTTTGACCACGCCGGACTTCCAGTCGCGTAGCTTGGGTCGAGCGGAGGAGGACTCGGGGGCGGAGCTGGGCTCGTCTGGTAGGGGTTTGGACCAGCTGTCTCCGGAGGCTAACGCGCCGCCCTCCTCGGCCCTTAACTTCTCCATCTCGTTGGGTAAGGGAGCCAGGAAGTTGGGCCGCAGGGCGTTGCTGGTCTTCTTGTACTTGTCGATGAAGGTGACCGGGGCCCAGCCCTCCTTGTCATCTATCTGGATGTACCACCAGCCACTGGAGTTCTTCTCTATCACCTAGGAGACGGAAAACACAGAGCTCCGGTCAGTGGCAACAAACAAAACATAGATTTAAGGTCAATCTAGACCTAGATTAAACATAGTGTAGAGCTAGATTGAACATAATATATAGAGCTAGAATAATCCTAGTTTAGAGTCCAGATTAAATCCAGTTAGAGTAAGTTTATGCCTAGTGTAGAAAGAGATTACACATTGTCTAGAGCTAGATTAAACCTAGCCCAAACCAAGATTAAGCCTTGTCTATAGCTAGATTAAACCCTGATTGGAGATTAAACCTAGTCCAGAGCTAGATTACATAGTGTGAGTCATGTTAAAATTTATTTTAATTAATTAATTTTAAGATTAGGCCGTGACTGGAGCTAGATTAATCCTAGTTTAGAGCTAGATTAAATAGTTTAGAGCTAGAATAAATAGTCTAGCGCTAGATTAAATAGTCTAGAGCTAGATTGAGGCTAGTCTAGAGCTAGAATAAATAGCTAGATTTAAAAGACTAGGGCTAGAATAAATAGCGAGATGAAATAGTTTAAAACTATATGAAATAGTTTAGAGCTAGATGAAATAGTTTAGAGCTAGAATAAATAGCTAGATGAAACAGTCTAGAGCTAGATGAAATAGCTAGATGAAATAGTCTAGAGCTAGAATAAATAGCTAGATGAAACAGTCTAGAGCTAGAATAAATAGCTAGATGAAACAGTCTAGAGCTAGATGAAATAGCTAGATGAAATAGCTAGAATAAATAGCTAGATGAAATAGCTAGATGAAATAGCTAGATGAAATAGCTAGATGAAATAGCTGGATTAAATAGCTGGATTAAATAGCTAGATGAAATAGCTAGATTAAATAGCTATATTAAATAGCTGGATTAAATAGCTAGATGAAATAGCTAGATTAAATAGTCTAGTGCTAGAGTAAATTGCTAGATTAAATAGCTAGATGAAATAGCTGGATTAAATAGCTAGAATAAATAGACTAAATGAAATAGCTAGATGAAATAGCTAGATGAAACAGCTAGAATAAATAGCTAGATGAAATAGACTAGATGAAATAGCTAGATGAAATAGCTGGAATAAATAGCTGGATTAAATGGCTAGAATAAATAGCTAGATGAAATAGTCTAGAGCTAGAATAAATAGCTAGATTAAATAGTCTAGAGCTAGAATAAATAGACCAGAATAAATAGCTAGATTAAATAGTCTAGAGCTAGAATAAATAGACTAGATGAAATAGCTAGATGAAATAGTCTAGAGCTAGAATAAATAGCTGGCTAGGCCTCGTGGTGCCCGTGTCATCTCACCTCCACTTTGATCCCAGCCTGAAAGCTGATCCCGTCGGGGATGGTGGTCTGGAAGTCAGCGATGGTGTAGAACTCCTCCTCCACCTGGGGCGGGGTGGGGGGCTTGGGGAGGTTCACACCCCTCGGCTAAAAATACGGAGAAAAACCAGGAAAGAAGGGATGACGTAGGAGAGAAAAAAAGTATTATTTTTTAAATAGGCAGGGAATGGAGAGAAGCAGCTAGAAGGAAAAGACAGATTTAGGAACATATTAATAATATTTATATATATTTCTTTACAGTATATATAATACTATACATAATAATAATAATAATAATAATAATATAAATGGTAAAATATTATTAACATAACCAGACGTAAAAAATAAAAGATTTAATGAAAAAATGTTTTAACACACTAAAAGATAACTATAAGGGTCTACGCCCTTCTGGCTAGGACCAAAAACAGTATTACAAATAATAATAATAATAATAATAATAATAATAATAATAATAATAATAATTATAAAGATCCCAGAAAGAGGCCTGGAATCAGTGATGTGTTTAATGATAAAAACAGTGACAGTGGTAGAATTAACAGGGATGGCCTTCTGAGTGGTGTGGTGAGGGGTCTATGTAATAATTAATAATAATTAATTTTATTTACTTTTTAGCGCTTTTCTCGAGACTCAAAGTGCTTCACACAAATTGGTCGCCAATTAATTACACAGAACGAATGGACCGACAGCTATCAAACACAACACTCAGTCTGAGTGATACCACGGCAGCCAACTTGCGCCAGACTTGCTCACCCAACATATTACGACAGACTTGTTCACACACATAGGACACACAGACCAACTCCAGGTGAATTGGCAGTGACTGGTCAGGGCACTGGTAGGAGAATGGAGCATGTTTTTTAATGGTGGGAGGAAACCGGAGTACCCGGAGGAAACCCACACAAACACGGGGAGAACATGCAAACTCCACACAGAAAGGCCATTGGGTCAGGTGGGGTTTGAACCCAGGACCTTCTTGCTGTGAGGTGTTCTTGCTAACCACTTAGCCACCATGCTGCCAAAGTGCCAATGTGTAGGGGTTAGGGTCAGAGGTTATAGGTTAGGGTTAGAGGTTAGGGTTGGTGTACTCACGATGGTGAGGTCTCTACGCGGAGGGGGTCTATGTCTCGCTCCCACTTCTGAACAACATGGACACATAGAGAGAGTCAGATACCTTACCGCTCGCCTCAGACACAGCAAACCACAGCATGCTATATCACATACCAACATGATGTATTTATATCATTTACCACACAGATAACATACATATAATATACCACACAGATTATATTTATGTAACATATTTATATATATATATATATATATTTATATGTGTATATATATATTTATTTTTTTGTAGAGACGTACAGAGAGGAAGAGGAGGTGAGGAGGAAAAACAGAGAAGAATTCAAAGCATTAGGAGCATGAATCAAGACAAAGGGACAGTCTGAATCTGAGAGGTGGAAGTAAGAAACGTACGGCGCTTACTGTCAGAGAACGGAGACAGCCTGTATTCTTTCTGGATGTTCTCCCGGTTCTCCTTGGTGTCGTTGTTCTTCTGGTTCTGCTTGGAGAACCCGTCCAGGTCGCTGGTACTGGCGTGAGCGGCGCCGCCCGAAGCCAGCTTCTGGGTCAGGACGTCGGCTTTCTTCAGGTAGGAGGCTGGGGCCCAGCCTTCACGCCCCTGGTACCTGGACACACACACACACACACACACACGCACACACACACACACACACACACACACACACACACACAAGAAGGAATAATCACACACGTAACACATGGTTTACATGATGAAAAAACAAAGTCGTTGTTGGGTGCAAATCATGGAGACTAATTCCCCAGCTCCCCAGTGTGTGTACCTGATCATCCACCATCCCTCCCAGCTCCCCAGTGTGTGTACCTGATCATCCGCCATACCCTCCCAGCTCCCCAGTGTGTGTACCTGATCTTCACCACCCCTCCCACCTCCCCAGTGTGTGTACCTGATCTCCCACCAGCCCTCCCAGCTCCCCAGTGTGTGTACCTGATCATCCACCATCCCCTCCCAGCTCCCCAGTGTGTGTACCTGATCATCCACCATCCCCTTCCAGCTCCCCAGTGTATGTACCTGATCTTCCATCCCCTCCCAGCTCACCAGTGTGTGTACCTGATCTTCACCACCCCTCCCAGCTCCCCAGTGTGTGTACCTGATCTTCCACCAGCCCTCCCAGCTCCCCAGTGTGTGTACCTGATCTTCACCACCCCTCCCAGCTCCCCAGTGTGTGTACCTGATCTTCACCACCCCTCCCAGCTCCCCAGTGTGTGTACCTGATCTTCACCACCCCTCCCAGCTCCCCAGTGTGTGTACCTGATCTTCCACCAGCCCTCCAGGTTCTTCTGGATGACCTCCACAGTCATGCCCCTCTCCAGGTCGATCTCGTCCTGGTCCCTGGCTGCGTACGGATACACCACCGTGTACTTCTCCTCTGAAGAGGGACAGAAGTATTCAGTCTCAGGTGTTAACAGACGCTAATGTGCTTTTTGTGCTTGCAGTGAAGTTCTCCCAGGATAAATACTGTGTAGCAATGGCACACTTCCAAATTATTGCATTTGAATTACAAATATGAAATAAATTATTACAAATGAATGGATAATATGAAATACATATTCACAGACTAGTATCAGTGGTTGGGAACAAGCAGAGTTTTGATGATTGGAATTGTTCCATACACTTTTGTTTTTTAAATCACCTCACATAAATAGTGTCACAGATTGTATTGGGCCAAAGAGAACAACAGTCTGATTGACACCCTGGCACGCCAGATAGCCACATGCTCTCACACGCATGCCTGTATCCACTGTGTCATGACAAAGTCACACCAACACAAGCAACAGAGACAGAATACAGGCGTGTACTCCACATGACCAAAGCCAAACGCACACGCATGCCTGTATCCACTGTGTCATGACAAAGTCACACCAACACAAGCAACAGAGACAGAATACAGGCGTGTACTCCACATGACCAAAGCCACACGCACACGCATGCCTGTATCCACTGTGTCATGACAAAGTCACACCAACACAAGCAACAGAGACAGAATACAGGCGTGTACTCCACATGACCAAAGCCAAACGCACACGCATGCCTGTATCCACTGTGTCATGACAAAGTCACACCAACACAAGCAACAGAGACAGAATACAGGCGTGTACTCCACATGACCAAAGCCACACGCACACGCATGCCTGTATCCACTGTGTCATGACATAAATCACACCAACACAAGCAACAGAGACAGAATACAGGCGTGTACTCCACATGACCAAAGCCACACGCACACGCATGCCTGTATCCACTGTGTCATGACAAAGTCACACCAACACAAGCAACAGAGGCAGAAAAGAGGCGTGTACGCCACATGACCAAAGCCACACACACACGCATGTTCCTGTCATAAAGGGATAGAGGGAGAGACAGGCACACACACGCATGCTCCTGTCATAAAGGGACAGAGGGAGAGACAGACGCACACACACGCATGCTCCTGTCATAAAGGGACAGAGGGAGAGGGAGAGACTGTGGGAGAGACAGACACACACACGCATGCTCCTGTCATAAAGGGACTGTGGGAGAGACAGACACACACACACGCATGCTCCTGTCATAAAGGGACAGAGGGAGAGACAGACGCACACACACGCATGCTCCTGTCATAAAGGGACTGTGGGAGAGACAGACACACACACACGCATGCTCCTGTCATAAAGGGACTGTGGGAGAGACAGACACACACACACGCATGCCCCTGTCATAAAGGGACTGTGGGAGAGACAGACACACACACACGCATGCTCCTGTCATAAAGGGACTGTGGGAGAGACAGACACACACACGCATGCTCCTGTCATAAAGGGACAGTGGGAGAGACAGACACACACACACGCATGCTCCTGTCATAAAGGGACTGTGGGAGAGACAGACACACACACGCATGCTCCTGTCATAAAGGGACAGTGGGAGAGACAGACACACACACACGCACTGTCATAAAGGGACTGTGGGAGAGCATGCTCCTGTCATAAAGGGACTGTGGGAGAGACAGACACACACACACGCATGCTCCTGTCATAAAGGGACAGAGTGAGAGACAGACACACACACACGCATGCCCCTGTCATAAAGGGATAGAGGGAGAGACAGACACACACACACGCATGCTCCTGTCATAAAGGGACAATGGGAGAGACAGACGCATGCTCCTGTCATAAAGGGACAGAGGAAGAGAAGAGGCATGCGCTCCACCTGGCCAACCGCCTGTACTGAACACATTCCCTAAAGTCCTCCTACGGCCCACGTGCCTCGGCAGCGACCAGAACCTCCGAGGCACTGACAGCACAGCACAGGAAGTGAACAAAGGAAGTGAATTCACTCTCAAGAGCATCTTTATACCGCTATCTACAGCATACTTTGTATGTACTCTAGGGTTAAACTCGGTTTGTGAGTTAAAGCAGCAAACATTTGAAATCTTTGGCATTGCCTTCTTATTCCTAAACGTTTTCGGAGAAAAAGAGTAACATGGATAAAAGCTAGTACAGAGTTAGGGTTATATTAGGCTGTAGTATAGAGTTAGGTTTATATTATAGAATAGAGTTATGGTTATATTAGGCTATTGTAAAGGGTTAGCCCAGGGTTATATTAGGCTGTAGTATAGGTTTATATTATAGTATAGAGTTAGGGTTATATCAGGCTATCATATACGGTTAGGCCAGGGTTATATTAGGCTATAGGGTTAGGTTTATATTATAGTATAGGGTTAGGTTTATATTATAGTATAGGGTGAGGGTTACATTAAGCTATAGTATACGGTTAGGCCAGGGTTATATTAGGCTATAGGGTTAGGTTTATATTATAGAATAGGGTTGCATTAGGCTATCGTATAGGGTTAGGGTTAGGCTGTAGTAACAGCAGAGGAAGAGGTGGGTGTCAAAGCTACCTTCCTCCCCAGGCAGGGAGAAGTCGTCCGGGTCATCCTGAGCCTCCAGACAGGTGGCCGGGACCCAACCCTGGGCGTCCTCCGAGCTAACGAACCACCAGCCTGCACCGGACACACACACGCACACGCGCACACACACACACACACACACACACACACACACACACACACACACACACACACACATACAGATCAATAAAGTCCAAAAAGGCATTCGTTTCCAAATCAAAGGGGTTAAGTATTGTAGTGTTACCGGACTCGTTCTTCTCGATGACCTCCACCACCTGTCCTACAGTCAGGCTGACCTCTGACCCCTCCGCCTTCTCATAGCCGCTCACTGCCACGTACTGATCTAGGAGCAGCGGGTCTCCACAGGCAGAGTCACCTGTGGGGCCCACACGCACACGCACACGCGCACGCACGCACGCACGCACGCACGCACGCACGCACGCACACACGCACACACACACACGCACACACACAGAGCCACTTCCATGTTAAACAAGGACACAACCTCTAACTGCGTCTCAATACCATAGAGTAGCTTCCTCTCACACGCCGCCTTTGACACTTGGGGAATAATGTGACAGTATACATGGTTTAACTTTATGTTGTTTAAGTCAAAGAAAGGCGTGTGAGAGGAGGGTAGCATAGCACTGAGCTTCTCCTAGGAGGAGACAGCGGAGGGGGAAGCAGGAATGAGGGATGGAGAAAGGGATGGAGAAAGGGATAAGAAAGGAAGAAGGGGATGAGAACCCATTGTAGGAAGTTGATCACCGAGGTGGCGACAGGAAAAGGTTGAAATAACCCGCCGCCCAATCACCAGCTATCATGACTATCTCTAGACCAATCAAACAACATCAAAGGAAGGGCTACAATGATGACTATTTACACAAAAGGGCTCGGCAGCCATTTTGTGCTCTCTAGAAGAAGATCAGCTACACTGTGATGTTTAATAAAAGCATGCAGAGGACTGGATCAGATTTGCTTTTAGTGCCCCATCCATTATTTCAGCTTACGATTTTGGGGTAGTGAGGGAGGAGGAGGAGGAGGGGGGGGGGGGGGGTTGCTGGGGAGTGGACAGCACAGAACCACAACCTGCCAGAGTGTGGGGGGGGGGGGTCGGGGGGATGGGGTCACACACGGAGCACAGCCAAGCATTAGACTGTCTGTCACTACCTCTCTTTAAGAAAGACGTCGCTCGCTCCACAATCCCTGATGGAAGGAGGACGGATGGAAAACGTGACATGGATTTAGACGCATGGAGCGGAGCGGATCATCTCATTTACAAAAAAGAGAGGCATAGAGAAAACGTAACATGGAACTGTGGTAGAGGAATAGGGAGACTGTAACAACAACAATTCAACACTTGATGGCGCCAAAGTCTCCGTATAAAATGTGCTTGAAGCAAATAGGGTAACTATAATTATATGTGTATGGCTGGAAAGGTGCTTTTAAAACGTTTATTTTCAGTACACAAAAAAATAGATACAAACATAAGTCGAATAAATGGAGTTTGTCAATATGCTTCTTACCTGACTTCTTCTTTCCCATTAGTTCCCTGCAAAACAGAGAGAAAATATCACCTTTACAAAAAGAAAAAGAGAGAAGTGTTTCATGATATAGAAATCAAGATTAAAGTATATACACCTGCATGAACAATGAACATCTGACTCAAAATGTATATGTTAACGATGTTAGTGACCTAACTTTGTGTCCTAAACTCAAACTAGCAGTTTAATTACGTCACAATTGTTTAATTTTAAGTTTAATTGTCCACCACTGTCAATTCAGTCAAGCCATCATTAGCCTGGAGTGCTTGTGATTCAAGCGCTCTTTGAGTAACAAACCTGCTTAAACGTATAGCTTAAATAAGGGGTCTCGTCAATTGACTTTCAACTTCAGAAACCTTTGCGCTAAGCTATCCCCCGTGGGTTTCCAGTCAAATGGTTAGCATTGCAGCTAAACGAGAAAACGGAAATGACTCAACAACAGCACAAATGGGCACCTCTGGGAGATATGCAAATGAGGTGAAACCCCCAGTGGAAAAGAGTAAACTATGGATGTGAACTGGTTCGGTTATTACAAGGCCTGACACTGCACTTCCACACAGAGCTGATTCAAAGTCCACACGCCTAAGGGGAGCCAGAGACCTAATGTGCACTAGAGACCATTTCTCTCTTTCTTTCTCCCATTCTCTCACTGTCTCTCCATCTCTCTCTCTTTCTCTACAGCTCTCTCTCTTTCTCTCCATCTCTCTTTTCTTTCTCTTCAGCTCTCTCT
>JAPMUY010004884.1:212500-252500 GCA_026901105.3 Galaxias olidus
CTATCTTCCTTTCCCCCTTCTCTCCTCCCTCCCTCCCTCTCTCTCCTGTCTTCCTTTCCCCCTCCTCTCCTCCCTCTCTCTCCTGTCTTCCCCCCTCCTCTCCTCCCTCTCTCTCCTATCTTCCTTACCCCCTTCTCTCCTCCCTCCCTCCCTCTCTCTCCTGTCTTCCTTACCCCCTCCTCTCCTCCCTCTCTCTCCCCCCTCCTCTCCTCCCTCTCTCTCCTATCTTCCTTGCCCCCTCTCTCTCTCTCTCTCTCCCTCCCTCTCCTGTCTTCCTTACCCCCCTTCTCTCCTCCCTCCCTCTCTCTCCTGTCTTCCTTACCCCCTCCTCCCTCCTTCTCTCTCCTGTCTTCCTTACCCCCTCCTCTCCTCCCTCTCTCTCCTGTCTTCCTTAACCCCTCCTCTCCTCCCTCCCTACCTCTCCTATCTTCCCCCTCCCTCTCCTGTCTTCCTTACCCCCTCCTCTCTTCCCTCTCTCTCCTGTCTTTCTCTCTGTGTGGAGCTGACCAAATTAGATCTGACAGTGGCGCGCCCCTCAGGAGATAAAGAGGCACACAGTCCACCCTTTTGCCTTCATCAGCTTGGCGCCGTCAGCTCTCCTCCTCTTCCTCACTGACACCTGACGTCAAACAGTGTGGAATTCCCTCAAACAAACCTCTAACTAGTCAGAAGGTTTCAGGCTTGACCTCTGACCCCTAGCAGGGCAGCACGGTGGGTGTGGTCGCAGTACAAAGAGGCTGCTAGGCAACCAGGAGCCATGCTGATTGGCTGTCCATCAGAGCTGCGGTACATTCTGTCCCAGGCTTTAATAAGGCTAAGTGCTCCACTACTATCCTTACTCAAAGAGAGGGCTCGCTGCCTGCCTCTCTCTCTCTCTCTCTCTCTCTCTCTCTCTCTCTCTCTCTCTCTCTCTCTCTCTCTCTCCCCATTTATCTCTCTGGCTCCCTCTCTCCCTCTCTTCATGAATCAGGTTATGATAATTATGGAGGGTGGGTTTGTCCAGAGGGAGATCAAGGTGCCCTTGTCTCTGGCTGCACACACACACACACACAGTGGCCCTGCACCTCCTTCTACTCCACACACACAGTGGCCCTGCACCTCCTTCTACTCCACACACACACTGGCCCTGCACCTCCTTCTACTCCACACACACAGTGGCCCTGCACCTCCTTCTACTCCACACACACAGTGGCCCTGCACCTCCTTCTACTCCACACACACAGTGGCCCTGCACCTCCTCCTACTCCACACACACAGCGGCCCTGCACCTCCTTCTACTCCACACACACAGCGGCCCTGCACCTCCTTCTACTCCACACACAAAGTGGCCCTGCACCTCCTTCTACTCCACACACACAGGCCCTGTGCCTCCTTCTATTCCACATACACAGTAGCCCTGCGCCTCCTTCTACTCCACACACACAGGCCCTGTGCCTCCTTCTACTCCCCACACAGAGGCCAAGCACCTCCTTCTACTCCTCACACACAGGCCAAGCACCTCATTCTACTCCCCAAACACAGTCCCTGCTCCTCCTCCTTCAGCCAGTAGGTGACGCGGTGCTAACCGCTCCTTCAGGGAGGAGGTGTTACCGACTCAGCACCCAGGCTCCATTAGCCATCTAAAGCAACCTGTGTGTGTGTGTGTGTGTGTGTGTGTGTGTGTGTGCGTGTGTGGCTAAGTGTGTGTTTGTGTGTGTGGCTAATTGTGTGTGCTTGTGTGTGTGTGGTGAAGTGTGTCTGTGGTGAAGTGTGTCTGTGTGTGTGTGTGTGTGTGTGTGTGTGGCTGGCTAAGTGTGTGTGTGTGTGTGTATGTGTGTGTGCTTGTGTGCTTGTGTGCGTGTGTATAAGTGATCAATATTAACAATTAAATGGTCCTTTATGGGTTGCAGAAATTCATCTTTTTAAGCTGGAAATCCCACAGAGAACTGCCATATAACTCTGAATGACAAAGTGTTCATCGCTGACCTCCATCCATCTCCTGCTCCTCCAGGCCCAGAACGCTGCACTATATCCTGGGTCAAAGTAGCCCATCCTCCCCCTGGCTACCAACCCTCCATCCACTCTGCACACTCATTAGGATTCTCCCCAGGGACGCAGGGGCAGGCGCTGGTGGACCACTACAGCAAAATAGACTTTACGGGGTGGTCTATAGAGCAGCTAGCATTAACCTAATTGCATGTATGTGTGTATGTGTGTGTGTGTGTGTGTGTGTGTGTGTGTGTGTGTGTTTAAGGCAGAGTAAGAATGAATCAGGAAAAGAACGGTTTCCTCCTCCTCAGTCTAAGCTCCTAGTCATATCTGGACAGCTCTACAAAGGAAGTCAACAGTCAGAAAGATCTGCCTCTGTGTCCTAACATTAATTCAGCAGTCACCAGTTAGATTGTCTAAAAAGTAACTTGTTCTGGAGGTACTTCCAGATGAGGTATGACGTAATAGCCGAAATACAAACTGACCTTACCTGTTAACGTCCTTACCTGACCTACAGCATAACAGTACAACTAACCAATCGCTTTGGTGAAATAGCAGAACCCCACTGGACACTTCAAATCCAACAACAGCCTTTATTTTTAACCTGACAAGGATTTCCTTGCAAAGAAAAGCAATAATGCAAAAAAATTCCTAAAGTCACTAAACTCCAGACACACCTGGGGAATTCCGTCTGAGTCAGACTGAGACTAGCCGAATCAGCAATCCACTGAGCCGAACTTCAAAAGAACCCATAGTGGGTTTTCTGGTCTGTCTACCCGACTAGGCAGAATCCTATTGAGGCGAGCGCGACACTTAGCCGGTCCAAACCAGCAGAACCACCCAATGTCTGATCCAGTGTCAGGACCACTGGTACCCACCAGCCCACCCACCTGGAGGGTCAAAGAGCCAGCGAGGGGGGGTGGGGGGGGGCAAACGTACTGTGGATCGTGATGGCCCCTAGTGGGTAGGACTGCTTCCTGCTGACCGAAAGGTCATGAGTCCAAATCCCACCGGGGAACACCACCGCTAGTGTGTCCTTGAGCAAGGCACTTAACACTGAGCAATCTCTTTGTAAGTCACTTTGGATAAAAGCCTACGGTAAAGGACACCACATTTTTACGTTATAAATGTTGACAAGGATACTGGTTAGGATTGAATTTTTACGGAGAATTACGTCAATCAGGAGTAGGATTCTAGAAAGTTCTAAAGAGGTACGAGGATAAAGGTGCTCTCATGTTATTTACATGCCTTTGTGTTAGGCTCTGAGCTAATGCTTTTGTTATTGCTAAATGAACATTGGTCAGGAGAACTGGACCAGCTTCTATGCAGTGACCGGAGACCGCAGGTCAACATAACCACCAGAAAAAGCTTATTCATCATGAGTTAAACATTTTTTTTCTCCAAACAACCACCCCCTTTGCGGCGAGATAAACTATTGCACAACTCTTCCCAAAACCAACCATCCATACTCCTTTCCTCATCCTCAAATAAGAGCTGTTGTTTACATCAAGTTTACATTCCTGTCCCATCCCAACCATTTTGAAACCATGACTGTGGTCTGTGGAAGTTGGTGTGCTGACAAGGTTAGCTCAGCGTTAAGCTGGCTCTCTGTTCTCACTGAGAGTTAGCTCAGCGTTAAGCTGGCTCTCTGTTCTGACTGAGAGTTAGCTCAGCGTTAAGGCGGCTCTCTGTTCTCACTGAGAGTTAGTGTTAAGGTGGCTCTCTGTTCTGACTGAGGGTTAGTGTTAAGCTGGCTTTCTGTTCTGACTGAGGGTGAGCTCAGCGTAAAGATGGCTCTCTGTTCTCACTGAGAGTTAGCTCAGCGTTAAGATGGCTCTCTGTTCTGACTGAGGGTTAGCTCAGCGTTAAGCTGGCTCTCTGTTCTGACTGAGAGTTAGCTCAGCGTTAAAATGGCTCTCTATTCTGACTGAGAGTTAGCTCAGCGTTAAGATGGCTCTCTGTTCTGACTGAGGGTTAGCTCAGCGTTAAGATGGCTCTCTGTTCTCACTGAGAGTTAGCTCAGCGTTAAGCTGGCTCTCTGTTCTGACTGAGTTAGCTCAGTGTTAAGATGGCTCTCTGTTCTCACTGAGGGTTAGCTCAGTGTTAAGCTGGCTCTCTGTTCTGACTGAGGGTTAGCTCAGCGTTAAGCTGGCTCTTTGTTCTGACTGAGGGTTAGCTCAGCGTTAAGCTGGCTCTCTGTTCTGACTGAGAGTTAGCTCAGCGTTAAGATGGCTCTCTGTTCTGACTGAGAGTTAGCTCAGCGTTAAGATGGCTCTCTGTTCTGACCGAGGGTTAGCTCAGCGTTAAGATGGCTCTCTGTTCTCACTGAGAGTTAGCTCAGCGTTAAGCTGGCTCTCTGTTCTGACTGAGAGTTAGCTCAGCATTAAGATGGCTCTCTGTTCTCACTGAGGGTTAGCTCAGTGTTAAGCTGGCTCTCTGTTCTGACTGAGGGTTAGCTCAGCGTTAAGCTGGCTCTCTGTTCTGACTGAGGGTTAGCTCAGCGTTAAGCTGGCTCTCTGTTCTGACTGAGGGTTAGCTCAGCGTTAAGCTGGCTCTCTGTTCTGACTGAGGGTTAGCTCAGCGTTAAGCTGGCTCTCTGTTCTGACTGAGAGTTAGCTCAGCGTTAAGTTGGCTCTTTGTTCTGACTGAGGGTTAGTGTTAAGCTGGCTCTCTGTTCTGACTGAGGCTTAGTTCAGTGTTAAGCAGGCTCTGTTCTGACTGAGGGTTAGCGTTAAGATGGTTCTCTGTTCTGACTGAGGGTTAGTTTAGTGTTAGGCAGGCTCTGTTCTGACTGAGGGTTAGCGTTAAGCTGGCTCTCTGGTCTGACTGAGGGTTAGTGTTAAACTGGCTCTCTGGTTTGACTGAGGGTTAGCGTTAAGCTGGTTCTCTGTTCTGACTGAAAGTTAGCTCAGTGTTAAGATGGCTCTCTGTTCTGACTGAGGATTAGCTCAGTGTTAAGCTGGCTCTCTGTTCTGACTGAGGGTTTGCGTTAAGCAGGCTCTCTGATCTGACTGAGGGTTAGTGTTAAGCTGGATCTTTGTTCTGACTGAGAGTTAGCTCAGCGTTAAGTTGGCTCTTTGTTCTGACTGAGGGTTAGTGTTAAGCTGGCTCTCTGTTCTGACTGAGGCTTAGTTCAGTGTTAAGCAGGCTCTGTTCTGACTGAGGGTTAGCGTTAAGATGGTTCTCTGTTCTGACTGAGGGTTAGTTTAGTGTTAGGCAGGCTCTGTTCTGACTGAGGGTTAGCGTTAAACTGGCTCTCTGGTCTGACTGAGGGTTAGTGTTAAACTGGCTCTCTGGTTTGACTGAGGGTTAGCGTTAAGCTGGTTCTCTGTTCTGACTGAAAGTTAGCTCAGTGTTAAGATGGCTCTCTGTTCTGACTGAGGATTAGCTCAGTGTTAAGCTGGCTCTCTGTTCTGACTGAGGGTTTGCGTTAAGCAGGCTCTCTGATCTGACTGAGGGTTAGTGTTAAGCTGGATCTTTGTTCTGACTGAAGGTTAGCTTTCAGATGGCTCTCTGTTCAGACTGAGGGTTAGTGTTAAACTGGCTCTCTGTTCAGACTGAGGGTTAGCGTTAAGCTGGCTCTCTGTTCTGACTGAAGGTTAGTGTTAAGCTGGCTCTCTGTTCTGACTGAGGGTTAGCTCAGCGTTAAGCTGGCTCTCTGTTCTGACTATTGGGAGATCACAAACCAAGACAGAACAACAAGATTCTACCTTCAGTAGAAGAACTAGATACAGGCCTTAAAGTTCTGGATCTGGTTGAATGAAACGTATAAAGCGTTAGGGTTTTTCCCCCCGTGCAGAATCAGAGCCGTGTTGATCTGGGAACCGTTTCAAAGTAGATTTATTAGGGCCATTTACAGTGCTGAACTGTTGAAACGCTCCAGACTCCTTATATGGCAATTTTGTAGCTATGACCTCAGACTACTTATATGGCAGTTCTATATGGTCTGTATAGCTGTGACCTCAGACTCCTTATATGTTAATTCTATATGGTCCGTATAGCTGTGACCTCAGACTCCTGATATGGCAGTTCTATATGGGCTGTATAGCTGTGACCTTTTGGTCTTGCTAGGTGAGGAGAATTTTGAACAGACAATCAGACGGTCTCGTATGGATAGCTATGCCTTTCTGTGAGGAGAAACAGATCAGCTTCTCATGCAATCTCATCAAAAATGTGATGCAAAGGTTGTAGTGCTCACCCTGCAGTACTCTTTGATGGGTATGGGTTAGGTGTTATAAAGGTGTTGTAAAGATGTTGTAAATGTGTTGTAAACATGTTGTAAAGGTGTTGTAAACATGTTGTAAAGGTGTGGTAAACATGACAGTGCTCACCCTGCAGTACTCGTTGTTGGGATGGGTTAGGTGTTGTAAAGGTGTTGTAAAGGTGCTGTAAATGTGTTGTAAACATGTTGTAAAGGTGTTGTAAACATGTTGTAAAGGTGTGGTAAACATGACAGTGCTCACCCTGCAGTACCCGTTGATGGGATGGGTTAGGTGTTGTAAACATGTTGTAAATGTGTTGTAAACATGTTGTAAAGGTGTGGTAAACATGACAGTGCTCACCCTGCAGTACTCGTTGATGGGTCGGAGTCTCTTCATGGCTACATCTCTGATGTGGCTCCTTCTGAACAGAATCTTCCCTGAAAACAACATCAAGACAACCATAGCTTTTAGCATACATGTTTTATGTAACTAAAGAGAACCATAGCTATTAGCATACATGTTTTATATAACTAAAGAGAACCAAAGCTATTAGCATACATGTTTTATATAACTAAAGAGAACCATAGCTATTAGCATACATGTTTCATATAACTAAAGAAACAATGTTTTGGACGTGTCATGCAAAAAACACAGAGGGAAAGCCAGTATAGGGAATATTGACTGCAGCCGGAGGCAACATCCACAGACAGCGACAAACAGTGTAGTGCATTTGGCACCAACACTGGCTTAAAAGTATGTTACGATATCAGAGCCTACAATCAAGGATTTCTTATTCGTCCTTGCTCTGATCCTAACAGAGAAGTGGTGTGTCCTGGATCTGACAGTTCAAACATGCATCTAATATACTAACACGTACAACACCTCAAGGGACGTGTACGAAGGGAGGAAAAAAACGTGGCCAAAGAAACTCTCAGCAAATGCAGTCCCTTGTGCTGCCTCACATTAGCAGAGTGGACACGGAAGGTTTAAACAGCAAAGGACGAGGAGAGGGCACCAGGCTGGAGAACACACTCTAAAGATTAATAGAATGCAGACCTAACACACAGACCTCATCAATAACCTCACACTTAAGATTATTAGAATGCAGACCTAACACACAGACCTCATCAATAACCTCACACTCTAAAGATTAATAGAATAACACACAGACCTCATCAATAACCTCACACACTGAAGCTTAATAGAATGCAGACCTAACACACAGACCTCATCAATAACCTCACACTTAAGATTATTAGAATGCAGACCTAACACACAGACCTCATCAATAACCTCACACTAAAGCTTATTAGAATGCAGACCTAACACACAGACCTCATCAATAACCTCACACTGTAAGCTTATTAGAATTCAGACCCTACACACAGACCTCATCAATAACCTTACACTCTGAAGCTTAATTGAATGCAGACCTAACACACAGACCTCATCAATAACCTCACACTCTGAAGCTTATTAGAATGCAGACCCAACACACAGACCACATCAATAACCTCACACTATAAAGCATATTAGAGTACAGACCTAACACACAGACCTCATTAATAACCTCATACACTGAAGCTTATTAGAATGCAGACCTAACACACAGACCTCATCAATAACCTCACACTATAAAGCATATTAGAGTACAGACCTAACACACAGACCTCATTAATAACCTCACACTCCGAAGCTTATCAGAATACAGATCTAACACACAGACCTCATTAATAACCTCACACTGACAGCCCAACAAGGTCTGCTATCTGACCTGTGTGAAGACAGTAAGGCAGGTGAGTGAGTTGTGTGACCACCTGAACATTACCTGGGCGCTCCATTACCAGTGGGCGACACAGTAATGTGGACGGAGTAAAAAACAGATCAGCAAGGGTTAAAAACTAAAAGAGCCACAGTCCAGGAAGGTGATGCAACTTGAATGGCTACTGGGAACATTGGGAAATCACCTCAATGTCAACAAATGTATGTATGTATGTGTGTGTGTGCGTGTGTGTGTGCGTGTGTGTGTGTGTGTGTGTGTGTGTGTGTGCACGGTTAGGGGCTGTGTGACAGATGGGCCCCCTACAGTGTGTTCACAACAGAGAGAGAGAGAGAGAGAGAGAGAGAGAGAGAGATAGTGTGTGTGTGTGTGTGTGTGAGTGTGTGTGTGTGTGTCTGTGTGTGTGTGTGTGAGTGTGTGTGAGTGTGTGTGTGTCTGTGAGTGTGTGTGTGTGTGTGTGACTGATGGCCTCCTATAGTGTGTTCAGGACATCCTCTGTTTTGATCAGCACCGGCTCTAGCTGGCCCAGGGTGGGAGAGTTAGCTGGTCTCCTGACTAAGTCTTAGTAGGACCACCCAAAGGTGCACCCCTCAACACCATCACCAAATTTAACACGTCAAATAATCCATAGACATTTGTAGGCAAAGTATTTCACATAAGGCAACAAGCCAAGACAAATAAACAAAGGCACACATTTAAAATGGCGTAGGGTAGTATTTTACTGGAACGTAACATACAAGGGCCTTGAATTACTGCGAGGATGGAGGTCAACCAGGGGTACCATTGACTGTGTGCTGAACGCGCTGGTCACTCCTACTCTGAAGGAACAAAGTCAACCCCTCTGCTCGTCATTCACACACACACACACACACACACACACACACACACACACACACACACACACACACACAGGAGAGTTTTCCAGCGCACTCTGGGGATCAGTAGGGGGGAAAGGCGGGGGCTCTACAGTGGCCACTCTGTATGCGTGGCAGCTTATGACTGCTGGCCTGCCCAGAGGAGAGAATGGCCACCACACACACAGTGCCAAACCAGAGCTAGGAGGACAGGACAGAGGGAAGGAGGAGAGGAGGGAGGGAGGGAGAGAAACATTGGACAGAGGGAGAGAGGAGGAGGAGAGGAGGAGGAGAGGAAGAGGAGGAGAGGGAGGGATTGAGAGAAAGAATGGAGAACTCATAGTACAGGACTAGAAACTCTCTTTCTCTCTCTTTACAGGCCTCATAGTACAGGACTAGAAACTCTCTCTCTCTCTCTCTCTCTCTCTTTACAGGCCTCATAGTACAGGACTAGAAACTCTCTCTCTCTCTCTCTCTCTCTCTTTACAGACCTCATAGTACAGGACTAGAAACTCTCTCTCTCTCTCTCTTTACAGGCCTCATAGTACAGGACTAGAAACTCTCTCTCTCTCTCTTTACAGACCTTATAGTACAGGACTAGAAACTCTCTCTCTCTCTCTCTCTCTCTCTCTCTCTTTACAGACATCACAGTACAGGACTAGAAACTCTCTCTCTCTTTACAGACCTCATAGTACAGGACTAGAAACTCTCTCTCTCTCTCTCTCTCTCTCTCTCTCTCTCTCTTTACAGACATCACAGTACAGGACTAGAAACTCTCTCTCTCTTTACAGACCTCATAGCACAGGACTAGAAACTCTCTATTTAGAGACCTCATAGTACAGGACTAGAAATTCTCTCTTTCTCTCTCTTTAGAGACCTCATAGCACAGGACTAGAAACTCTATTTACAGACCTCATAGTACAGGACTAGAAACTCTCTCTCTTTACAGACCTCATAGTACAGGACTAGAAACTCTCTCTCTCTCTCTCTTTACAGAGCCCTATTGGTACAGGACTAGAAACTCTCTCCCTCTTTACAGACCTCATAGTACAGGACTAGAAACTCTCTCTCTCTCTCTCTCTATTTGCACAGCCCTATTGGTACAGGACTAGAAACTCCCTGTCCTACTGCTTCAAACATTCGGGAACGAGATCTGAACCAAAGCATTAATGTTTGTCTCAATGTTATGAGTAATTAAGTCAGATCACACTTAAACTGTAGTGTAGTGCTGACCAGACGCGACTGTCTGTCTCTCTCTGTCTGTGTGTGTGTGTGTGTCTCTCTCTGTGTGTGTGTGTGTGTGTGTGTGTGTGTGTGTGTGTGTGTGTGTGTGTGTGTGTGTGTGTGTGTGTGTGTGTGTGTGTTTTAATAACAGACTTCTAAGATGCTGACTCAGTGCAGACTAGTCCACTTGGTACAGAGCTATGATAAAAGACAGGAGTGTGAGAAACCAAAGTGAGTGTACTCTCTCTTTTAGGTGAAGGAGAACAAGACAGGACATTAGAAATCTCTTCTAGCCCACCACTAAAACCAATTTCATCCTATTTAAGCATCAAATAATAGTTTCAAATGGGAATCCACGTTCTTTTGGTTATAGCTAACCACTTTGCCAATGTGAGGGCATAAAGTAGCAGAAAGGAGGATCATAAAACAGGAGGTGGGAGTTGGGTTAGGTCTGTGTTCAAATCAAAATAAATCAACACACATTTAGTTTGTTTGGTTGACTAGACGTCTGGCCACACTATGGAAGCGGGTCCCTGGCTAAGGGCATCAATACCACAATAAGGGGCCACGAAGGGAACTGGCCCTTCATGCTGTTCAGTTTGGCCCTCAGCCCACATCTCTCATAGGGGCCCATCTGCTGTGGCAATCAGTCCCCAGTTCTCTGAGAAGACAGTGTATTAGGTTAGGTATATAGTGGTAGTATAGACAGTATATTAGGTTAGGTCTATAGTGATAGTATAGACAGTGTATTAGGTTAGGTCTACAGTGGTAGCATAGACAGTGTGTTAGGTTAGGTCTATAGTGGTAGTATAGGCAGTGTATTAGGTTAGGTCTATAGTGGTAGTATATGCAGTGTATTAGGTTAGGTCTATAGTGGTAGTATAGGCAGTGAATTAGGTTAGGTCTATAGTGGTAGTATAGACAGAGTATTAGGTTAGGTCTACAGTGGTAGTATAGGCAGTGTATTAGGTTAGGTCTATAGTGGTAGTATAGGCAGTGTATTAGGTTAGGTCTATAGTGGTAGTATAGACAGAGTATTAGGTTAGGTCTACAGTGGTAGTATAGGCAGTGTATTAGGTTATGTCTATAGTGGTAATATAGACAGTGTGTGGGTTAGGTCTATAGTGGCAGTATAAACAGTGTATTAGGTTAGGTCTATAGTGGTAGTATAGGCAGTGTATTAGGTTAGGTCTATAATGGTATAGACTGTGTGGGTTAGGTCTATAGTGGTAGTATAGACAGTGTGTGGGTTAGGTCTATAGTGGCAGTATAAACAGTGTATTAGGTTAGGTCTATAGTGGTAGTATAGACAGTGTATTAGGTTAGGTCTATAGTGGTCGTATAGACAGTGTGTGGATTGGTCTATAGTTGTAGTATAGACCGTGTATTAGGTTAGGTCTATAGTGGTAATATAGACAGTGTGTGGGTTAGGTCTATGTTGGTGGTGAATGCTGACAGTACCACATAGCAGGACACCACACTGCACAGGATGTGTGACTATGGGTTTCCTGTCAAGACTGAGGGGGAGGGGGGCTGGGAAAGAAAAAACTGTAGGAGTTCAAATGAAAACCACCTGGAAATTCAACAGAAAGACAATGAGAGAAAAGCAATGTATGAAACTACACTGAACTGATATAAGGCTATCTACATCATTGTAAAGGTAGCTGATAAGTACAAAAAATATGTATGTTGTAATATATTGTTTTAATAAAAAGCCAGAAAAGCTGATTTACACAAAAACGCACCCCCAGCTGAATAAATGTGATCTTAAGCCTGTAGTTAAATGTGGCAACGTAACCGAAAGCAACAGCAGGAAAGTTTCACGTGGGACAAATTGTGGTGGTGACTTCTAGTGTCTGCGCTTCTATGCGTGTTTACTCTGTCTTTCTTTCTCTCTTTCTCTCCATCCAGAGTGTATCAAACAAACACCGCCAAGTGCTTACTCAGCATGGACTCTGAGCGTGTGTGTGTTTATGCATGTGTGTGTGTGTGTGTGTGTGTGTGTGTGTGTGTGTGTGTGTGTGATCTCTAAATGAGTTCCAGACCCTGCCTCGCCTGGTTCCTTTAACCCACACACAGCAGGGGAAGGGTGGGGAACGCGCTGGGACTTTTGAGGTGAGGCCCTCTTCCCTTGGCCTCCAAACGCATTGGGCCCCCTCACACGAACCTCAAAGGACCCCTCAAGTCACAGTAATCAGAAATGTATTTCCAAAGTGCCTGTTGTTCAGTGTCCGTCTGCTGGACAGTATCAATAGGGATGACAAACTCATACCAAATGAAAGCAGAGCCAATCACTACATAGAGGGATACAAGTCAAAACGGAGCTCTCACTGCGGAAACAGTGACATCAAGAGAGGAGGAGGGGTTAGGGTGAGAGGAGGAGGAGGAGGAGAAGGAGGAGGAGGAGGGGGGTTAGGGTGAGAGGAGGAGGAGAAGGAGGAGGGGGGATAGGGTTAGGGCAGGCCTGGGCAGTTCCTTATGCTTAGCACTGCACTTTTGGGGGGCTGGTGCCATTATGACTAACGACAGGGAGTATGCAATCTGTACATTGATGGGGGGCTTTTAGAATATTCTGCGCTTTGGCTTAGAGTTAAGGTTAGGGGCTAGGGGTCATCTGGTAGGAAGGGGATGATTGTGTAATTTTGGTTAGGGTTAAGGGTCAGGGGTCACCTGGTAGGAAGGGGATGATTCTGCGCTTGGGGTCCTTCTGACCTCCCTCCGCAGGAAACTTATCCAGCAGCTCCATCTGAAACAACAATAGGAGGGCTGAGGTTAGAACCTGAACACACACACACACACACACACACACACACACACACACACACACACACACACACACACACACACACACACACACACACAGAGAGAGAGAGAAACAGATAGACAGACACACACACACACACACACAGAGAAACAGATAGACAGACACACACACACACACACACACAGAGACAGAGAGAGAGAGAAACAGATAGACAGACACACACACACACACACACACACACACACACACACACACACACACACACACAGAGACAGAGAGAGAGAGAAACAGATAGACAGACACACACAATCAGACATTACTGAGGTTAGAGTTGTTCCCTTCTCTTTTTACACCACTCAGCAGTTCCTAAAGGGGAGGGGCCAGCAGAGCCAGACTTGCAGATGATTAGGGATCTACTCAGCAGATGTTAGTAGGCTGCCCCCCCCCCCCCACTCCTTACACACTGCTACATCTGCTGTGGCCACTGCTAGCACCAGAACCCCTGACACAGTGGAACATTTTCCACTCTCTCTCCCACACACACACACACACACACACACACACACACACACACACACACACACACACACACACACACACACACACACACACACACACACACACACACACACACACACACACACACACACACACACACACACACACACACACACACACCTATGGGTTCTTTCCCAACAGCCGCTGCCAATAAAGCCTCACACTCCTCCATAGCACCTGTTTACTATTGTGTTCCAGTCTCCAACCAGCTGACTTCTGGCCGAGCCCGAGGAGTCCATTCCCTGACCCCTGACCCCAGAGACCTAGCAGTGCATTAGTGAGGTCATCATAAAGGGACACAGCCCAGGCCACAGTTTGAGGCCTGGAGTGGCCGCAGCAACACAACACAGGGGCCTGGGCGTCAGCTATATGGCAGGCGTGTGTCTGTTCCAATGCCTATGGATCCCTGCATGGGTCAAAGGAGAGAGAGAGAGAGAGAGAGAGAGAGAGAGAGAGAGAGAGAGAGAGAAAGGGGGGGGGGGGGGTCAGGGGTGCAGCATCGGGACATTCCTAACCGGCTCCCCTGGCTACCCCAGGACAAATGAAGGAAAGAGAGACTTTGCTTTTCCACTGGAATTCCTTTTATAACAGTATTCAAAAATAAGTATCTAGCTACACAACGAATGCCACTCCCTTTCACCATGGGGGAAATATCAAGTTTGGGAAGCAGCAACATGGTATTAACCGGCCTGTCTAAATATTACAACATCCCTGGAGCATCACGCCGCTGAACTTTCACCTCATACCTTCTGCCATGGCCTTGCTCCCTAAGGTCACCTAGGGTCAGACGGAACCAAACCCGGACTGTTCTTCATTAGCGACTCGGTCTGAACGTACGTTTGACACGGGTCTAGACCGTCAGGAGTCTTTATGATGAACGGTATTCCTCTGTCAAATCTAAACCCAGCAGATCTACACAGGGCTGAGAGCGGTGCTAGTGTTAAGAGAAAAACACACGCGTCCCAAAGCCAGGATTTATGTGTTTGTTTTGGTTCTCAGAGTACTGAAGGATTGGAGTTATCAGTGACTCAGCTCAGGAATCTCATTAGAAAGGTGAATTATTATCTTCTAGAGTTAGGGCTACCATTATGTGGTTTAGCTTTAGCCCTGCTGTTACAGTGCGCCTTGCGTTCCCTGACTAAACAACTAACAGGCAGTCTTAATCTGCCTTTGAGCAAGGCACTGCCGGAAAAGAGACCAGGGGCCTATACTACGAAGCCCGGTAACTGGCTTACCCCGGTAAATTCGGGAGTAACTTTGTGAGGTTTAGGGTAACTTCCCGAATAACACATACTATAAAAGGTGGGGAAGTTTTACCCGAGGTATGTTGTCATAGCAATTTACGCTGCATCTCTAAACTGCTCCGAGCAGTTTGTGTTCGTGATTAACTCGATGTTAAGCACTCTATAACGCTGATGTCGAGAAAATCGCGCTGCGTACAGCGTTGATGAAACTGCTCGAGTGGACACAAATATAAAGTTTTTGTCGGCAGTCTTTTAGATCATTCAAAATGAATACTTGGTTTTACAACATATAGCCTAAGTACTCTTGCCAATACAAAGTTAGCGTCCAAAAAGTGTATTTTCTGACTATAAAATCCTTTACTTTAACAGTTAATAAAAAAAGAGTATTACAGATAGCCTCTCCGGGAACCATCACCTTCTCGTGGTGGAGAGGTTTGTGTGTCCCTATGAACCTGGGGGCTGTGTTGTCTGGAACCTTGTGTTCCTGGTAGGGTCTCCCATGGCAAATTGGTCTCGGGCGAGGGGCCGGACTAAGAATGGTTCAAAAACCCTCATGGAAAAAACTAAAAGAGAGGATGATACCCGGCCCGGAGGAAGCCCGGGGTCCCCTTCTGGAGCCAGGCCCAGGAGGAGGACCCGTCAGCGAGCGCCTGGTGGCCGGGCTTGCCACGGAGCCCGGCCGGGCATAGCCCGAAAAGCAACGTGGACAACACCAACGTCTCGCCTTCTCCGTCCCGTGGGCTCACCACCCGCGGGAAAAACCAAGGGGGTCGGGTGCGCTGCCAGAAAGGTGGCAGTGAAGGCAGAGGTTTTCGACGGATCGGACCCGGGTGGCAGAGGCTGGCTTTGGGGACGTGGAACGTCACCTCTCTGGGAGGGAAGGAGCCGGAGCTTGTGCGGGAGGTGGAGCGCTACCAGCTGGATCTGGTGGGGCTTACCTCTACGCACAGCCTCGGCTCTGGAACCTCACTTCTGGATAGGGGTTGGACTCTATTCTTCTCCGGAGCTCCCCAGGGTGAGAGGCGCAAGGCTGGTGTGGGGATACTCACGAGTCCCCGGCTAAGTGCCTCTATGTTGGAATTTACCCCAGTGGACGAGAGGGTCGCCTCCCTACGCCTGCGGGTCATGGGGGGAAAACTCTGACTGTTGTCTGTGCCTATGCACCGAACAGCAGTTCGGAGTATTCGGCCTTTTTGGAGACCCTGGATGGAGCCTTGTATGGGGCTCCTGAGGGGGACTCTGTAGTCTTGCTGGGGGACTTCAACGCACATGTGGGCAATGATGGAGACACCTGGAGAGGCGTGATTGGGAGGAACGGCCTCCCCGATCTGAACCCGAGTGGTGGCTTGTTATTGGACTTCTGTGCTAGTCATGGAATGGCCATAACGAACACCATGTTCGAACATAAGGATGCTCATAAGTGTACCTGGTACCAGAGCACCCTAGGCAGAAGGTCGATGATCGATTTTGTTATCGTATCATCGGACCTGAGGCCATATGTTTTGGACACTCGGGTGAAGAGGGGGGCAGAGCTGTCAACTGATCACCATCTGGTGGTGAGTTGGGTCAGGTGGCGGGGGAAGCCTCTGGACAGACCTGGTAAGCCCAAGCGTGTAGTGCGGGTGAACTGGGAACGTCTGGAGGAGTCCCCGGTCCGGGAGGCCTTCAACTCACACCTCCGGCGGGGCTTCTCTGGCATCCCTGTGGAGGCTGGGGGCATTGAACCGGAGTGGGCGATGTTCAAAGCCTCCATTGCTAAAGCTGCGTCTGAGAGTTGTGGTCTCAAAGTCTTAGGTGCCTCAAGGGGCGGTAACCCTCGAACATCCTGGTGGACACCGGTGGTCAGGGGAGCCGTCCGATTGAAGAAGGAGGCCTTCCGGGACATGCTGTCCCGGGCGACTCCGGAGGCAGTTGCAAGGTACCGACAGGCCCGAAGGACTGCAGCCTCGGCCGTGGCAGAAGCAAAGCAGCGGGTGTGGGAGGAGTTCGGAGAAACCATGGAGAAGGACTTTCGGCTGGCGCCAAAGCGGTTCTGGAAGACCATCCGACACCTCAGGAGGGGAAAGCAGGGAACCATTCAAGCTGTATACAGTAAGGATGGGACGTTGTTGACCTCAACTGACAAGGTGATTGGGAGGTGGAAGGAGCACTTTGAGGAACTCCTGAACCCGACAAACCCACCCTACATGGTAGAGACAGGGCTGGAGGATGATGGGGGATCAGCGTCAATCTCCCTGGCGGAGGTCACTGAGGTAGTCAAACAACTCCACAGTGGCAAAGCCCCAGGGGTTGATGAGATCCGCCCAGAAATGCTGAAGGCTTTGGGTGTTGAGGGACTGTCATGGATGACACGTCTTATCAACATTGCGTGGAAGTCGGGGACAGTACCTAAGGAGTGGCAGACCGGGGTGGTGGTTCCCCTGTTCAAAAAGGGGGACCGGAGAGTGTGTGCCAACTACAGAGGCATCACATTACTCAGCCTCCCGGGAAAGTATACTCCAGGGTGCTGGAAAGGAGGGTTCGACAGATAGTCGAACCTCGGATTGAGGAGGAACAATGCGGTTTCCGGCCTGGTCGTGGAACAACGGACCAGCTTTTTACCCTCGCGAGGATCTTTGAGGGGGCCTGGGAGTATGCCAATCCGGTCTACACGTGTTTTGTGGATTTGGAGAAGGCGTATGATCGGGTTCCCCGGGAGATACTGTGGGAGGTGCTGCGAGAGTATGGGGTGAGGGGGTCTCTACTCAGAGCCATCCAATCTCTGTACTCCCAAAGCGAGAGCTGTGTCCGGGTCTGCGGCAGTAAGTCGGACTCGTTTCCGGTGAGGGTTGGCCTCCTCCAAGGCTGCGCTTTGTCACCTATCCTGTTTGTGGTATTCATGGACAGGATCTCACGGCGTAGCCGCGGGGGAGGGGGCTGCGGGTTGGTGGGCAGAGGATTGCATCACTGCTTTTTGCAGATGATGTGGTCCTGATGGCATCATCGGTCTGCGACCTGCAGCACTCATTGGATCGGTTCGCAGCCGAGTGTGAAGCGGCTGGGATGAGGATCAGCACCTCCAAATCTGAGGCCATGGTTCTCAGCAGGAAACCGATGGATTGTCTAGTCCAGGTAGGGAATGAGTCTTTACCCCAAGTGAAGGAGTTCAAGTATCTTGGGGTCTTGTTCTCGAGTGAGGGTAAAATGGAACGAGAGATGGGCCGGAGAATTGGAGCAGCGGGTGCGGTGTTGCAGTCGCTCTATCGCACCGTTGTGACGAAGAGAGAGCTGAGCCAGAAGGCAAAGCTCTCAATCTACCGGTCTATCTTCGTTCCTACTCTCACCTATGGTCATGAAGGGTGGGTCATGACCGAAAGAACGAGATCGCGGATACAAGCGGCGGAAATGAGTTTCCTCCGGAGGGTAGCTGGCATCTCCCTTAGGGATAGGGTGAGAAGTTCAGCCATTCGTGAGGGACTCGGAGTAGAGCCGCTGCTTCTTTGCGTAGAAAGGAGCCAGTTGAGGTGGTTCGGGCATCTAGTAAGGATGCCACCTGGCCGCCTCCCAAGGGAGGTGTTCCAGGCACGTCCAGCTGGGCGGAGGCCGCGGGGCAGACCTAGGACCAGGTGGAGGGATTATATCTCCACACTGGCCTGGGAACGCCTTGGAATCCCCCAGTCAGAGCTGGTTAATGTGGCCCGGGAAAGGGAAGTTTGGGATGCCCTGCTTGAACTGCTACCTCCGCGACCCGACCCCAGACCAAGCGGACGACGATGATGATGATATTACAGATATAGGCCTAATCTCAAATGCGCTTTCCGCTGTGGTTTAAGATGATATGATCGTTAGAATGTCAATGCATTCATACAGCCTATGTGCTTTAGGGAGTAGCCCATGTGTAGGCTATCATTTAATAGCCTAATACTAATTGTTTTCACATCTTATTCATTTTATTTTATGTATCCTTTCATTTCAATATATAACAAATTAAGTAATGCAAAATAGGACACATTGGTTAAAATTCCAAATCATAGAGGTTATATTATTTAAATTTGGCAGAGTAAAATTGACCATAGTCGCAGAAACAGGCACATATGACAAGAATACTGTTACGACCTTACTCTCGGCAATGCGCTGCCAAGATTTAGCCATTCACATTTATTTAAACTGATTTATTTAAACAAGTCATATTCTGACATTATCAACGTGCCGTCTTCTGGGGTTCAAAAACACGGAGCATGAGCTATTGGTCAAAATGTCTGCTTACGTTGCCAACCGCAACTCTTTTATGTGAACGCGCACAAACTCCATGGAGTTAACACCAACTTAACTAACACACATCTTAATCACCGTTGTAGTACCATTTAACACCCATTTGGATAATCAGAGTTTGTCAACTCCGAGTTTCCTTGTTAACCTCGAGTTAGATCAGAGTAGCTTAACCTCTGTTTGTAGTATCGGCCCCTGGTCTCAGTCGCTTAACCCTGTATAAATAAAAGCATTATTATTATTATTTTTATTATTATTATTATTATTACAACACGCCCATATCCACGGCCATATCCACGGCTGTCTGAACAGATCTACAGCCCCTCTTCTGCTAACACACGACAGGAAACATACAAACACAGTCTGTCTGTAGTCACAGCCTGAACCGGGGCGGGGGGGAGAGACCGAGAGGGAGAGAGAGAGAGGTAGATAGAGAGAGAGAGAGAGAGAGAGAGAGAGAGAGAGAGAGAGAGAGAGAGAGAGAGAGAGAGGGAGGGGGGACTGGTAGTCAATCAGCCATTCGTTCTTTGAAACTTAAAGGATGTGAATAGTTAGAGTTTGACCTTCGACAGTCCAGCCCAAACATTTCATCTGTCACTCAATATATTAAAAATGTATAAAAATGTAACGACTGCTCAACTAATCCCCAGTGAATATGTTAATATGTTATGGAGAGTAATTTCAGAAAATTAAATGATTTACCCTAAGAGAGGTTTGACAGCCCTGCCATTTGCAATTAAATACTGTCAATGGGTCACAAAATAATAAGAATATTTCATACACTGTAAAATAAAGCGAGCACATCGACCTGTGGAAGACCTTAGCCCTACGTGACGAAGACTACTGTGAGAGGAAGAGAGACAGATGCAGAGCGGAGGGAGAGGAAGAGACGGATGCAGAGAGGAGGGAGAGGAAGAGACAGATTGAGAGAGGAGGGAGAGGAAGAGACGTCAGGAGGAAGCAAAGCGGGGGGGCGGGGGGTCTGGGCGTGGCTGTCCTGTTGATGAGGTCATCCTTCCTGTATCCAACAGAGAGGAGAGGAGCAGAGAGGCACTGCCTGCATTATAGTCCTCTGTTTGACTAACAGGGCTAATGTACGAGAGACTGGACAGAGATGGACTGAGAGAGATAAAGAGGGAGGGAGAGAGAGAAAGAGGGAGAGAGGGCGAAAGAGTGTGTGTGTGTGTGTGTGTGTGAGAGAGAGAGAGAGAAAAAGGGAGAGAGAGAAAGAGAGCGAAAGAGGGAGAGAGGGTGAATGTGAGTGTGTGAGAGAGAAAGAGAGAGAGAGAGAAAGAGGGAGAGAGAGTGAATGAGAGTGTGTGGGTGTGAGAGAGAGCGAGAGAGAGAGAGAGAAAGAGGGAGAGAGGGTGAATGAGAGTGTGTGTGTGTGTGAGAGAGAGAGAGAGAGAGAGAGTGAATGAGTGTGTGTGTGTGAGAGAGAGAGAGAGAGAGAATGTGTGTGAGAGAGAGAAAGTGGGGGGAGGTAGGGACAGACAGAGAAGGAGAGAAAGAAAAACTGTGACAGAGAAAGAGAGAGAGAGAGAGAGAGAGAGTGAGGAGAGAGAAGGAGAAAGAAGACGATCCCACACGTGGCAACTGTTCCCAAGAGACACGCCCTGTCTCTGGTACCCATCCTCTCTCCCTCCCTCTCTCCCACCCTCCCTCTCGCTCTCCTTCTCTCTCCCTCCTCCCTCCCTCCTCCTTCCCTCCCTCTCTCCCACCCTCCCTCCTCCTTCCCTCCCTCCCTCTCTCCCACCCTACCTCCTCCTTCCCTCCCTCCCTCTCCCACCCTACCTCCTCCTTCCCTCCCTCTCTCCCTCCCTCCCTGTCTCCCTCCCTCTCTCCCTCCCTCCCTGTCTCCCTCCCTCCCTCCCTCCCTCCCTCCCTCCCTCCCTCCTTCCCAGAGAGTACAGCAGTATCTGTTCTGTAATCCTCTGCATAGAGAAACAGAGAACTCTCCTGATCTCTGCGTTGCTAAACGGGTAAAACAGATTTCAAGTCACTTCTCTTTCGATCAAGGACGAATGCCGTGAGCTGTTATCTGATTGGCTGCTCAGTGCTCTATGGTATAGTCACCCCCAGGTGGGACATCTGGTAGGAAGTGACATCACAGGAAGAGGCACAGACCTGCTATCCTGTTCTATGACTGGCCCATTACTCAGCTCAACATAAGGACCGCTAGCAACCCCCAGCCATTAAATACTGTTGTTGAATTGCACAGATCCTCTTGTGGCAACAGAGTCTAATGTGATTATTAGTCAGAGATCTGGGGGGGGGGGGGGGGGGGGGGGCTATTAAAGAGATCAGTACGACCACAGCTCCACGTGGACCACCGTCTGCTGGGGTCACTGGGGGTCGCCAGGGTCGCTAGGGTCACTGGGGGTCACCGGAGATTCAACGAGTCCTCTCTCTCCCCTCTCCATACCAGACGTCTATAGTCTCTCCTACTGTTTAAATGGATTAAAACTCATTTGCATCACGTACTTCAGACCGTGTTTAAATGTGAAATCCACTGATCTAGGTGTTTGCTTCTGCCAGCAGCCACCCCTAACCCATACAGCCCCACCGCACGCACGCACGCACGCACGCACGCACGCACGCACGCACACACACACAGGGTTAATCTGCCCCACCCATGATGATTCATCCATATATCCATTGAGATAAGTAAGACCAGGCAGCGCTGGAATTTTCTACAGCGCTAACAACAACGTCTGCTCACTACTCATCTAGATCCACCACAGTGATGCACACATCGCACCCACTCTACAGTGATGACCCCCCCCCACACACACACACACAGTGATGCACACACAGCCCCCTGTCAGTCTGTCGTGGGGGGGTTGGGGTGGGGGGCAACGACTGTGTTCAGACATGCACCTCCTGCTCTGTCTTTACCCTCTCCCAGATATGTGCTGTCTCAGCAGATCAGACGCCCTGCAGACTACTGAGTGTCTTCCAGCGGGAACGAGGGGAGGAGGAAAGGAAAGAGGGAAGGGGGGAAAAGAGGGAGGAAACCGAGCGAGAAAACAAAGACAGAAAAAAAAGAAGAAAAAAAAGAAAAGGTTCCCCTGTTGCAAGTTTGGCATGGGGGACGCTGTTAGACGGACTGAACAGGGAAGAATTTCAAACTAATCCTCCCAGTGAAACTAGGACAGAAGATCACTGACTGGAGTGCATTTCAAACTAAGAGATCCTCCCAGTGAAACTAGGACAGAAGATCACTGACTGGAGTGCATTTCAAACTAAGAGATCATCCGGGTGAAACTAGGACAGAAGATCACTGACTGGACAGCATTTCAAACTAAGAGATCATCCGGGTGAAACTAGGACAGAAGATCACTGACTGGAGAGCATTTCAAACTAAGAGATCATCCAGTGAAACTAGGACAGTAGATCACTGACTGGAGAGCATTTCAAACTAAGAGATCATCCAGTGAAACTAGGACAGTAGATCACTGACTGGAGAGCATTTCAAACTAAGAGATCATCCAGTGAAACTAGGACAGTAGATCACTGACTGGAGAGCATTTCAAACTAAGAGATCATCCAGTGAAACTAGGACAGTAGATCACTGACTGGAGAGCATTTCAAACTAAGAGATCATCCAGGTGTAACTAGGACAGTAGATCACTGATCTACAACAGGCCCAAAAGCACACAGTCACAATACTCACTCTCTTTCTGTCTAATTCCACTAAACAAATGCGTGATTTCTGACTAATGTGTTTTAAAGAATGTCCAAATCACTCTTTTGTCCAGTAAATTGGTAAAAATGAACTTACTTAACTTTTACATTACTTCTACTGTACATTACTTCCGCATCAAGTAGGAGATCTTACTAAAAGTGTTGCGCTTTTTCCACTTGTAACTTTTAATTTCTTATTTGTCTCCCCTCCCCCCCAATCTCAGCCTGTGGAAAGTATGAGACAGCTGTGGAGTTTTAGTGTGAACATAAGGAGTTACTGGTTTCTGGCTTAAGGCCCTGACTTCATAGAAATGTTTTTTATTGAAGAAATGTGGGCCTGTGTATTACAAATGGGCATGTGCAAAGCATGGAAACGGAGCTAGCTGGCATGGTAACGTAATTACAAAGCAAACTGGGATGAACTCGTGACGAAACCCTCTTCGTTTCCCATTGTTCCACAGTCATCATCATCATCATCATCATCATCATTATTATTATTATTATTATTAAAGCCACATATAGAAGTAGTTAAGCCAAGATACAGCGACACACTGGCCAGCGTGCCTCTCTGTATTGCAGGACTCAAACAGTTTGTTTTGATTGTTTGATACTATTCTCTCTGTCAGACACAAGTGGCCAAAGGCCAGGAAACTGAGGGTCTCATTTCAGAGTGTTAGCACCTGGAGGAGAGAGACGACTCCAAACGTACAGGTTTACAGGTAAGCTGCACAAATGTCTTTTTGATGAGGGTGAGGTGACACTATTTAACCCGCTCATATAATCTAAACATAATATAAAGCTAAAGAGCGATAAAAGGGACGCTAGCGAAAACGGAAACGAACAGATTACACACACACACCTGCATGAACGCTATCGCCATGGCAACCCACCACTTTGACCAGATGTGGAGTTTGGTTGTGTACTATATATATATATATATAATACACACTCATATCTATCAACATGAGACATCTTTGAACCTGTCCTATACGTTAGTGGTAATATACTATATATGGTACATATTCATATCTATCAACATGAGACATCTTTGAACCTGTCCTATACGTTAATGGTTATATACTATATAGTACATATTCATATCTATCAACATGATGAGACCTCTTTCAACATGTCCTATAAGTTAGTGGTTATATACTATATATAATACATATTCATATCTATCAACATGATGAGACCTCTTTCAACATGTCCTATAAGTTAGTGGTTATATACTATATATAATACATATTCATATATATATACTATATATAATACATATTCATATCTATCAACATGATGAGACCTCTTTCAACATGTCCTATAAGTTAGTGGTTATATACTATATATATAATACATATTCATATCTATCAACATGATGAGACCTCTTTCAACATGTCCTATAAGTTAGTGGTTATATACTATATATATAATACATATTCATATCTATCAACATGATGAGACCTTTTTCAACATGTCCTATAAGTTAGTGGTTATATACTACATATAATACATATTTATATCTATCAACATGATGAGACCTCTTTCAACATGTCCTATAAGTTAGTGGTTATATACTATATATAATACATATTTATATCTATCAACATGATGAGACCTCTTTCAACATGTCCTATAAGTTAGTGGTTATATACTATATATAATACATATTTATATCTATCAACATGATGAGACCTCTTTCAACATGTCCTATAAGTTAGTGGTTACGTATTCCTATCCTGTTGCTCCCCACGTCACTATGGCTCTGAGAGACAGACTCCAACAGTCTGCTCCATGGAGGCCATGTCAACACAGACACACAGAGAGTGACAGAGATTGAGAGAGAGAGAGAGAAAGAGAGATGGAGAGAGAGAGATAGAGAAAGAGAGAAAAAGAGGAAATGAAGTAGAGAAAGAGAGTGATACAGAGAGATAGAGAAAGAGAGAAAGAGAGAGATAGAGAAAGAGAAGAGAGAAGGAGGAAAGAAAGTGGGAGAGAGATAGAGAAAGAGAGAAAGAGAGAGAGAGAGAGAGAGAGTTATATAGCTATACAACTATCAAAAAATAACCCCCAGACACTCCCGATATCCCTCGCCATGTCTCTCAAAGTGTAGGTTGTCATGACGCCAAGCCTAACAGCAGATAAGGGACCGGGATGTAATCTGTGCTGAAGGTCTTATCTGGAGCTCCCTGGTCACTGGCACTGCCGCCACCACCAGGGCCGTCAACACCCCCAGCCAGAGGGGGAACACCTGGCTAGGGACAAACGCTAGGGGGGACAGTCCAACTCAACACCCCCAGCCAGAGGGGGAACACCTGGCTAGGGACAAACGCTAGGGGGGACAGCCCAGCTCAACACTATAACCAGCCAGCCTACCATGAAATACCTGGCTAGAGCAAACGCTAGGGGGGACAGTCCAACTCAACACTATAACCAGCCAGCCTACTGTGAAGTACCTGGCTAGGGACAAACGCTAGGGGGGACAGCCCAGCTCAACACTATAACCAGCCAGAGGGGGAACACCTGGCTAGGGAAAAACGCTAGGGGGGACAGTCCAACTCAACACTATAACCAACCAGCCTACTGTGAAATACCTGGCTAGGGACAAACACTAGGGGGGACAGCCCAACTCAACACTACAACCAGCCAGCCTACTGTGAAATACCTGGCTAGGGACAAACACTAGGGGGGACAGCCCAACTCAACACTACAACCAGCCAGCCTACAGTGAAATACCTGGCTAGGGACAAACACTAGGGGGGACAGCCCAACTCAACACTACAACCAGCCAGCCTACTGTGAAATACCTGGCTAGGGACAAACACTAGGGGGGACAGTCCAACTCAACACTATAACCAGGCAGCCAGAGGTGGAATACCTGGCTAGGGACAAACACTAGAGGATAACTGAACCCTACAACCAGGCAGCTGTGGAATACCTGGCTAGGGACAAACAGTAGGGGGGACAGCCCAACTCAACACTACAACCAGCCAGCCGGAGGTGGAATACCTGGCTAGGGACAAACACTAGGGGACAGCTGAACACTACAACCAGCCAGCTGTGGAATACCTGGCTAGGGACAAACACTAGGGGGGACAGCTCAGCACCCCCAGCCAGCAGTGGAATACCTGGCTAGGGACAAGCACTAGGGGACAGCTGAACACTACAACCAGACCTCTAGGAAAAGTGACTGGCTCTGGATTTTTCTACTGCACACCACCAACTACAACGACCATACATGCCAACCCTCCCGATTTTCCCGTAAAACTCCCGATTTTCATATCTATCAATACGATGTTTTGTACAGAGGACCGCAAGACCCCCGCTATTGTTTGGAAATCCTCCCGATTGTTGAGGTTTCAAGGTTGGCAAGTATGACTACGACGTAACATTAAACTGTATTCACGTGGCTTTCTACATAGGCCTGTGACAACAGAGGTCAAAACTACAAAAAGGATCATCATTCAAAGCCGCTGCAAAAAGCCTAGTTGCGATAAAGAGTTGTTTGACTTTTCCGCTTTGAATTATCTGAATTTTGAGATGATTATGAATCCATATGGCGTTATTATTTATGGGCGCCACACACCAATACACAACGTATCACTAATCAATGGAGTCGATGTCATGACGGTTAGCTAGATAACTCCGGCATTAGGTCACACTAATCAATTCAAAGGATCGGGACACTACTGGAAGGAGCTAAGGAGCCCTGAGCTGAGAGACTGACACACTCTCTATCTCTCTATCTGTTAAATGTCTGGGACGAGGCTGAATGGGTGCTCTATCAATGGGTATATAGCAGAGGGGTATTCTACATCTCAGGTCAAAGAAGGCGTTCTCCAATATGATACTATTGACCTTTACACTGCCCTACCACATCAGGCCTTAACGCACATAGCCTTGGAGAGGAACACTTTATAGGAGGCTAGAGAGTTGGAAAGGAGGAACTAGGAAATCAAATGAGAGTCCCTCCTTTTAGGAATGTCACTGCCGAAGTTGGCGTCGGACTCTGGACCATGCATTCCTGTGGGTGTCTGTGTTATCCACATTGAGTTCAGTGGTAGAGACAGTTTCTAGTTTGTCCTCACACACAGTATCCGTGTTGTCAAGTAAAGCTTGAGAATCACATTGCATTGCAACTGTGGGGTCTACTAGGCTTGCTGTTAAAACTGTAATTTTGCAAACAGACACACACACACACACACACACACGCACGCACGCACGCACGCACGCACGCACGCACGCACGCACGCACGCACACACACACACACACACACACACACACACACACACACACACACACACACACACACACACACACACACACACACACACACATGCACACACAGACTCACCTGCAGGTCAAAGAACTTGCTGTAACGTCTGAATATAACCTCCGTGCTGCCATCACTCCAGCACACTTTGATGATGTAAACCTGGAAAACACAGAATAAAATAAAAACACGTCAATATACTGTGCCTGTGACTCTATTACAGTTAGTAAACCCAGCCATGCCACGGTTACTGACAAACTCAACCACTGCTAACACTAACACAGTGTGCTGGTTCTAAATGGACGTCCTCAGGGGACTTTGAGGAAAGACGGGGCTGTGGGAAAAGAAAGGCTAGCTAGCACGTCACCATGTCATCTTTAGCAGTTCTTCTCAATCCAGTCCGCAAGGACTCCCACCCACTCCAGGTATTTAGTCTTGCCAGTTTCTAACACACCTTGTGTAATTAGTCTCATATTAGCAAGGCCTTGACTAACTGCACCAGGTGTGTTAGAAACTGGGAAGACTAAATACCTGGAATGGGTGGGGGTCCTTGCGGACTGGATTAAAAACCACTGATCTATAGTGATGTAGCAGAGATATTATCCTCACTAACAGTAATGTAGCAGAGTTATTATCCTCACTAACAGTAATGTAACAGAGATATTATCCTCACTAACAGTAATGTAGCAGAGTTATTATCCTCACTAACAGTAATGTAACAGAGATATTATCCTCACTAACAGTAATGTAGCAGAGTTATTATCCTCACTAACAGTAATGTAACAGAGATATTATCCTCACTAACAGTAATGTAACAGAGATATTATCCTCACTAACAGTAATGTAGCAGAGTTATTATCCTCACTAACAGTAATGTAACAGGGATATTATCCTCACTAACAGTAATGTAACAGGGATATTATCCTCACTAACAGTAATGTAACAGAGATATTATCCTCACTAACAGTAATGTAACAGAGTCCTCACTAACAGTAATGTAACATGGATATTATATCCACTAACTGTAATGTAACAGAGTCCTCACTAACAGTAATGTAACAGGGATATTATCCTCACTAACAGTAATGTAACAGGGATATTATCCTCACTAACAGTAATGTAACAGAGTCCTCACTAACAGTAATGTAACAGAGATATTATCCTCACTGGCATTTCCCACTCCATGACATCATCATGCCTATGAAAACATCTTTGCATCATGGTGTCATCATAACAGAAGGCCACTCGCAATCAGAGGCGGAGGACCAGTTGTCTGCACAACTATGTGACCTACAGAAATACCACATATTTACCTTACTAGCAAGTATGCATGCTTAGCCATGCAAAACACTTTCTCCAAAAATTGCATTTGGGAGGTTTAAAAAACAAAAACACTTCATACTTTATATCAATATATATATTACACTTTATACTAGACACATTACAGTGCAGTTGATCACAATGCTATTCACTAGAGAGGTATGGCTTGGTTGTGCTTTATAACTTTAAAAGGACACAGCCACTCATCACAGTCCACACAACACCATCTACAGTGCATGCTGACTGAAGGCTAGACCTAACCAATCAGAACCCACCATTCAGCGGGACTATCCAATCAGAACCAATCATCCAGCAGGACTAACCAATCGAAACCACAGCTAACTGTCTTTGTTTCAACCTCAACAAACGTTTATTTTATTCATTTTGTTTCATCTCCCTTAACGGAAGAGGGCATGAGGTGATCGGAAACTCCCTGGTGACTATTTCTGGATCAGCGCTTCTGTTGGCTGTTCTCCCAGACCTTCTGAAGCACCCCCCTTCTCTCTCTCTCTCTTTCTCTTGCTCTTTCTCTTTCTCTCTCTCTCTCTCGGCAATATTAGAGTATGGTAGAATAGAGTAAAGCAGAGTAGCGTAGAGTAGAGCAGAGTCGAGCAGAGCAGAGCAGGACAGAGTACAGTATGGTAGAGTAGAGTAGGGTAGGGTAGAGTACAGTATGGTAGAGTAGAGTATGATAGAGTAGAGTAGGGTAGGGTAGAGTAGAGCAGAGTAGAATAGAGCAGAGCAGAGTAGAGCAGAGCAGGGCAGAGTAGAGTATGGTAGAGTAGAGTAGGGTAGAGTAGAGAGTATGGAAGAGTAGAGTAGAGTAAAGTAGAGTAACCCACTGTGTCCATACTGAAGGAGCACAGGAAGGTCTGACTGGGAAAACAGACTGCCTTTCAACTCACACAGCATTATTGATACGTAAACATATTGACTGAAGAGCAGCAGCTAGGCAGAGACACTCTAACAGTATATGCAGCTGGGCAAAGACACTCTAACAGTATATGCAGCTAGGCAGAGACACTCTAACAGTATATGCAGCTGGGCAGAGACACTAACAGTATATGCAGCTAGGCAGAGACACTCTAACAGTATATGCAGCTAGGCAGAGACACTCTAACAGTATATGCAGCTAGGCAGAGACACTAACAGTATATGCAGCTGGGCAGAGACACTAACAGTATATGCAGCTAGGCAGAGACACTAACAGTATATGCAGCTAGGCAGAGACACTCTAACAGTATATGCAGCTAGGCAGAGACACTAACAGTATATGCGGCAAGGCAGAGACACTCTAACAGTATATGCAGCTGGGCAGAGACACTAACAGTATATGCAGCTAGGCAGAGACACTCTAACAGTATATGCAGCTGGGCAGAGACACTAACAGTATATGCAGCTAGGCAGAGACACTAACAGTATATGCAGCTAGGCAGAGACACTAACAGTATATGCAGCTAGGCAGAGACACTAACAGTATATGCAGCTGGGCAGAGACACTAACAGTATATGCAGCTAGGCAGAGACACTAACAGTATATGCAGCTGGGCAGAGACACTAACAGTATATGCAGCAAGGCAGAGACACTCTAACAGTATATGCAGCTGGGCAGAGACACTAACAGTATATGCAGCTAGGCAGAGACACTAACAGTATATGCAGCTGGGCAGAGACACTAACAGTATATGCAGCTGGGCAGAGACACTAACAGTATATTTATTGGTAGGTATTGCATGCGATGGCTCTAGAAAGTCCTGACTCTGATATTGACACTACTTATCCTTTACGGCGAGAAACACCACCCAGCCCATCCTGTGGCAACCCAGCATCGCTTTAGCAGATTCCTCCACTCCCCTAAGCCCAGCGCCTTCACTCCCCAATGTAGTAGCTGACTTAATCATCACAAGCATGCATGCACACACACACAGACCATAAAATCATTCCAACAGCAGATAAGATATTATATAGCTAATTGTAGTTTTACATGCATGATATCTACGTGTTTTAGATATTTTGTTGGGACCACTGAACCAGTGAACAGATGGAGAGGAAACAGGAGCTCCAGAGCTATGTGTCCCTCCCACCACAGGCCACAGTCTCCCCCCAGCGTTGTGGTCTGTTTGGGGCTCCACACGCCACTGCCCCCCCCCCCCCCCCCCAAGCGTTAAGGTCTGTTAGGGGCTACTCACCATTTCTACACACACCAGAGTCAACACAGCCTGGCTCTGTCACTAGTCTTTACTTTATAGAGCGTGTTCATAGCTTGTTTGTTATGTTTTTTTAATATATTTTTAACAACACACAACTACATCTTTCATGCATATTATATTAGTGTTCTTTTAGGAAGACATGTCCCTTTTTTAAACCCAAAACGGCCATATTTTTAAAAACACCAAACGTGATCCAATTGATTTTCATCTTGTATTGGCAGTGTATCAACAGCCAATCTGACTATGAAATATGTCCCCCTCAAGGCAGACAGCATGGTGTGTGTACTCTATGGTGAAGTGACCCATTCAGCAGGGTACTGTTCAAACACTCCTTCAAGGCTGTGTGCACTCAACAATAACCTCATGCAGGAACTAGTGGGCTAGTTGTGTGACCTCATGCAGGAACTAGTGGGCTAGTGGTGTGAGACCAAGCAAGCCAGCGTGCTTCCTGGTGCACAACGTCATAGCCTCTCTCAAGCTTAAGTCTGTTCAAAAGTCACTGCTCAGTCACTGGAATGTTACTCTGAACCCCCCCCCCCCCCCCCCAAACATGATCTCAGTCTATGGTGGCCTAGCCCTAGTAAAGAAAATCAATACAAAAAAAAACTATCTATCTTTGACAGTAATCAACGTGAGCCTGTGATCTCAAAGCTGTGTAGCACAACCTGATGATCCCTCAGACCAAATAAAGTAAGAAAGGCCTAACTCATCATGGAAGAGGCCTCCACTGTCACGCATTACATATAGCTTGTGTGTTTTTGTCCGACCAAGTAGTGAATCTATCCATATCTCCATTATATGAGTGAGTTTAACCAGCTCAGTTTGCATCTCCCAAATGTATTTAAAGATATTAGTGATGGAAAAAACAATTTTGAGGTAGGCTACCGACTCTTGAAACGGAATTAAAGTAGGTCTCTTTCCTTTTACACAATTAATAAATACTTTAACATCACACATACTGTTGAGAAAAATCTATTTTGCATTGGATGCTTAAGGTATAGCCTGTGTAATTTGATACTCCCTTTGTTTTGAGTTCTCCCAAGCAGCAAAACATCTACATCCGAATAAAAACAACTAGACTATCTGTTGCGCTATCGTGGTCAGTCTCTCTTCAACGACAGAAAAACAGTAAACTTGTTCACTTACATAATGTTTGTTCGGATTTCTTCTCTTTTGAATATCTTGAACTGTTACTTCGTGGACGGTACGCCTGGTCATGATCTCCCCAGTATCGGCTAATCTCCACCAATCAAAAAAACACACCAGAGGTTAACGAAAGATCCGACGCGAATGACAAAAGTTTAGACGCCGAACCTTTGTCATTCGCAGAAGTGATATCTTTAATCGCAAAATGCAACAGTGTTCTTGTGAAGCCTCCACGTAAGATTTCCTGTCTCACATTCAGTTCGTCGGTTATTTTCCTCTCGTGCCTTGTCCCGTCCCGCAAGACGGCTCCAACCAAACTCCCAGCCTATCCTAGCTCACCGACAGCTTTCACAGACCAACCCACTTAACTCATAAAAACATGCCCCGCAGCCAAGTAGTCTCTCTATTTAATAAAAGGCCTTAAAAAAGAGTCTTAAGAACCTTTTAGTAGGCTAAAAACTATACTCTATATTGCGCTCTTCGTTCTTGTGGACGAGCGTTGACAAACTCGTGTATGTTTATGAACTGTATTAAGCCAAGCTAAGCATTAAAACCATGGCGTAAACACATGGTTCGGCGAATAATTTAATCAGAAATAAAGGACAGCTATACTGAGCACATATGACCACGTCCCCTCGCAAAAACCTTTGTAGCCTACGGTGGTGGTGCCTTGAGCAGAATGTTTTGCCTTCTCCAACACTTGAGGACTAGCTCAGTTCAGCTGACTTATAAACAACAGTGCCTTATAACAGCTGGAACTGTCATCACGTTGGATACCAGTGGAAGTTTAATAATGACGTCACTCGTCTTTGTATGTTTTTTTTATTTTGTTTTTTACTTTTTGTATTATGTTTGTCCTAGGTGTTTATAAACTTACTTTCGCATGAATCTTGCTTATTAATTTACGAACATTTCTTGCAAAATTTATTTAAATTTGATTATCCTTTAAGAAACTTGGCAATTATTACAATTATGTCGACAGAACTTGTTTGGCCACTTGATATTTATATAGCAGCAGCATCGACAAAAATATTAAGTCAAGATCAAAAATATCATAATTAAATGATCACATCTGTGCTATTATTTGAATTATCTTTATACACGAACAAAATGCTATCCTGATGTGAGGCTAGCTCAGAATGCATGAGTCCTTCAGTAGATCCAAAACAGATGTGGAACCTTTCATTCTTGACATGCATAGCCTTCAGTCGTCAGATAGGATTTAGTGACTGATTGCCACAAGGCCCCAAAGTCTACTGACTACCATCATATGTAGCAAATAATAAATACTCATAAAACAAACAAACATATATACATATATATATATATATATATATATATATACAGTGCATCCTGAAAGTGTTCATACCCCTTCACTTTTTCCACATTTTATTGTGTTACAGCCTAATTCCAAAATGGATTAAATAAAAAAAAATTCTCAACATTCTACACACAATACCGCATAATGACAAAGTGAAAAAAGTTTTAGAATTTTTTGCAAATGTATAAAAAAAAAAAAAAAATTATATCACATGTACATAAGTATTCACACCCTTCACTCAATACTTTGTTGAAGCACCTTTGGCAGCAATTACAGCCTCAAGTCTTCTTGAGTATGATGCTACAAGCTTGGCACACATATTTTGGGGCAGTTTCTCCAATTCTTCTTTGTAGATCGTCTCCAGCTCCATCAGGTTGGATGGGGAGCATCGGTGCACAGCCATTTTCAGATCTCTCCAAAGATGTTCAATCGGGTTCAAGTCTGGGCTCTGGCTGGGCCACTCAAGGACATTTACAGACTTGTCCCGAAGCCACTCCTTTGTTATCTTGGCTGTGTGCTTAGGGTCGTTGTCCTGTTGGAAGGTGGACCTTTGCCCCAGTCTGAGGTCCAGAGCGCTCCGGAGCAGGTTTTCATCAAGGATCTCTCTGTGCATTGCTGCATTCATCTTTCCCTTGATCCTGACTAGTCTCCCAGTTCCTGCCGCTGAAAACACCCCCACAGCATGATGCTGCCACCACCCTGCTTCACTGTAGGGATGGTATTGGCCAGGTGATGAGCAGTGCCTGGTTTCTTCCAGACATGACGCTTGGCATTCAGGCCAAAGAGTTCAATCTTGATTTCATCAGACCAGAGAATTTTGTTTCTCATGGTCTGAGAGTCCTTTAGGTGCCTTTTGGCAAACTCCATGCGGGCTGTCATGTGCCTTTTACTGAGGAGTAGCTTCCGTCTGGCCACTCTACCATAAAGACCTGATTGGTGGAGTGCTGCAGAGATGGTTGTCCTTCTGGAAGCTTCTCCCATCTCCACAGAGGAACACTGGAGCTCTGTCAGAGTGACCATCGGGTTCTTGGTCACCTCCCTGACCAAGGCCCTTCTCCCCCGGTTGCTCAGTTTGGCCGGGCAGCCAGCTCTAGGAAGAGTCTTGGTGGTTCCAAACTTCTTCCATTTGCTAATGATGGAGACCACTGTGCTCATTGGGACCTTCAATGCTGCAGACATTTTTTTGTACCCTTCCCCAGATCTGTGCCTCGATACAATCCTGTCTCGGAGGTCTACAGACATTTCCTTGGACTTCATAACTTGGTTTGTGCTCTGACATGCACTGTCAACTGTGGGACCTTATATAAACAGGTGTGTGCCTTTCCAAATCATGTCCAATCAATTGAATTTACCACAGGTGGACTCCAATCAAGTTGTAGAAACATCTCAAGGATGATCAGTGGAAACGGGAAGGCCCTGAGCTCAATTTTGAGTGTCACAGCAAAGGGTGTGAATACTTATGTACATGTGATATTTAAAAAAAAAAGTTTAATACATTTGCAAAAATTTCTAAAAAAACTTTTTCACTTTGTCATTATGCGGTGTTGTATGTAGAATGTTTTTATTTAATCCATTTTGGAAGTAGGCTGTAACATAATAAAATGTGGAAAAAGTGAAGGGGTATGAATACTTTCCGGATGCACTGTATATATATATATATATATATATATATATATATATATATATATATATATATATATATATATATATATATATATATATATATATATATATATATATATATATATATATATATATATATATATATATATATATATATATATATATATATGTATATATAATATATATATATATATATATATATATAACTTTTAATTTAACCAACGTGTAAACACGTTGACTCATGTGTTTTGGAAGACATGTAATCTTGGTGTTTTCGGCAGTATTCTATCGCCATCTACCGGTTTATTATAGACAATGCACCTGTAATAACTTCTGTGTCCATTTAAAAATCACCACACCTAAATTGATACTCAGCTAGCCAACTATTAGGAAAGGGAGTTTAATTTTAATGAAGTAATTATTCACGTTATCTTAAATAAAACATTGGTACTCAATTATTAATAATACAGGAATACTATTAGAATACTGGCTTGAGAGGTTGAGTGAAATATATGAAATAACACATTTTATATTTCCAATAGTAAGTCAATAAAAGCAAAAGGGTCAAGGGTCGTGAGGAGTGATATAAAAGGTGAAAGGTCGGAGCGGTCACACGTCTGCAGTTCCGTGTGAGAGGTGATAACGTAGTATCGCTCCTGTACCTTCTAGGTGAGCATGAGCCATAAACGTCACATCCTCTCGCTCTGTTGTTATGATGACCAGCACCAAGACCAGACATTACTTAGATACATTTAGAAAGGCTTTTCCTTTAAATATAGCTGTTGTTCTTTTTTAGTACCCACTCCAGCAGAGGACAGTATTGAGTGTGAGTGTGTGTGTGTGTGTGTGTGTGTGTATGTGTGTGTGTGTGTGTGTGTGTGTGTGTGCGTGCATGTGTGTTTGTGAGAGAGAGAGTGTGTGTGTGTGTGTGTGTGTGTGTGTGTGTGTGTGTGTGTGTGTGTGTGTGTGTGTGTGTGTGTGTGTGTATGCGTGTGTGTGCGCGCGAGAGTGTGTGTGTGTGTGTGTGTGTGTGTTTTTGTGTGTGTGTGTGTGTGTGTGTGTGTGTGTGTGTGTGTGCGCGCGTGGCAAACAGCTCTGGCGGGTCCTGGCCCTGGGACACTCGTCCTTTATGCAGTGTCCTTGGTAGACAGAACAGCCGGGTTGACACATGCTGGACAGGAGCAGCCAGTATTTTCCTCCTCATCCTCCTCCCCCTTCTCCTCCTCCTCCTCATCCCCCTCCTCCTTCCCTCCTCCTCACCCCACTTCTCCTCCTCCTCATCCCCCTCCTTCTTCTCCTCCTCCTCTTCCTCCTGCTCATCACCTCTTCTGCCTCCCCTCCTCCTTCCCCTCCTCCTCACCCTCCTTCCCCTCCTCCTCATTCCCTTCTCCTCCTTCTCAGCCCCCTCCTCCTCCTCCTCACCCCCCTCCTCCTCTTCCACATCCCCCTCCTCCTTCCCCTTCTCCTCCTCCTCCTCCTCCTCCTCCTCATCCCCTGACTCCTTGCCAGTCTTTTCTTCGCTGCTGTGTTGGCCCTTGGGACGATGCTTGATGCTTGCTTTGGCCTTCTTGCCATTTCCTGTGTGTCAGTTTCTTTTTCACTTCAATGACACCTCCAACCCACTTTTCTTTTCTGGCAGTTCAGATCCCAGAGGTATTTTGCTCATTTTAAAGAGCACAACCCAACAGCAGGTCTTGACAAAGGACAGAGAGATGTAACAGAGACAGAGAGATGTAACTGAGTCAGAGAGATGTAACTGAGTCAGAGACATGTAACTGAGACAGAGAGATGTAACTGAGTCAGAGAGATGTAACTGAGACAGAGATATAACTGAGTCAGAGAGATGTAACAGAGACAGATAGATGTAACTGAGTCAGAGAGATGTAAGTGAGTCAGAGAGATGTAACTGGGACAGAGATGTAACTGAGTCAGAGAGATGTAACTGAGTCAGAGAGATGTAACAGAAACAGCGAGATGTAACTGATAAAGGGTGAGCTGGCAAGGGATTTCACTGCATAGTGTAACTGTAGTGTAAAATAACCATAATCAATTTCTATTTATTTATCAGATTTTAGCTGTAGGTAAACACAATGCTACTACCCCCCCCCCCCCCCCCCCCCCCCAAGGGACCCCCCGCCCCGTCCGAGGTAAACACAGGGCTCTGATATTCACCCCGCGTCCATCATACTGTGTTAAACAGACGATCCGGAGCGGAAACAGAACACCACTTCAATACACATCAGTTCCATTAGGAGCTTTGTTTTAACAGCTCTCGTTGGCAGACCACTCAGGGCCACCACTTAATGTCCTCTGGGGGCCACATACACCAGCTCGCGAACCCACTCCAGTCCTGAGAGAGCGGTATCTGTGACAACAGTCCCTTCCTGACAAGATGGCTGGCTTCACGTTACTCCGCAGTCCTCTGGAGTGACTCTGCCAAAAGCCAGAGGCTTGCATTCAATTAATCTAATGTTGCATGAAACTCTCCATCACGCTGCTAATGCCCACGAGAGCCCTTCCACCATTCCGTGGTAAAGTCCCTCAGGACTCGGGGTTTACAGGCTCGTAATGGGCCTCAGATCATGTGTAATCACTTAGAGCAGGGAAGGACTTAGTCAGACATTCACTGGTCCCATTAACATCAAGCACGTCTAACCATAGACAGAGCACACAGCGGAGAATAGCAATACTGTCAGAAATGCATTGTCCTTGCAAGATTTAAGATGGACTTCGTGGTCCAACAAAGAGGAACATTTTTGCTTGGGCTTTTTTTGTTAATAGCTTTCAGCGTTGGACTGTCAAAAAAACATGTTGTGGTGGTAACCAACGAAGCTTGTAGGGATAATTCAACCAAACTAATTCTTACGTGCTTAAACGTTCCATCAGATTTTAATTGCTGAATATTGTACATTTATGCTGTTGATAATTATGTTAATACAAAACGTACAAGTAGTAAAATAGATGTCTTCTTAGCAGTTGTAAGGAAGTGAAGGATCCTGGATAGACACTATGTGATGGTTGTGTGGAAGCAGGTCAGCCCATAGATTTTCCTGGACACAGCATATTCCACCAAGGTGAATATTCATGTTGGCCTTAAACACACACACACACGCACGCACGCACGCACGCACGCACGCACGCACGCACGCACGCACACACACACACACAGATACACGCACGCACACACACACACGCGCATGCACACGCACTCACATCCCTTTCTTTTCACTCAGACTTTTTTTCTTCATCTTTCTCCCTCCACACTGCACAGCGCTGGCTTTTAATGCTGGTGCTACTGTTACATGCCGACGCTACTGAAAGAGAGGAGAGCCACTCGGGGAAGAGGCTTTGAAACACAGACTAATTCCACTGTCCTCATCCAGAGCCTTTCTTACTGTAAGACAGCTCCACCACATGGATTCAGACACGGACGACTGAATGAGACTACCTCTGCACTGCAGCAGGGCCCTGTTCACAAGACACGTAATGAACAAACAAACATATCAAATAAACAAATTACACAACACAAGGCACGTGATGAAGAGTGAAATAACAGAACTGGTGGTGTGATCCATCCAGGGCCATTTCACCTCCCCAGTCTATCCCTGTCCAGTGGAGAGATATGAGTGCTCACATGTTTGAGCAAAATCAGAGGTGATTGCTTTTTCTTCAATTCTACTATTGTATAATATTGTTGGATTGAAATTACAATTATATCTTTAATAATTTATCACTAATAATTGATTTCGATGATATTTTCATTATATCACTAAGCATTATGGTCTTTTAATATGTGTGTTCCTAAACCATCCATCAGAGTGGTCTAGTCTGTCAGGTTGAAATAAAAGCGAGTGGTCCAGTGGTACATGGGCAGGAAGTGGAGGAATTGCAGAGCGAAACAGCTTGTGTTGATTGGTCGTCCACCCAGCAGATGACCAATCGTTTTGGCGGTGGGCCTGAGGAAACTGCGACAAAAAGAACTCCTGATCAGTGCGCTAACTCTCTTTTTTCCAGTCTATAATTCCATAGAGTCACAAACTCCATTCTGTAATCCTATAAAGTCACAGCAGAGTCTATACTCCAGTCTAGTCCTGTAGAGTCACAGCAGAGAGTCTACACTCCAGTCTATAATCCTATAGAGTCACAGCACAGTATTTACTTTACAGTCTATAATCCTACAGCTCTGTCTTGGTTCCTGGTTCTAGGGTTAGTTTTCTGTTGAGTCTGTCCCAGCATTGTGGACATGGTCTGGGTCAGAGATGGGGAGAGAGTCCCCCTGAATATTAATGGAGGATTGGTGGCTCAGGTGGATGAGCTAGACCTTGTATTAAGATTTTTTTTAAATCAAATCAAATAACTGGGCTGTGGGATTATTGTAATAGCTTACATGACCTGGAATTAGATCCAGAGAGAAGAAAAAGGCGAACGTGGTGAAAAATGTGAAAGAGAAAAGTGGTGGAATAAAGGAGGTAAAAAAAGACGAACAGGAGAAGAGGATCCATTGGGTTGGTTTCTGGAGGAAGGTGGTCTCTTGATAAACATTGCTCCTTACAGACACACACACACACACACACACACACACACACACACACACACACAAACACCATGGAGGAAGGCTCTGACATTTCATTCAGTCTCTCTCTTGTCAGTTACTTCTGGCATTTGAAGAGGACAGGAGACAGAGATGCCACAGGTGTTTCCTAGCAACAGTCAGCTGCCCCCCCCCCCCCCTCCTCCCTGCCTCCCCTCGTCCTTCAACCCCCTTGCTTTCCTGGGACTGGAGCTGCAGCAATGCGCCACTTGCTCCAGACCTGAAACACATTGCAATTCTCTCGACTCTGCCTCATACTCCCCTACTTCAGTCAGTGCCAGGGCCACATCAAATGACTTTCAGGCTCCTGCTGTCTCAGAGGGGGTGTGGGTGTGTGTGTGTGTGTGGGGGGATGGGGGGGCACAGTGGGGGTATTCCCTGTGCAGGAGACAAACTAAAGAGCGAGCACCCTGGCATGGCGGGGATGTTTCAACCCCTGTACGAGGCGCTGATGTTCCCTGGAGAGAGAGACAGACCTTTCAGGGCATTGTTCCTTCATACAGTCGATGCTGTCCGAGGCGTCTGGTAAAAAGAGATGTCCCTCAACAACCACTTCCTGTGAAAAAGGCTTAGGCAGATGATTGTTGGCAGGCTTAGTGGAGTGTGGATAAACTATAAACTCAACCGACCAATCAGGAGCACTTGGCTCTGTCGGCTTGTAAACATATGCTGCGTGGCTCAGGGAGAGAGCTTTAGCACAGCGTGATGTGGAACCTGATGATTTCACTGTTGACCACCAGGGGGCGCCACAGCACCGGCTTAGACAGCGAGAGGGAAGGGTCTGGAAAGGAAACGACTGCAGTCTTCTCACATGTCTCTGTGTGCCTGGCACCAACCTGCAGGAGAGAATTAGAAAAACGTTTTTGAGGCGCTCATCCCTCCGGAAAATAGATTGAATGCTAGAGAAGGTCCTTGGAGACTCTTTGAATTTCAATACCGAAGAACGTTGAAAGCTTCTTTTTAAGTCTGGTTATGTGACTAGAATGGTT
>JAPMUY010004884.1:262500-267500 GCA_026901105.3 Galaxias olidus
GCAGCCCGCCCTGTCGCAGCCCGCCCTGTCGCAGCCCGCCCTGTCGCAGCCCGCCCTGTCACAGCCCGCCCTGTCACAGCCCGCCCTGTCACAGCCCGCCCTGTCACAGCACGCCCTGTCACAGCCCGCCCTGTCACAGCACGCCCTGTCACAGCCCGCCCTGTCACAGCCCGCCCTGTCACAGCACGCCCTGTCACAGCCCGCCCTGTCACAGCCCGCCCAGTCACAGCCCGCCCTGTCACAGCCCGCCCTGTCACAGCCCGCCCTGTCACAGCCCGCCCTGTCGGTCGGTCGGCCTGAGGTGCTCCTGTCCTCTGCCGTGCTGGGCTGAGCTACGTCAGCACGCACCCCTCCCTCCATCCCTCTCTCTTTCCTCCATCCCTCTATCCCCCTTTCCTCCCTCTATCCCCCTCCCTTCAACTCCAGCGCCATCCCAGGCTGCAGTCCTTCCATTTCTCCCCCCTCCACCCCTCTCCCCTCCCTCCATCTCTTCCTCCTCCCTCCACCCCTCTCCCCTCCCTCCATCTCTCCCTCCTCCCTCCACCCCTCTCTCCTCAGTCCCAGTGCCATCCCCGGCTGTCCTACAAAATGTTGTCATTGTCAAATGTAATTAACCGCAGGTTAACACACTGCTGCTGGGTTTGAATTCTGCATGAACGAGAGGCCCTGTGTGTGCAGAGAGACTGAAAGGCCGGGGTTAGGGTTAGGGTTAAGGTTAGGGTCAGGGTTAGGGTTAGGGGTAGGGTCAGTGTTAGGGTAAGAAGGCATTGTGTGTAGATTGGAGAGACTGAAAGGTCAGGGTCAGGGTTAGGGTTAGGGTCAGGGTTAGAAGGCATTGAGTATAGATTGGAGAGACTGAAAGGTAGACGTCCATCCCTGTCGTTGTTGTTGGCTTCACTCCACAGTAAAAAAAAATGTTAGATCTGCCCCAGCCCCACTGGTCCCCACAGGGGGGAGTAACCGTTAGATCTGCCCCAGCCCCACTGGGACTTCAGAGGGGAGGGAGAACGAAAGAAAAGAGAGAGAGTGGGAATAAAGACGGAGGGGAAACAAGAGAAGAGAAAGAAAAAAAAGAAAAGGTTGTAATTGGCCCCTTGAAATAAAAAGTGTGTCTCCGCGTTGCTTCAGAGAGCGCCAGCAGCAAAGGTTAGCTTTATGCAAATGGCCCGTCCTTCCAGCCTGAACGGCCTAGTGCAGCACAAACTATTTCACGAGGGGGTTTTTTATTACGCTACCATGGCCTCCTAAAATGTTAGCTCTGAATAATTCCGCCACAAAATTTCTACCGGTCGCTGTATAATAGGGTTCAAACCAGGGCAAGAACAACACAGTCAAATTACCTTTACACACATATCTAGCAATTGAAGATGGGGCATTTGATGAAGCACTGTTCTTACCGTAGGGACAATGGGGTCGTACGTGTCACAGTGTGCATGTCTAAGTACTTCGTTTCTTAAAGATACTCAAGCATGTTTTTTTGACAGACAAAGATGTTCCAAACTACCCCAATAGCTACAAGTGCAGCCTTGGCATATTGTAATGCGGTACGGTATTTCCAATCCAATGGGACCTTTCTGACTGTTTGTGAGCATGTTTGAGTTTTGTCTGCCTCTTCTAAGCCTGTCTGATCATCAGGGGTCCGACTATAGCCATCCAGAACCCAGACCCAAAACCCAGTCCCAAGCCTTTCCCACTCTGCTCCACATGGATGCACTCGTCAAAAAGAATCGGAAGAAAAAGACCATACACTGTAGGGAACCATTTCACCCTTTTAAAAAGCATCTATCTCTCAGAATGATTCACTACCTTGTTTTCACCTCCTCTCTCTCTCTCTCTCTCTCTCTCTCTCTCTTCTCCCCCTCTCTCCCTCTCTCAAACACAGGATCCTGGATAGACACTATGTGATGGTTGTGTGGAAGCAGGGTCAGCCCATAGATTCTCCTGGACACAGCATATTCTACCAAGGTGAATATTCATGTTGGCCTTAAACACACACTCACACACACACACCCACCCACCCACCCACCCACCCCCCCCCCCCCCCCCCCCCCCCCCCCCACACACACACACACACACACACACACACACACACACACACACACACACACACACACACACACTCACACCCACTTTGTGTCCCCTGTCAGTCCGTCTGTCTAACTTTTATGACCTGCTGTTTTTCAAGTGCAGCAGAAGGTAAACCACCTGAGCGCTGCTCACACTATAATGACTCCTGCCGTATTGGCTGTCACTGCATACATCTAGCTAGCTGCATTTATCTAAGTTTGTATGTGTGAATAAACAGGCATAGAGTGCTGTGAGTCTCAGACCGTAACATGTACAACAGATATGACCCAGTAGCTCAGTATAAGAACACACACTGCTAGAGGTCCGGAACGGGGTTTATAGCACTGTGATCTGTGGTAGCTGATTTGACTGTTTTAGGATGCATTTTGTGCGTCCATGAATTTAATCATGTACACTGACTGTGGTCCTCAAATGGGAAGTGTTTCTTTCCAAGCCAACGGTTTTCAGGAGGAATCTTTGGTCTTCATCATGTTGTGAAGGAGTTAAATCAGTCTCTATCTCTCTCTCTCAATCTCTCTCTCTCTCTCCACGTCCCCTCTCGCCTGCTACCCGAGGGGCTCTAGAAGTGTGTATGTTCCTACATTTGCGTGCGTCACCAAATCTATGTGTGTCTGCCTGTGTGTGTATCTGTCTGTGTGTGTCTGTGTGCGTGTGGCCTTGGAGGTGTTTGTGCAGCGATGAGAGAGAGAGGGAGGGAGAACTTGTTGTTTTTCCCCAGACAGCAGACACCTCAGAGAGTGTCTGAGGACACCAAGACCCCCCCCCCCACCCCCCACCCACCGTCCTGCATCCTCCCACTCTCCTACCTCGACCTCTCTCTGGGTGTGTGGGGGGATTGGTGTCGGCCCAACACGACAAGTCCATTCACACTCCCGCAAAACATGCACTGACCAAATGAAGCAGAGGCGCAACATGCTGGAGCACTACCGTGCACACACACGCACGCACGCACGCACGCACGCACGCACGCACGCACACACACACTCACACACAGTGCATGGTGAAATGGGCTTTCTTGGCATTGGGTGTAAAGGGAGGGGTGCTGATGTCATGACTCCTGTAAAGTGGAATGACTTTCACCACTTACAAAGGACAAGGACCACACACACACACACACACAATCACACACGCACGCACGCACGCACGCACGCACACCCACACACACACACACACACACACACACACACACACACACACAAGCAGAGTTTCAATTCCCCTCATAATCCTTCTTGCTAAGGTCCTCCTGCTGATTCCTGTAATCCCTACTCAATGGTTGGCTATCGCTCTTTTCCTGTACACCATCATCCACTCTGGGTCCCTGATCAATTTGTCCTGTGTGGGAGCCCACTGTGTCCTGTGTGTGCTGAGCCCAACGTTTCTATGTGTCTAAAGGCTCCAGTATTCTTCAAGCGAAAGCAAAGTTTTCCTGTTCGCTTGGTTCTCTTTCGCTTGTTCTCCGAGGCTGTGACGGTCTGCTTGTTAGCCGAGGCTGTGATGGTATACTTGTTAGCCGAGGCTGTGATGGTATACTTGTTAGCCGAGGCTGTGATGGTATACTTGTTCACCGAGGCTGTGATGGTATACTTGTTCGCTACTGATTTGAGTTTGCGGTAGGTTAAAACCCAATACAGCAGGGGGAACCAAACGTTACGGATCGCAACAAAACATTACGAGTGGTTACGAGTTTTAAAAGTTTTCATATTTTTTAACTTCTTCAGTTAAGCGAACTATTTCACTTTCGCTAGAAGCATACTGGAGCCTTGACTCGTGTGCCACTCCTCAAGTGACATTAGAGTACATCGTATGCTACATCATATGCTACATCGTATGCTACATCTTGTGCTACATTGTATGCTACATCTTATGACACATTGTGTGCTACATCGTATGATACATCATATTCTACATCGTATGCTACATTGTATGCTACATCGTATGATAAATCATATGATAGATTGTGTGCTACATTGTGTGCTACATTGTATGCTATATCTTATGACACATTGTGTGCGACATCGTATGATACATCATATGCTACGTTGTATGCTACATCATATGCTACATCGTGTGCTACATTGTATGCTACATCGCATGATACATTGTGTGCTACATCGTATTCTACATCATATGCTACATCATATGCTACATCGTGTGCTACATTGTATGCTACATCGTATGCAACATCATATGCTACATCGTGTGATGAATTGTGTGCTACATCGTATGATACATCGTATGCTACATTGGGGCTTTTTCTCTCACACAGTGTGGTATATTTAGTGTTAAAAAGCTGACTGTAAGTTGGTTCTGGCTCCAACCAAATGGAGTCAACGGAGGAACAGTGGACTGGACCATACCTTGTGTTACAGACCACGCACACAGCAGTGAAGGTTGTAGAGAGAACCATGTGGGCCCCGCTAGCCACTGCAACAGAGGCTGAAATGGAAGAATAATTTGGTATCTGTAACCTAAGCATGCAGAGATGGAAGGTCTGACTGTGAGATCCCATTTAATGGTCGTGGTGTTAAGCCCTTCCTTTGACGCATAGCACAGTGCAACATGAAGTAGACCATGGTGTTTTCTTTATACCTGTCCATGGAGCAAAGCAAGTGTATTTTTTATCACTATGTCAGCTATGATCAAATGCTACCTCTAGCTAAATGTCGTTCTACTTTATTTGAACTACAGAAAGACCACTTACTCAAAAAGCCTATTTTCTACCCCTTCATTGTCTTTCTCCATTCTTCTCTCTCTCTCTCTCTCTCTCTCTCTCTCTCTCTCTCTCTCTCTCTCTCTCTCTCTCCTTGATAGCAACCTATCATGCATTTGAGTGCATGTGGGTTTATCAGCCCATTGCCATCCTTGGAGGTTGTATCCTGGTGTTTGAGAAAGCCTTTTCTTAGCTCTTATCT
>JAPMUY010004884.1:275000-292500 GCA_026901105.3 Galaxias olidus
CTGACTGGCTGTCCCCCTGGTGTCTGACTGGCTGACCCCCTGGTCTCTGACTGGCTGACCCCTGGTCAAATACGGGTGAATAAAGATGAATTTGTAGATATTGTAACAAAATATGTACACAGCATGCTTGATTAACTGTTCTATAACAGGTTCTCCATTGTAATTTCCTTTCTTTTGAAGACACAGGTTCAACTCTCTCCAGCGGCTGACAAACGATTGATGGGAGGGATTGATTCACGTACCCTTCCTCCCTGGGGTGCCCGTCTCGGTGAGCGAGGCTGAAGATGAAGGTGAAGATGCCAGCGGACAGAGGAGGCTGTTGTTTTGCTCAATGGACTGTGGCTCCTGCCTTTCTGCCTCTCTGCCGCTCTTATCATTTAATGAGAAAGTCTGAACCATCTGATTCCTCACCAGACTCATTTACCCAGCATGCCATTGTGCTGAGTGAGCTCTAACTACATTAGCTTGAAAAAAAAAAAAAAAAAAAAAGGTAGACTACCCATCATCAAAATGATGAGATATGGAGGGGTAGGGGAGGGAGGGGGAGGGGGGGGGGGGGCAGAGACACTTCATGTTATTACAATCCTTTCACTCAGAGGTTTGGTGCACAGACACTTACTATAATAAGTGCTTTAATATTAGCACTGTAGTAAGTATAGTACCCTTGAAACCGGCACCTAACCTGAGCTGAGCTGTACCGAACCCTGGATCTGTGTGTATTTCCACTGCAAACACGGACCCTAAAATGTAGGTGGGGTTCATATCAACATAACTATCAGATATGAATAATTAGCCTTTGTCATGAGGTGCTTATACTGGTAGTCTACCTTGCAATCTGGGATATTATGGGATGTAAAAAATGCGGTACAGGACGGAACGGAACGGTTATCTGCCGTACCGTCCACAACTTTTACCAGCGGAAATCAAAAATCAACCGTTACCTGTTTGAAATGAGCCAAGAGAGTAAAATAATATGAGATGGTTTTAAATGGATGAGCTATTTACCAAGACGTACCACAACACCACTTTGCTGCACCCAGTCCAATGCTTTTACATAGTGTGTTCTTTCTCTGTTGGCCTTGAGCTAACACTTAAAATAATCTAAATGTCACTGGTTGAAGGACATCCAAAAGGACAACACTTTGAACCTTAACCTCTTTTGTCTGCAAGAGAGTCTGAATGAACTCCGACCTCGCTCTCTCTCAGCCTAAATTAACTCTGACCTCTCTCTCTCTCAGCCTAAATGTGCTTCTCAAAAGCTATCAAGTGAAATTACCTCAAGGACGATAAACAAAGAGTAATCAAAAATAATGTAAAACATTTTAATTACATTTGTTTAATGGTTCCCTATTTTTAGCAGCTCTAGTTGCAGTCCACAATGAGCGATAAAAACCAGAGATTATGATTATTATCGCCATCCAAGCCTGTCTCCAGCAGTGCTGTGCTCATGCTTCGTCTCCCGAGACACATTTGTGTTATTCTGGAATGAAAACGGGTAGTACAGGGCCAAAAACATCAAAGCCTAACCTTTATCAATAATGTACATCTCTATCTTCCCCGACAGCAATTTAAAAACAATTAACAGCCAGAGAGCCACAGGAAGGAAAACATGCTTGATACAGAAGAAGAGAGGGATGCCGTAAGACAGCAGGGTAAATTATTCAACACAATCTCATCAGCTCGCGAGAAGAAGTGAAAAATGAAATGAAAGTGGAAAGAAATCTAGAACAGGAGAGATGTGTGGGAGTCTGGGAGGTGGGAATGATGTTTCCTCACGGAGGGGCTACAACACCAGGAGAAACATAAAGAGTGAGAGAGAGCGGGAGGTGAGAGGGAGAGAGAGAGAGAGATAGAGAGAGGGAGATAGACAGAAAGGGGAGAGAGAGAGAGAGAGAGAGAGAGAGAGTGAGAGAGAGAGAGAGGGGGAAGAGATATAAAGAAAGAGAGAAAGAAAGAAAGAGAAAGACAGAGAATGAGAGATGTTGTCTTCTGCATCTTCTGCAAATCGTGGATATTTGATGCAACCAAACATAAATCTGGCAGGTCCATATAGTGAAGAGGCATGTGAAGTAAGGGTTCATTAATGACGCTGCCACCCACAACCAAATTAAAAGCTTTGGTACATCTTTGGAAGCGGAGAGTGTGTTGTCAAGGGGACAACTTACAAGGACACCTCCACAAATACATTTGGTTCTGAGAAATGTTCTCTCGTTTGGTGGAGAACTCGAGGTCTGGGGAGACAGACTACAGGAGAAACCAGGAGCTGCCAGCGGATCTGGTCATGAAACATTAATAGGGTGCGTGTGGTGTGTGAGATCTCCCTGAACTCGTTCTGTCACATCGCTGCTCTGCCGATAGTGCATCCGTCTCCTCCGGCAAGACTTGCTCACATTAGTAAACATATAACAGCAGCTGACAGGAGGTCAACATATAGCAGCAACTGAGGTAAGCATATAGGAGTAACTGAGGTAAGCATATAGGAGTAACTGTGGTAAGCATATAGCAGTAACTGAGGTGAACATATAGGAGTAACTGAGGTAAGCATATAGGAGTAACTGTGGTAAGCATATAGGAGTAACTGAGAGGAGGTAGACGTCTCTCTCTCTTTCTCTCGCTCTCTGCCCCCCACTCTCTCTCTGTCCCACTCTCTCTCTCTCCCTCGCTCTCTCTCTATGTCCCTCTCTCTCTTTTTATATGAATGTAGTTTTGGAGTCAAAACACTCACAGAAGAGGTGTGTTTGTAAAGACGGCCCTGTTTTCTTCCTCTTTGGTTTTATAGACAGATATCACAGACCTTATAATGAATGTCTGTATGCAAAATCACTCATACTGTTTACAACCAGCAGGTTTGATGAGACTAACTACCTTAGCCACTTCCTGAGCTTGACAGGAAGTGACTCAGCATCCACGCAGTCACCACGGCAACCTCTTTTCCCGTCCTCTCCATGACAGAACCTGCAGCGTGGTAAACAGTGTCTATGTAAAGCTATTAAAGATGCATTTTCGCCTCGCGGTTCAGTTCAACTCAAAAGGCTCTGGCTGAAATTGATGTTGACGTGGAACTACATTTATGTGGGTCAAGTTGTTCTGATGCTTTGAAACGTGGGGAAAGTAGTGATACTGGTCTGGTCCTCAGGGGATTACTAGTCAGCTCCTGTTCTCTTTTCTCCATTAGTACTGTTCTCTTTTTTCCATTAGTACTGTTCTCTTTTTTCCATTAGTACTGTTCTCTTTTCTCTCTCCTTGCTGTAGAAAACTAGTCAAAAACCTTCATATATTATTTTAGTTTTCCCTCCAGGTATAAGACTCAGCAGTCACTTCAACAGCACTACTGTAGGTAGCTCACATATTCTAGCTTCTCCCCTCCATAGAATATTAATACAACACATGAATATATACAGAATCGAATATGATCACATGAACATGGAAATTACAACAGACGAATAGATGACACACGATGTGAAATTTTGGCAACCCCCTGGTTGATGTTGAGCCTTCAGTGTCTAAACTCTTGCTTTGTATAACAGTTCTATTATATTATATTATATTATGTTATATATTTAGGACTCTATAAAGGTAGGAGGAGTGACAGAGGCAGACTGGAGGAGAGCATTGACATGCAAGCAATGAACCACAGTCTCCTTCTCTAAGCCTGTGGTCACTCACCTAGAATGCTGCTGCTTTTTTACCGCTGGGGCTGCCTCCATCTGCATCCCCCGCTCTCTCTCTCTTTCTCTGTCACCATTTAGTTTAGAAACGGTTGCACACCTTTAATTTGCATGGAAATACAAGGGTGGCGTGCAGAGATAAAGAGTCTGTTTTTCCTGAAGAGGGGAGAAAACGGGGGGACAAACCATTTCCAAAGTAAACTGAGCGTGCAAATAAAAGGCTGTGTCTTCTGGGCCACCAAGTGCAAGAGCAGGGGGAGCAGAGTGGAGGACATGGGGTGGGGGGGGGGGGTATTTATCCACGGGGCCCAGGACGATCTCCGCACCTTCCCAGGCAGTGAGAGGGAGAATGTTCTGCGGTCTGGGCAGCATGCCCTTTAAGCTAAGTTTTAAAAGTCACCTTGGAGAACGATCATTTCCATATAGAAGTATTTGGTCGGTTATGGTAGATCTATTCCATCAACACCTGGGTCCCTGTGCGTGCCCACTGATTAGAAACAGCCTGTCCCTCTGGATCAATACGCTCACCGTCCACCTCATTAACTTTCACCTTAACCTTTGTAGACCCTGCAGCCTCTCCAGATCATTACCACATTTCATGCATTAACGTGTCCTCAAAACACACATCAGATTAGCATTACCACATTTCATGCATTAACGTGTCCTCAAAACACACATCAGATTAGCATTACCACACTACATGCATTAACGTGTCCTCAAAACTTACATCAGATTAGGCTGTGTACACCTCCATCAAATGAGGATGTTATACTGTCATATAGTACTACAATGGCATCATAGTGGAGATAATGACAGTGTAGTACTACAATGGCCTCATAGAACAGATAATGACAGTGTAATACTCTCATATAGTACTACGATGACCTCATAGTAGAGAAAATGACAGTGTAATATTCTCATGTAGTACTACGATGAGCTCAAAGTGGAGATAATGACAGTGTAATACTCTCATATAGTACTACGATGACCTCATAGTAGAGATAATGACAGTGTAATATTCTCATGTAGTACTACGATGAGCTCAAAGTGGAGATAATGACAGTGTAATACTCTCATATAGTACTACGATGACCTCATAGTAGAGAAAATGACAGTGTAATATTCTCATGTAGTACTACGATGAGCTCAAAGTGGAGATAATGACAGTGTAATATTCTCATATAGTACTACGATGAGCTCAAAGTGGAGATAATGACAGTGTAATATTCTCATATAGTACTACGATGGCCTCATAATGGAGATAATGACACTGTAGTACTATGATGACCTCATAGAGCAGATAATGACAGTGTAATCTTGTCATATAGTACTATGATGGCAGGGCCACACTACAGCCTTCACTACCACAGGGCCACAGGGCCACACTACAGCCTTCACTACCACAGGGCCACACTACAGCCTTCACTACCACAGGGCCACAGGGCCACACTACAGCCTTCACTACCACAGGGCCACACTACAGCCTTCACTACCACAGGGCCACAGGGCCACTCTACAGCCTTCACTACCACAGGGCCACAGGGCCACACTACAGCCTTCACTACCACAGGGCCACAGGGCCACACTACAGCCTTCACTACCACAGGGCCACACTACAGCCTTCACTACCACAGGGCCACAGGGCCACACTACAGCCTTCACTACCACAGGGCCACACTACAGCCTTCACTACCACAGGGCCACAGGGCCACACTACAGCCTTCACTACCACAGGGCCACAGGGCCACACTACAGCCTTCACTACCACAGGGCCACACTACAGCCTTCACTACCACAGGGCCACACTACAGCCTTCACTACCACAGGGCCACACTACAACCTACACTACCACAGGGCCACAGGGCCACACTACAGCCTTCACTACCACAGGGCCACAGGGCCACACTACAGCCTTCACTACCACAGGGCCACACTACAGCCTTCACTACCACAGGGCCACAGGGCCACACTACGGCGGACAATCACCGGCCAGCTAATAAAGACCTGAAGTGCAGTGGAGTCAATATAATAGAACAAATGACTGTACTCTGGAAAGACATTACCGTTGCCTAACAACGTTACACAGAAAGTCTACTCTTAAGTCATTTTTCTTGCGACAAGGTAGATTTCTGAGTAATTGGTATGCAAGGTAGGAAAGTGTGGTTTTATTACCGGGCTACTTCCTCTTTACTCATTCTGAGAATACCTATGACAAAGATGGCTCTTTTTCCCGCTCCCTGAAAGAAGCCCAGTGAATAGAGAAGAGAATGAAGTGACCTGGCCACTCAGAGAATGGACTAGACTTCTGGGAAGAAAAAAACGTAATAGACTTTTTTTTTTTCAGACTTTGTTGAATTAGTCGGGAGATACGTGACCACACACACACACACACACACACACACACACACACACACACACACACACACACACACACACACACACACACACACACACACACACACACACACATACACACTGCAGTGAATACAGATGTCTGTAAGGCACAACTTTCATTAGAAAACCCAGTGCTTTTGTCATGCTGATATGAGTCTAGTAATTCCATATCAAACCCTGGAGTGTTGCCAATGGAAACTCTCAGTGCATTCTCACCTTCTCTCTTTCACTCTGAAGTCTCCCTCCATCCCTGAAAGGTAGATGTTAGAGAGACTGACTGTGGGCCAGAGAGTTGGAGTATTTTATAAATGATTCATACGAGATAATTAATATTTCATAATCTCATCTACATGCTAATGAGTCTGTTCAGGTCCTTATTCTTCTCTTTGTGTGTAAGAACAAACGTCACCATCTTGCAGCTTGCCACCGACCTTTTTAAAGATTTGTTTTGGAGCAGATAACTCACTTTGTAGAGCCCAAGATTAACCTAATAGGGACATAATGCGTTTAATGCTGTCATGCAAAGTGATCAGAAGAGAACTGATCATCATTCATAATGTAAAACGACCATTTACCTTTGGTGCTGTTCATACAGTGATGAGGAGAGGACTGATCATCATTCATAATGTAAAACGACCATTTACCTTTGGCTACAAGCTGACAAGGGCGTTCATTCCATAATGGCAATGGCAAAAAATTGAATATTTTTTTATTTTTGTTTACTGCATACTAGGGAAAACTAATTAGAAACTTGCAATAATTACACTTTCCAGTAATTGCTTATTGGCAAAATAATTAAATAATTGTTTTTAAATAAAACTCCCTTAAAATAATTTCTGAAAAAAATAATAGTGTTTTTATAAAATCCCATTCAGACTTGTTTTTGTTAAAGCCACTGGATGAATAGAGTTTAGAAATTGATGTCAGCTGAATACCAAACAGATCCCCAATTGTTCTACTAGGCATGGAAAGAAGAAGAAATGTAGAAAAACAAACCTTCCAATCCGTTCTTCTGTAACCAGGCCTAGCTCCTCTCTAATTTTGATTCAACTTTATTGTCATTGCACCGAGTACACGTACTGAGACAACGAATTGCAGTTAGCATCTGATCAGAAGTGCAAAAGAAGCAGTAAAATGCAGTAAAGTGTATGTACATAAGTGAATAAATATGAATACAATAGATAAATATGAATACAATGCCATGAGGTATAAACAGTATAAACAGTATAGACAGTGGATCGGTATAAACAGTATAAACAGTATAGACAGTGGATCGGTATAAGTATATTATTAGCAAGGTGCAGCAGTGCATGGTTAAGTCATTGTTAAGTCATTGGAGTAGGTTGAGTGGGGGGGGTCCAGGTGGGGGTATCCGGGGTGGGGGGGGGGGGGGGGGCTGTCAACGTGGTGCAGAGTTCAGCAAGGTGACAGCTGAGGGGAAAAAGCTGTTCCTGAACCTGCTGGTCCTAGAACGGAGGCTCCTGTAGCGCCTCCCAGAGGGAAGGAGGGCAAACAGTCTGTGGCTGGGGTGGGAGGTGTCCCTGGCGATGCTGCGTGCCTTCCGCAGACAGCGCTTGTGCTGAACAGTCTGAATTGCTGGGAGTGGAGTGCTGGTGATGCGTTAGGCGGTTTTCACCACCCTCTGAAGTGTTTTCCGGTCCGAGGCAGAACAGCTCCCGTACCAAACTGTGATGCAGTTGGTGGGGATGCTTTCATTTGTGCAGCGGTAGAAGTTCACCAGAATCTGAGGAGACAGATGGGCTTTCCTCAGTCTCCTCAGGAAGAAGAGTCGCTGGTGAGCCTTCTTGACCAGGGTGGAAGTGTTGAGGGCCCAGGAGAGGTCCTCGGGGATGTGGACGCCCAGAAACTTGAAGCTGGTGACACGCTCAACCTCCGTCCCATCGATGCAGATAGGGGTGTGCGTGCCTCCTTTGGTCTTTCTGAAGTCCACAATGAGCTCCTTGGTCTTCTTGGTGTTGAGGGCCAGATTGTTGTCGGCGCACCACGCCGTCAGGTGCTGGACCTCCTCCCTGTAGGCTGTCTCGTCGTTGTTATTTATGAGACCAACCACCGTTGTGTCGTCAGCAAACTTGATAATGGTATTGGAGCCATGTACAGGATAAGTAGAGGTGTTCCATCTGTTCTGCATTCACTGTGTTGCTGCTTCTTCCAAAGCACAGGCTAGACAAAACGCTTTCCCCCGAAAGATCAAACATTACTTTGACTTTTTTCCTACTACTGTCGATTGGAAATCAATGGGCGTTCATTCCATAATGACAATGGCAATGGGGTTCTCTGTGTTGTTCTATTAAACCGCTCACAATGGAACAATTATTTTTCTTTTATTTACAAGTTTTGATGTTCATTTTGAAAATGCAGGGGAAAGATTGTGAAATCGTTAAATTCCTCTGCAAAAAACCCATCTATAATGCTCCTCTTTTTAATAATTTCAAATTATCAAACATTTAAAAATAAATACAAACGCTTTAGAAACCCCAAGAAACAGAAAACTGCAGTGTAGTTTGAGGATTGAAAAAGCATCCATACCCAAAGGTACAGTAGGGTACATTGATGGAGAAAGTGTAGTGTGCTATCTGACTGCTAACTGGTGACTTATAATGCAGTAATAATAATAAACTATAATAATAATAATAATAATAATAATAAACCTTCATTTGTATAGCACTTTTTTAAACGAGTTATTCAACAACTAGCAATTGTAAAACAATTGACATGTTAGCACACAATACATTTTAAATGAAGTGAGGTCCACAAATAACACGTTATGTAACAGTGTGCATTTACACGTAAAAACAACAACAATGACTTAATAAAATTAACAAAACATAGTACAACTTTGAAACTAAATAAAATCTAGGCCTGCCCAAAATCTAGTTTAGGAAGAAAGTTTGAAACATTTTTCTTTTTAAAGAGGAAATTGAGTCAAGCAAGTCTTAGGCTTTCCAGTAGACTGTTCCAAAGTCAAGGAATCTTGATGACAATCACCATGACAACTTAACTATCAGTAGTAGACCCTGTTTAGGGTTTGTGTGTGTGTGTACGTTTGTATAAATATATATATAAATGTGTGTGTGTGTGTGTGTGTGTGTGTTTGTATGTGTGTTTACCTGACTAAGTGTCACCACTATCTTTTAACATAAACTTGTTTAGCTGTGCATTTCTGTATAAGTTTGCATCTACTGTTTGTGTGTAGTTGTATTTGTGTATTGTGTGAGTGTGATTTAAAGTCAAGCCTGTAGCTTTGTTCCCTTCCCTGCCCGTTTTACATCAAATACAAACAGTGTTCTATCAGACCTCAAACCACATTACATGTTGCCCTGAGCAGGCCAACCCGGAAGAAGAACACACCAATTAGGGTTCCTGGAGGTCAACTGTCAATGAGGAGACAGCCGTGCCCTCCAACCTTGACTCGGCCCTGCATGGCCCGGGCACAGAAGCTGTCTCCGTCCGGACCGTTCCCCTGGGATAAGTGGAGCCTCTGGGTCTAGAAAAACGACATCCAACTGACATCCAGTTAACCCAGCTGCTGACAGAAGGTGCTCGTTAGCCAGAAGTTAAAAGGCCATCTTGTCTCCGAGAACATGGACATTCATCCCCTGTGGACGGAGAACGACCACTCAGTCTGTGTGTGTGTATAGTTTTGTGACAGTATTATATGAGTCCATGTATGGATTTAAGCTTTATTACTCTAATTGTACAGGTTTTCACACAGACCACACAGATATTTTGTGGGTAGATTTAGAAATGTACTAAATTTCACTTGGTTCTAATTGAAGCTCTCTGATGTTGTAAAACACATTGCAAATAATTGTCTATTAAAGTAGTACGTAATCTACCAGCAATGTTTTATTCACTTTTAATTTGAAAGTCAACAAGACAATACATATGAACAAAATTGTTTTTTATTTTAAAATTTAAAAAGAAATATTAAAAATGCATTAAATAATTGTAAAAACAATGTCACTGAAAGGAGCATGTTGAGAAGGCTCTGCCATGTTTGAAGCCTAAGACTGTCTGCCAGATAAAAGCCGTACGCATACTGGGTTGTTATGACGATGTCTAAGTATGTATTCTGTATGTACTCCAATCAGGAAGATTCCCTTTGATAATTATGTCATTTCCAGAAAAGAAACCTCAAAGCGACTGTAGGGTGAAAGACAAGGAGTTGAATCTGGTACAGTCCTCATTAAGACAAAACATTATCCTGACTCCAGAGATGCACATGATGAAAACCACACAGCCGTGTTCTGGTTTCTCGGCACCAGCAAAATACACGTGAGCACCGCCAGCTTGCCTGCTTGATTAGCATTTCAAAATGACCCAAATTCTCTGCGTTTGGAGCAGGACATGTTCCCCACTTCAAAGGGGCTCCAGGTGAGTGCGTTACTCCTCTTCCTCTCTTACAGAGGGCCTTTCGGACTGCCAGGGAGGTCAGACTGAGAGGGGGGTATAGTCACATGGAAGATTTAGAGGGGGGTATACACACATGGAGGATTTAGAGGGGGTATACACATGGAGGATGTAGAGGGGTATACACACATGCAGGATTTAGGGGGGTATAGTCACATGAAGGATTTAGAGGGGCGTATACACACATGAAGGATTTAGAGGGGGTATGGTCACATGGAGGATTTAGAGGGGCGTATACACACATGGAGGATTTAGAGGGGGTATAGTCACATGGAGGATTTAGAGGGGGTATAGTCACATGGAGGATTTAGAGGGGCGTATACACATGGAGGATTTAGAGGGGCGTATACACACATGGAGGATTTAGAGGGGGTATAGTCACATGGTGGATTTAGAGGGGGTATACACACATGGAGGATTTAGAGGGGGTATACACACATGGAGGATTTAGAGGGGTGTATAGTCACATGGAGGATTTAGAGAGGCGTATACATACGGAGGAGAGAATCCAATGACTAGGACTGCATGGTTCTGTGACAGTTTGAAACAACTTTTTATCAATTAATTAAAAATGATTTCAAGTCATGTCACTCAAGTTGAATGCCCTTAAGTATTATCTTAAACAAGTACTAATATATATTTATATATAATGAAACAACAAGGTTTCCCTAACCAAACATCAAATCCTGATTAAGGTTAAGCAATGTAAACAAAAAGATGTTGGCTGAAAAACTACGTCGATGGATACTGAGTTCACTGTCACTCTGGAAACTTCTCCGTCAGCCACCCCCCCCCCCCCCCCCACCCCCCGCCCCTCTTCAAAACGCTTGAATGGACCAATAAAGTTGTGCTGTGTATAATTTACAGATCATTTATGCCATTAATCTGTAGGCTGCAGATGTTTGTAATTGATTTTACTTCCCTAACCTCCTGTTGTGGCAGCTGCTAAGAGGTTTGGAATGGGGAAGGGTGACTAAGAATGTGTACGTGCCTGTGTGTGTGCCTGTGTGTGTGCCTGTGTTTGCCTGTGCGTGTGTGAGTGTGTGTATGTGTGTGTGAGAGTGTGTGTGTGTGTGTGTGTGTCTGTGTGTGTGTGTGTGTGTGTGTGTGCCTGTGTTTGCCTGTGCGTGTGTGAGTGTGTGTATGTGTGTGTGAGAGTGTGTGTGTGTGTGTGTGTGTGTGTGTGTGTGTGTGTGTGTGTGACATTAGCGTAGGGGCATGAAACAGGTGGGGACACGCACAACAAGCGACGCCAGCGACAAATCTTTGAACCGCATCCACCAATAAGACGTGACCAGACTGAACGATTTCCAAAAATGGAACATCGTACTGTGGAACAGTTTGTCTGCGCCTGTCTGTGTGTGTCTGCGCCTGTCTGTGTGTCTGTGTGTGTCTGTGTGTGTCTGTGCCTGTCTGTGTGTGTCTGCACCTGTCTGTGTGTGTCTGTGCCTGTCTGTGTGTGTCTGTGCCTGTCTGTGTGTGTCTGTGCCTGTCTGTGTGTCTGTGCCTGTCTGTGTGTGCCTGTGCCTGTCTGTGTGTGTCTGTGTGTGTCTGCGCCTATCTGTGTGTCTGTGTGTGTCTACGCCAGTCTGTGTGTGTCTGTGCCTGTCTGTGTGTCTGTGCCTGTCTGTGTGTGCCTGTGCCTGTCTGTGTGTGTCTGTGTGTCTGTGTGTGTGTCTGTGTGTCTGTGTGTGTCTGCATCTGTCTGTGTGTGTCTGTGCCTGTCTGTGTGTCTGTGGCTGTCTGTGTGTGTCTGTGCCTGTCTGTGTGTCTGTGCCTGTCTGTGTGTGTCTGCACCTGTCTGTGTGTGTCTGCATCTGTCTGTGTGTGTCTGTGTGCTGTGTGTCTGTGTGCCTCTATGTCTGTCTGTGTGCCTCTGTGTGCATCTGTCTGTGTGTGTCTGTGCCTGTCTGTGTGTCTGTGCCTGTCTGTGTGTGCCTGTGCCTGTCTGTGTGTGTCTGTGCCTGTCTGTGTGTGTCTGTGCCTGTCTGTGTGTCTGTGCCTGTCTGTGTGTGCCTGTGCCTGTCTGTGTGTGTCTGTGTGTCTGTGTGTGTCTGCGCCTATCTGTGTGTCTGTGTGTGTCTACGCCTGTCTGTGTGTGTCTGTGCCTGTCTGTGTGTCTGTGCGTGCCTGTCTGTGTGTGTCTACGCCTGTCTGTGTGTGTCTGTGCCTGTCTGTGTGTCTGTGCGTGCCTGTCTGTGTGTGTCTGTGCCTGTCTGTGTGTTTGTGCCTGTCTGCGCCTGTCTGTGTGTGTCTGCGCCTGTCTGTGTCTGTGCCTGTCTGTGTGTGTCTGCACCTGTCTGTGTGTGTCTGTGCCTGTCTGTGTGTGCCTGTGCCTGTCTGTGTGTCTGTGTGTGTCTGTGCCTGTCTGTGTGTGCCTGTGCCTGTATGTGTGTGCCTGTGTCTGTGCCTGTCTGTTTGTCTGTTTATGTAAACACAAACTCAAAGAGAATGACAGAAAGTGGAACTCTAACGAAACACCAAGTCGATTTTGATGCTTCATACTTCAATGACAGGATCATACCCTAAATAACTTATTTTTACAATTATATGACTATTTGATGGAGTCAGTTCTACTGTTGTCACATACACTGAACCATTCCCTTCTTCTATAAAACATTTGAAAATATTCAATAACCATATTAAATAAAAACAAACTCTGTCTCTGTTTTACCCAGGATCCGGTGGGAGGTTTATGAAAGCTCCTTTCGGAGTTTCAGACACATCAAAGGTCAAAGGTCAAGAGCTTATCTTATCGATCTGCCTTATCAGCATCATTGATCCTCACTGGAGGTTAATTGAGGCTTACTAACAGACATCTACTCTAATTAGCCCCATTACCTAGTGGGGACCTAACAGGTGCTGGGATAATTGGCAGTGTTCCTCTAATTGGCTCTTGTGAAGACCTTTCTCATTATCTGAAGAACATCTCAGTTCTGAAAATAATTTGGCAAGCGCTACTTAAACCTCCAAATAGGCCACACTCTTATCATCATCACCATCATTATTTTTGGTGTGTAATCAAAAGAGTTTGTTTGAAGCCAGTGTGAATCTGGTGCCTTAATGAGAAAAACACTGTTTGTAATGATGGGCTGGATAGAGCTGTCTTTGAATGGTGGCTGCTGTTCCAGGATAGAACACCTGCCTCACTGCTATCGACTCCCCAGCCACCGGTGTCCGTGGCTTAATATATTGTATCAAAACATTTGTGCTGTGTTTTCAATTATTTCTCTCAGGTAAAGTTAATAAGCATGATGACCTGTCTAACCTTTAGAAATAGGGGAGTTGGTAAGAGCTATTTATTTTGGTTTAAGCACTGAAAACTTCAGCGACTCCAAACCTACGCTCGGGGATCATATCATGATGACAGAAACAGACACAGACCATTCAGCCAGCTAATCCTAACCACAACAGACCCCTTGTATGAGGCGACGGACAATTATGAATAAGAGACTTGAAATTCAAATCTCTCTGGCACACACACACACACACACACACCTTTGTGTGATTTCTTTCTTAACATAGCCTTCTCCAGAAGCTAGGTTTCATAATAGCATTGTGTGGTTATACTGAGTTTGTGCCCAAGAAATAAAATACGGCAAAAGTGCAGCACCCACGCAGCATCCACTACTCCCAGCCTCCCAGGGGGCCAAGTCTGTGGAAAACAAATCAAAACATGACAGACACTGTGTGAGACAAGATGTACATAAATGTTAGCATGGAGCTTTGTATTAACCGCTGAGGGGAACGTAGCACCTGTTAGCTAGCCGTGCACAGGACACTGTGACAGGGTTAGCTTTAGCGTCTGTGCACTGGACACAGTGATTGGGTTAGCGTTAGCGTCTGTTAGCTAGCCTTGCACTGGACACTGACAGGGTTAGCGTTAGCGTCTGTTAGCTAGCTATGCCCTGGACACTGACAGGGTCAGCGTTAGCGTCTGTTAGCTAGCTGTGCCCTGAACACTGTGACAGGGTTAGCGTTAGTGTCTGTTAGCTCGCCCCTGGGGGGCTGGAGTGTGGATGGAGCTCAGCGGGGCCATATGTCTAGACTAGGGGAGGCTTTGCCACTGAGTCCAGGTCCTGGGGTCCAACGCACAGGCCAAACTGCATGGCCATATGGAGGCTAGGTTTGTGTGTGTATAGGATGTTTGAGTGTGTGTGTGTGTGTGTGTGTGTGTGTGTGTGTGTGTTTGTGTGTGTGTGTGTGTGTGTTTTGATCTGTGGGTATAGTTTGAGTCTGTGTGTTAGCATGTGGTGTGTGTGTTTGTTGGTGTGTGTGTAATGTGTTTTGTCTGTGTGTATAGGATGTTTGAGTGTGTGTTAGTATGTGGTGTGTGTGTGTGTGTTTGTCTTTGTGTGTGTAATGTGTTTTGTCTGTGTATATATAATGTTCGTGTGTTGGTGTTTTGACTGGGTGTATATAATGTTTGCGTGTGTTAGTGAGTTAGTTGTGTTAGGTGTGTTAGTTGTGTTAGTGTGTTTGTGTGTTGGGTGCGTTGTGCAGAATCCTGTAGGGAGGCTATAGACTGCGGTCAGAGGACTTCAGGATTGGACTGACAAGTTGATTGGCGGGGGCAACTCTGTTTCTATGGAAACACGTTTAGCCTTTGCCAAGCTGTTCTAATGATCCAAACATTCTATTCTGTTCCATTTTCTCTCCCTCCCTCTACCTCCCCCTGCCTCTCCCTCCCTCTCCCTCCCCCTCTCTCTCTGCCTCCTTCTCCCTGGCCTCTCTCTCTCTCTCTCTCTTTCTCTCTCTCTCTCTCTCTCTCCCCCCTCTCTCTCCAGGCACCGTAGAGTTCCATCCACCCACTCTCAGGCAGGCAGGCAGAAGAGAGGTCAGTATTAAGACAGGCTGTCCCTGTCTCTTAGAGGAGGGGTAGTGATTACCTGTTTGGAGACCGGAGGCCCATTAGGAGCCCAGGAGGATGACCCTCACACACACACACACACACACACACACACACACACACACACACACACACACACACACACACACACACACACACACACACACACACACCTCCCTCACTGCCCTAATGCACTATATAATCAAGATGGCTGGTGTGCCAGTGTCTGCCTCTGAGACCAGGGTAAAACCCGGGGGAAAGCGTTATCTCCGGGATCAGGCGGCTGGGATGGGGAGCGATAAAGAGTCTGTCAGGGACACGGGCGCCTCACTGCGCGTGCTGTCCCGCTGGGGATTGAATGGGTTCAGTAGGGATATGGGAAGCAGACTGGGAGGAAACAAGAGGACTTCATGTCTCAAAAGAGAGACAGTCCAAAGAATAGAGTGAAATCAGCCTGGCAAAAGAACTTAATATCTACACACACACACACACACACACACACACACACACACACACACACACACACACACACACACACACACACACACACACACACACACACACACACACACACACACATACAGGAGAGGTGAGGAATAGCAGTCAAATGAAGAGTTGATTGGGAGGGGAATGGAAGAGGCCATGATGGTGAAGTATGGCTGACAGGGCTCTGCCATGCTGATTAAATATGGCTGACAGGGCTCTGCCATGCTGATTAAATATGGCTGACAGGGCTCTGCCATGCTGATTAAATATGGCTGACAGGGCTCTGCCATGCTGATTAAATATGGCTGACAGGGCTCTGCCATGCTGGTTAAATATGGCTGACAGGGCTCTGCCATGCTGATTAAATATGGCTGACAGGGCTCTGCCATGCTGGTTAAATATGGCTGACAGGGCTCTGCCATGCAGGTTAAATTTGGCTGACAGGGCTCTGCCATGCTGGTTAAATATCGCTGACTGGGATCTGCCATGCTGGTTAAATGTGGCTGGCTGACAAGGCTCTGCCATGGTATTTAAATATGGTTAGCTGACAGGGCCCTGCCATGATGGTTAAATATGGCTGACAGGGCCCTGCCATGGTATTTAAATGTGGCTGACTGACAGGGCTCTCTGACAAAATGGGCCATGATGGTTAAATATGGTTAGCTGACAGGGCTCTGCCATGATGGTTAAATATGGCTGACAGGGCCCTGCCATGATGGTACTGCAGAGGTCCTGGATACTCCTCCTCCTTAATGGAATAACTGACAACGGCTCGGCTGCCTCTCCTCTGACACGGCCATTTGGGCACCGCTCGGCTGGCTGAAAATAAAACACGCTCGGCCCTCACACACACACACACACACACACACTCACACACACACACACACACACACACACACACACACACACACACCCCGTCATTTTGAGCCACTCAGAGCTCTCCTGCGGTTGGTAAATAACTTTGGTATTTGTGCACAATACCTGGGGGAGTGGGCAGGGGGTTTGGGAGGAGACAGAAGGCGCTGGCAGACCCAGACCGTGCCAGTTGGAGCCCAGGCACCAGCAGCCTGCCCCCCTTCCCTCTCATCCCCCGTCCATACGTATGGCTTAAAGAGGGGATCCAGCCCCGCCATGCCGGTTAGCCTGGAGTCGTCAAGTGTGAGTGTGTGTGTGTGTGTGTGTGTGTGTGTGTATGTGTGTGTGTCACTCGAGTGTAATACATGTGGCAATTAAATCCAGGGAGACAAATGGAGGAGGGATGAAGAACGCAGGCGAGAACTGTCAGAGTTAATCGGCCTCCCTCTCTCTCTCCTCCTCCTCCTCCTCCTCCTCCGCCTATCAGCGCACTCTGAAAACAACAATAAGCTATTGTTCATCGCCATGACAGCTCACTGTCAATGTCACTCAAGGTTAATGTGAGACTGTTCCAGCCCCAAAACCAAACATCCATCATACTAGAAGTGTTGCAACATCCGTCATATGTAAAACCCAGTTAAATGTGAACCCAAGTAGACAGGAGAAATGAATGTGGTTACTGGAGTGGGAAAGAGGTGCAGTAAAATGAATGATCGGTGAGATATTATTATAAACATATGCTTTGAAGCTTCTACGACTTAGTTGCTGCCAATAGAACTGGAGTCAGTCTGTGTCTGTGGGTCTCTGTGTCTGTGTG
>JAPMUY010004884.1:297500-310000 GCA_026901105.3 Galaxias olidus
ACAATTAGGCTCTACAGCCTCTTCCTCCTCTGACTATACAATTAGACTGTACAGCCTCTTCCTCCTTTGATTATATAATTAGACTGTACAGCCTCTTCCTCCTCTGATTATACAATTAGACTCTACAGCCTCTTCCTCCTCTGATTATACAATTAGACTGCACAGCCTCTTCCTCCTCTGACTCTACAATTAGACTCTACAGCCTCTTCCTCCTCTGACTCTACAATTAGACTCTACAGCCTCTTCCTCCTCTGATTATACAATTAGACTGTACATTCTTGCATGTGCATATTTGTTTTGTTGTGATTTATATTCATATTCTGCCTTTAAACAGGGCACTGCTGGACAGGAGACCTAGTCTCAGTTGATTAACCCTGCAGAAATCAATACTAAATAATTATATAAAAACAGCTGTGTGTTAATTAACTACTGCAAAAGAGACGTAGTCTTAGTCAGTCTACCCTGTATGAATTCAAAAATTATCATTAGTTTCTCCTGTTGACCTATTTCCTCCGTAATCAAATCTCTGAAAATAAACAAATGGAAAATGATGTTCATGCCTCCTTTAAGTTTACCAAGTTAAATCTTCTCCTGTGTGCTCCGAGGAGAAAGAAGCCATCAACGCATGCAACACAAATGGAACGCCAATGAAAACCATCAGACTTTTATGTCTTCTCCTCTCGTCACTCTCCTCCATGGCAACATCTATCAAAGCGTGTTCCCAGTCTATATTTAGACCGTGTGATTTGAGGAACGAGCTCAGGAGGAGGAGGAGGAGGAAGAGGAAGAGGAGGAGGGAAGTGCGCCCACTTATAATCACATAGACCGGCTTGTCCGCTTGCCAGTCAAATAAAGAAATCATCAAAGACACAACATGGCGCTCACTCACGCAGAGATGACGCAGTGTTTATTTCTGGATAGGATTACCTTGTGAGGGAACAGGGTTTTTGGTAAGGTGCCATTTGAAGCCGTTTACAGGTTAGTTTTTTTTTTTAAACATTAGCAGATGAACATACACGTGTACTGAACAGCTGCACAGATAGACATGGTGTTTAATTAAAGACCAGAGATCATTACCGGTTCAGTAGACGTGGTGGAACCTGTTATCAAGGTCGACCCACACGGGACTATTGACACAGTCACACTGCCTGAGGTCTGATGACGGAGGCAGCCCAGCAGCCACGCTGCTCACACCTTCTTCACATGGCTAGCTGCCAGGCGTCTTGGTGCATTCACTCCTTTACAAAGTCACACCCCCCCCCCCCACACACACACACACACACACACACACACACACACACACACACACACACACCACACATGCATGCTCACACACACACACACACACACACACACACTCACACATGCATGCTCACACAAGCACATACATATACCTGCACACACATATCTGCATGCACGCACGCACACGCAAACACATGTACCTGCACACACGCATGAAAATACACATACAGACATGCACAAACACACACACACACACACACACATACACCACACACATGCCTGCTCACACAAGCACATACATATACCTGCACGCACGCACACAAACGCATGAACAAACACATACAGACATGCACACACACACACACACACACACACACACACACACACACACACACACACACACACACATCGATATATTTACTTTGTGCTCTTGATTCAAATGGTCTCTTTGCGTATTTTGTTACGGGGGGGGGGTCATAATTTTACATTTGTGAAGGCCTGAGTTATTCCAGTGACGCTTTGTGGAGTTATTCCACAATGACGCTTCAAGGTGACGTCCAACTTTAAAAAGTCACGATCAAAACATGCAAAGTCAGTATAAATTACGTAAAATAAATAGTAAATAAAACACAAAATCGCCTTTTCTGAAGAATGAACTTTCTCTGACTTGGTTTATTCCTACAACAAAGTGAACTCCCCCTTTCTGACTACAACTAGAGCAGAATTGATTTCCAATCATTGTAAATTCCCATGAGGATTATACACCACGAAGTCACAGAGCATTCCCGTTTCTCACTCCATCTCATACATTTCAGACAGCCAAATAACATCACAGGTGTTTTAATTCCACAAAGGCCCTGGTAGTGAGGTAGCGACATTGGCATTATGCTAAGGAGGGACTTGTTTCTCTGCTGCTCTTCTGCTGCAACAAACCCAACGCACCCGCTGTGGGTGATGGGTTGGACGTTTTAATAACCCTGGTTTCTGCTTGCTATTTCCTGGGATTTCTCTCTCTCTCTCTCTCTCCCCCTCCCTCTCTCTCTCTCTCTCTCTCTCTCTCTCTCTCTCTCTCCCTCTCTCTCTCTCTCTCTCTCCATGTTAGGAACACAGAAACATACATATTCAAATACTGATTACTGATTACATACGTGTTCTGTGAATTTCTTACACAGCATCAACAGATCAATGCTTTTACCACAGAAAATAATTAACATTTTATTCTGATGAATTCCAATACTGTGTTGATGCGTAGATATTGTCTCACACTCCTCAATGGTTTTACTAGATTGTAACCTTTGTCAGACTCATTAAGCAGACATTGATAAGTTGTTGCCGTTTTTTCAAGTAATTACAAAAGGAGGAATTGTCTCTAACATCGCTCATCGCCGTCAGTACATCCTCCCCGCTTGTCTGAGTGACAGGCCTTTGTTTCTTGGACAAGCTGTTTTCTAAATGCTGGTCTGTTGTTTTTAAAGCCTACTCATTAAACGAGTAAACCACCCTGTCTGGCAGAAGAGAAAAAGAGAGGTGGGGTGGTACACCTTTCTTTTTATTTTCTTCTTTCTGCTGTTGTTGTCTTTTGGACTGTTTTGGGTTTTGAGCGATGTTCTTAAGACGTTTGAACTCCAGCCTCAGGGGGGATTCCAGTGGTGGAGAGGGGGATTTGTGGCGATGTACTGCGATTTGCTGATGAATCAGCAAACACCAGATCAAAGAGCATGGATGTATATATACATATGTGTGTGTGTGTGTGTGTGTATGTGTGTGTGTTTAGGTGCTCTCTCTTTTAGATCATTTTAGATCACCATCACTACCCCCTTGCAGCCAGCACATTGGTAAGCACACTGTAATGTGCCCTGGGGTCAGTGATGTACATTAAAGCTACAAATGAGAAGAGAGTATGTCAGCTTATTTACCCTCACAGCCTTGGGTGGTGCTGGTCAGCTGTGTAGGTGCTGAGCTGGAGTACAGTTTAAACATGACAGTCAACAGCACCAGCAGGTTCACCATCAAGCTGAACTCCTAATAAAATACCTCCACCCTGGCTCTGATAATAGTATATATGTTTCTAATCCCAGTACGTAGTTAGCCCTGAACCCAAGTACACAATTTAAAATGTGTATGTAGTAAGCTCCGAACCCTGCTACACTCTTTAAAACATGTACGTAGTTAGCTCTGAACCCTGCTACACTATTTAAAACGTGTATGCAGTTAGCTCTGAACCCACGTACACTCTTTGAAACGTGTGTGCCTCAGAAAATGTGCTCCATGATGCTTGGCTGAGAAACAACAGGATTTTTATATGCCAACGTGTGAAGCACAGTATCCTCTCCACTCTGCTTTCACTGAGTTGTTTTTATGACCGATGAGCCCAACAAGCTTTAACATCGTTGACAATGAAACCGTTCTTCTGTCCACAGCCTCTCCTGTCTCCTTCGGACCGCTCCTCTCCTTTCAGATCCAGCTGTTCTCTCGTTTTGTGCAATTAACCGTGAAAAACAAAAGAAAACATAATTACAATATTGATTTGTGATCACACCCAAGGTAAATGAGTAGGACACAGAGATAGACAGACTACAGCCACATTTAAAATTGTTTATTTCCTTCCCTAAAGTTCTTCTTGGACGAATGAGGTAATACTTGAAAAACGATGTGTTTGACCTGACAGGATTCCAGTCATCAATTATACAATATGTGCAGCATTTCTGTAGGGGCCTTGCTTGAAGATAGGATCTGTCTAACTGATCATGTTGTTATCCATCTCTCTCTCTGTCTGTCTCTCTCTCTCTCTTTTTTTCTTTCTCTGTAGCTCTCTCTCTATCTATCTAACTCTCTCCATTTCTTGCTCTCTTTCGCTGTTTCTCTCTCTCTTTCAGTCTCTGAGAGACTAACTCTGTCTCCTTTTGTCTGTTTGTCTGTCTGTCTGTCTGTTTGTCTGTCTGTCTGCCTGCCTGCCTGCCTGCCTGCCTGCCTGCCTGACTGCCTGCCTGCCTGCCTGCCTGCCTGCCTGCCTGACTGCCTGTCTGTCTGTCTGTCTGTCTGTCTGTCTGTCTGTCTCTGTCTGTCTATCTGTCTGTCTGTCTGCCTGTCTGTCTCTGTCTGTCTGTCTTTACCATTCTCTCTCCTGCATACACACATAATTACACAAGCACACACACACGCACGCACGCACGCACGCACGCACACACACACACACACACACACACACACACACACACACACACACACACACACACACAGTCGTCTCCTTTTCCTTCCTCTATATATTCCTGGCACAGTGGCCTTGCAGTCTTCATCTGGCTACAATTGAGCACATTCTAATAATATAATAATAATTCATTTTATTTAGTTTTCAAAGGCTTTTCTCAAGACTCAAAGCACTTTACACAAATTGGTTGCCAATTAATTACACAGAACGAACAACGCATGGACCGACAGCTGTGAAACACAACACTCAGTCTGAGTGATACCAGGGCAGCCAATTTGCGCCAGACTTGCTCACCCAACATATTGCGACAGACTTGCTCACACACATAGGACACACAGAGACATTCTGTTCAGAAAGTGAACCGTGATCCATCCTTGAGGGGTCCGTGGTTTAGTAAAGGGCATCTTGTGACACAGTTTGTCTAGAAAGAGTGAAGCTCACAGGAACATGGCGTCTGCCCCAGCATGCTCTGCTGGCAAACGGGTAGTCAGGCAGCGTTGCTAAGGAAGTGCTGAACGGTCCTCACTGTAAGGTAACCAAGGACAGTTCACATTGGATGTACATTAGTGTACACAATGAATGAAAACACGTTTACATATTCCGTAGCCTTTTCCCTGCCTCCTGTCCGAAGTACCCATTGATACCCAACTGCCCTTAAACTGGGCACAAATCAATGACTTAGTTTAAATTGAAATTGTACATAATCAGTAAGCAAACATTTACATCCCTCTTTGTAACCCCCATATAGCACTGCCCACCCTGATGAATATCACCAGTAGAAACCTTCAAAAACAAACAAGTTCCCTGTTTTAACGGTGTAGACATCTGAGTCAGTCTGTCACCTTAATCCCCATGAGGCTTTGCAGCGCTGTAGTCTCTCTGGGGTGGGGTGGGGGGTTGGGGGGACGACGACCATGTGTAACAAACAAGGCTCGCCACAGACCTACCAGGAGCATTCCACAGCGCACCTCCAACTACTACACACAGGGATGTGTGTACTCACATTCCACACTGCACCTCCTAAACACAGGGAACGCCAAAAGGAAAGTGTGGACACAGCTTTATAATCGTAAGTTTGTCATAACGTACAAAGATGCCTTTAAAAAATATATATATATAAATAACAATAATCATATAATTAAATTCTCGGCGGATTATCTTTCCTGGGATGGAGTACTGCGACGGGCCTTGTTGCCATAGTAACCCGTTGCCGTGTGTCACCGCAGCATGTCAACGAGCGCGTCTTCTCTCTCACCCCAGGTGGAGTGTAGTTCAGAGGTCACACTGACACACCTGCTGGGGTATGGATCTCACAGAACCTACACCACACCAGGACTAGCTGGGAGTGGAGAAAGTTAGCCTGCACCACACCTTGACTAGCTGTGAGGGGAGAACGTTAGCCTGCGCCACACCAGGACTAGCTGTGAGGGAAAAATGTTAGCCTGCGGCACATCAGGACTAGCTGGGAGGGGAGAACGTTAGCACACGCCACACCAGGACTAGCTGGGAGGGGATAATGTTAGCCTCCACCACACCGGGACTAGCTGGGAGTGGAGCATGTTAGCACACGCCGCACCAGGACTAGCTGGGAGTGGAGAATGTTAGCCTGCACCACACCAGGACTAGCTGGGAGTGGAGAACGTTAGCCTGCACCTCACTAGGACTAGCTGGGAGGGCAGAACGTTAGCGCATGCCACACCAGGATTAGCTGGGAGTGGAGAACGTTAGCCTGCACCACACCAGGACTAGCTGGAAGGGAGGATGTTAGCCTGCGCCACACCAGGACTAGCTGTGAGGGGAGAACGTTAGCACACGCCACACCAGGACTAGCTGGGAGGGGATAATGTTAGCCTGCACCACACCAGGACTAGCTGGGAGTGGAGCATGTTAGCACACGCCGCACCAGGACTAGCTGGGAGTGGAGAATGTTAGCCTGCACCACACCAGGACTAGCTGGGAGTGGAGAACGTTAGCCTGCACCTCACTAGGACTAGCTGGGAGGGCAGAACGTTAGCGCATGCCACACCAGGATTAGCTGGGAGTGGAGAACGTTAGCCTGCACCACACCAGGACTAGCTGGAAGGGAGGATGTTAGCCTGCGCCACACCAGGACTAGCTGTGAGGGGAGAACGTTTGCCTGCGCCACACCAGGACTAGCTGTGAGGGGAAAATGTTAGCCTGCGCCACATCAGGACTAGCTGGGAGGGGAGAACGTTAGCACACGCCACACCAGGCCTAGCTGGGAGGGGAGAATGTTAGCCTGCACCATACCAGGACTAGCTGGGAGGGGAGAACGTTAGCCTGCGCCACACCAGGACTAGCTGGGAGGGGATAATGTTAGCCTGCACCACACCAGGACTAGCTGGGAGGGGAGAACATTAGCACACGCCACACCAGGACTAGCTGGGAGGGGAGAATGTTAGCCTGCACCATACCAGGACTAGCTGGGAGGGGAGAACGTTAGCCTGCGCCACACCAGGACTAGCTGGGAGGGGATAATGTTAGCCTGCACCACACCAGGACCAGCTGGGAGGGGAGAACGTTAGCCTGCGCCACACCAGGACTAGCTGTGAATGGAGAACGTTAGCCTGCGCCACACCAGGAATAGCTGGGAAGGGAGAACGTTAGCGCACGCCACACCAGGATTAGCTGGGAGTGGAGAACTTTAGCACATGCCACACCAGGACTAGCTGGGAGCGGAGAACGTTAGCCTGCACCACACCAGTGAGTAGGGTGTGAATGGAGTATGTTAGCGTGGAGAGCCGAGCAGCGGTTGGTGCTCACCCACACAGTCTGCTTGTTTCTGAGCCATCTCTCCCCAGGAGACTCAGAGGAGCTGCTGGGACATGTTTTAACAACGCATGTCTCACAAAGATAACGGACGTTATACAGTCTCAGTCCTAATAAAAACGTCTACAGCCTCAGAGTTCAAAATGGCTGCAATCCCAGCAGAAAACTGATGGACTAGTGGACTTATGTCCTCGGAGTCCGAATGTTCGCAAAATGGCACTCTTCCCCCTCTCTCCCTCTCTCTGATGGCTGGCCTAATAGGCCCCATCTCTTTGGTGTGTGGGGGGCTGATGGCTAACAGCAGCAGAATACCCTGCTAGTCAGAAAACTCAGCCCTCTAGACGGAGATGAACGGGGGGGGGGGGGGGGGTTGTGAATGACGCACACAAACCTGTAGTCTCCTCCACGCCCCTGTCAGGTCAACAGGAGGTCAACGACTGAAAGCGTCCCTACCGCATGCCTTGGATTCCTGGAACATCTTCAGATCTAATCATACATCTAACGACACTGAGAGAACGAATATGAAGCGTTCATGTTATGGTGTTGAGGATATACACTACTATATTAGGATGCACACACACACACTCTCACAAAGATACGTACACATAACATACATGCACACACACGCACACACACACACACACGCACACACACACACTCTCACAGAGATGCGGACACATAACATACATGCACACACACACACACACACACACACACAAACACACACACACACTCTCACAGAGATGCGTTCACATAGCATACGTGCACACACACACACACTCACAGAGATGCTCACACATAACATATGTGCACGCACACACACACTCTCACAGAGATGCGTACACAATACATAGGTGCACGCACATACACACACGCACACACACACACGCTCACAGAGATGCGTACACATAACGTAGGTGCACACACACACACACACACACACACACACACACACATACACACTCTCTCACAGAGATGCGTACACATAACATATGTGCACGCACACACACACTCTCACAGAGATGCGTACACATAACATACGTAGGTGCATGCACACACACACACACACACACACTCTCACAGAGATGCGTACACATAACATACGTGCACGTACACACACACACACACACTCTCTCACAGAGATGTGTACACATAACATATGTGCATGCACACACACACAGTCTCACAGAGATGCGTACACATAACATAGGTGCACACACACACACACACACACACACACTCTCTCACAGAGATGCGTACACACAACATGCGTGCACGCACACACACACACACACACACACACACACACACACACACACACACACACACACTCTCACAGAGATGCGTACACATAACATATGTGCACGCACACACACACACACTCTCACAGAGATGCGTACACATAACATAGGTGCATGCACACACACACACACACACTCTAACAGAGATGCGTACACATAACATACGTGCACGTACACACACACACACACTCTCTCACAGAGATGTGTGCACATAACATATGTGCAAGCAGACACACACTCTCACAGAGATGCGTACACATAACATAGGTGCATGCACACACACACACACACACACACACACACACACACACACACACACACTCACAGAGATGTGTGCACATAACATACGTGCACGTATACACACACACACACTCTCTCACAGAGATGTGTACACGTAACATACGTGCACACACACACACACACACACACACACACACACACACTCTCTCACAGAGATGTGTACACAACATATGAGCACACACACACACACACACACACACTCTCACAGAGATGCGTCCCCATAACGTAGGTCCACCTCAGCGTCTGCCCGCCCACGTTAGCAGTTGCCTAGCCCAGCTGGAGACATCTGCAAGGTGTTGATGAGCGAGATGTAAGGTGAGCGCTCTCATGTCTCACCACTGTTATGTTACACATGGCTGAACATGCACTTGTGAAAGCAAGTCCCCATCTGGTTCAGATGAAGGCCGAATAATCACTCTTTTGTGCATCAATTAGATTCATGTGCCACTTATGAAGAAAAAATAATCAAGTTCATCATCATCATCATCATCATCTTCATCCGCTTTGTCCGGGGTCGGGTCGCGGAGGTAGCAGTTCCACCAGGGCATCCCAAACTTCCCTTTCCCGGGCCACATTAACCAGCTCTGACTGGGGGATTCCAAGGCGTTCCCAGGCCAGTGTGGAGATATAATCCCTCCACCTGGTCCTAGGTCTGCCCCGCGGCCTCCGCCCAGCTGGACGTGGCTGGAACACCTCCCTAGGGAGGCGGCCAGGTGGCATCCTTACTAGATGCCCGAACCACCTCAACTGGCTCCTTTCTACGCAAAGAAGCAGCGGCTCTACTCCGAGTCCCTCACGAATGGCTGAACTTCTCACCCTGTCCCTAAGGGAGATGCCAGCCACCCTCCGGAGGAAACTCATTTCCGCCGCTTGTATCCGCGATCTCGTTCTTTCGGTCATGACCCACCCTTCATGACCATAGGTGAGAGTAGGAACGAAGATAGACCGGTAGATTGAGAGCTTTGCCTACTGGCTCAGCTCTCTCTTCGTCACAACGGTGCGATAAAGCGACTGCAACACCGCACCCGCTGCTCCAATTCTCCGGCCCATCTATCGTTCCATTTTCCCCTCACTCGAGAACAAGACCCGAGATACTTGAACTCCTTCACTTGGGGTAAAGACTCATTCCCTACTTGGAGTAGACAATCCATCGGTTTCCTGCTGAGAACCATGGCCTCAGATTTGGAGGTGCTGTAATAATCAAGTTTTTAACATAAAAGCTATGTTTGCGCAAACATTGAGATTAGCAGAAATCTTGGCATAATTACCTAATTAGCCTTTTCCTTAGAGTGTCAGGTTTTTAATTGTTCACCATATTGCCTGCAGAAAGATTGGACCCTTTCCTTACAGTAATTTCAGCCTATGAACATGTCCAATGCTAAAAGAGGGTGATATTTCCTTGTCTGTATGCATGCCATAGAGAACAGCTGTGAGGGCTGCTGGTCAGTGGACCATTTCATCATGTGGACATTCCACTCCCTGATGGTAGGGCTCAGCCCCCAGCGGACTCCTGGTTCATTAACAGCTGTGGATGGTACACAGTTTAGGTCCAAATGTACAAAACAAAAAAGAACAACATCTGGGAATGGTTTACATTTGAGGTCAAATCAGACTAAATAAAAACAAACAAAGAAAAGAAAGAAAGAAGGAAAGAAAGAAAGAAAGAAAGAAGGAAAGAAAAGATTAAAGAAACAGCTGTGATGGGAGTAAACAGTCATTAGTGATCCATGAAAAATAGAACATAGGGTACATACATGTATACACTGATACATACTACATACATGTATACACTGATACATACTACATACATGTATACACTGATACATACTACATACATGTACACACTGATACATACTACGTACATGTACACACTGATACATACTACATACATGTATACACTGATACATACTACATACATGTATACACTGATACATACTACATACATGTATACACCGATACATACTACATACATGTACACACTGATAAATACTACATACATGTATACACTGATACATACTACATACATGTATACACTGATACATACTACATACATGTACACACTGATACATACTACATACATGTACACACTGATAAATACTACGTACATGTATACACCGATACATACTACATACATGTACACACTGATACATACTACATACATGTACACACTGATAAATACTACATACATGTACACACTGATACATACTACGTACATGTATACACCGATACATACTACATATACTACATACATGTACACACTGATACATACTACATACATGTATACACTGATACATACTACATACATGTATACACTGATACATACTACATACATGTACACACTGATACATACTACATACATGTACACACTGATAAATACTACGTACATGTACACACTGATAAATACTACGTACATGTATACACCGATACATACTACATATACTACATACATGTATACACTGATACATACTACATACATGTACACACTGATACATACTACATACATGTACACACTGATAAATACTACATATACTACATACATTTATACAGTGATACATACTACATAGAGTACATGTAGTTAAACATACTACTTATGCATTGTGTTACCCTACAACTGGCCTGATTTAGGTAGAATACCTTAGTTATCCCTTACTGGATTTCTAGAGGTGTGAATGTTTCTTACTCGACACACACACACACACACACACACACACACACACACACACACACACACACACACACACACACACACACACACACACACACACACACACACACACACACACACACAGTAGTTTCACCATCCAAAAGTAAAACAACTAAATCATAAAGAATCAATCTGATGAACATGATAAAACCTCATTAGCCTTGAGCAAATATCATAATTCAAACGTATAACTTAAAGCTGGTAAACAGAGCGTGTCATTAGCTGACAAGGGGTTGAAGAGGTGTGAACAGACTATCTTTATTAGTGTGGAGCCCTGGCTCCCTAATCCCTCAGAGACAATACCACACTACCCCGTTTATTTAGGGAGAAATGGTATCTTTCACAGAAACACATCTGCCCACTCAAGTGTAACGTCAGCTATTGCAGGTGCATTATATAAAAGGTTTTGCCTCCATTACTTTGTGTGTGTGTGTGTGTGTGCATGCATGCGTGTGTGTGTGTGTGTGTGTGTGTGTGTCTGTTTGTGCGTGTGTGTGTCTGTGTGTGTGTGCATGTGTGTGTGTGTGTGTCAGTTAGATGGACACCATTTGCAGCTCTAAATGAGCCCGTAATGAAGGCTCTCCACTGAGCAGAGGGAGGAGTCTTGTTCCTCTCGGAGGGAAAGGTCACATTTAGAGAGCTGCCACCATCTTGTTAAAAAGGTCAGCTTCGATGAGGGAGCGTCCTCCAGCTCAAAATGTCTCAGGATTAAAATAGAAAAAGAAAATACACGGCTAAACATTTTCCAAGGCGAGGGAGACGGATGAGCGTTTGTCTAGGAAGGCCGAGAATTAGCAGAATGTCAAAGGATCCAGAGTCAAAGGCTGGTCAAGCTGAAAATGGGAGAGTGCTGACATTTCATCCATTAGAATTAAAAGGGGCACTGGATAGAAGTAGCTTTTCATTGTGAATGTCTTTCATCTATTCATCTCGTCTATGAAGAACACAGAGTCTC
>JAPMUY010004884.1:315000-322500 GCA_026901105.3 Galaxias olidus
ACAGAGCAGAGAGCAGGACGATATGAAGCAGACCTTTACAGCTATGGAGCTCTTAGTTACTGAGCAGAGAGCAGGGCGATGAGAACAGACCATTGAAGCTATGGAGCTCTTAGTTACTGAGCAGAGAGCAGGGCGATGAGAACAGACCATTGAAGCCGTCTGCTACCAGTCGTCAAGCTGCATGCTCCGTTCCACGCGGGGACCTTTGGGCTGCATTGCAGATATGAAATTCATATTCTGGACCGCCCATGTCTGATCCCCCTCTCTCTGCAACAGGGCCTGCATGGAATATAATGACGAGAGAGAAAAGAAGCGTTCTCCTCCTAACCCCCTCCCCCCCTCCCCCCTCCTCCCTCCCCCCTCCTCCCCATGTCGACCGTTTTGAAGAGGAGGGACTGTCTGACCACACGAAGATGACCTTGCAGTGGCAGAACTCTCTCTCTGACAGGCTGGGAGATGATCTCTGAAGACCTGATGGGGGGGGATTGGGTTTGGTGTGATAATCATTTATCGATCATGAGAGTCTGCTCTTGTTTTACGCTTCAAAAGACGGCAAAAAAAAAAAGACAGATAGATTTTCTGGATGTTAACCATTATTCAACGACATTGTGCCTTTTATTCCCCTGTCTTGTAACATTTGACTTCAAACATCACATCAGAGTCTTCGCTCTCCTTTCAAGGGGAAGGACAGGATCTGAGGCTATGTGTGATAGAGATGTCACCGAGCTTTCAAGTCCTTTGGCTTCAAAAGAGCTGGTCTCAATGGCAGCTCCCCTCAGCACTCAGACATGTACTTCTAGCTCTCCAGTGTGGGGGTCAGAGGTCATTGGGACCACTCAGACACATGGAGACATGTACTTATAGCGCTCTAGTGTGGGGGGGTCAGAGGTCAGAGGGACCACTCAGACACATGGAGACATGCACCTCTAGCTCTCCAGTGTGGGGGTCAGAGGTCAGAGGGACCACTCAGACACATGGAGACAAGCACCTCTAGCTACTAGCTGACTGTCTGACTGACTGACTGACCGACTGTCTGACTGACTGACTGACTATCTGACTGACTGAGTGACTGACTGTCTGACTGACTGACTAACTGTCTGACCGTCTGACCGACTGACTGTCTGACTGACTGACTGACTGTCTGACTGTCTGTCTGACTGACTGACTGACTGACTGACTAACTGTCTGACTGACTGACTGACTGACTAACTGTCTGACCGTCTGACCGACTGACTGTCTGACTGACTGACTGACTGTCTGACTGTCTGTCTGACTGACTGACTGACTGACTGACTGACTAACTGTCTGACTGACTGACTGACTGATTGACTGACTGGTTGACTGACTGACTGACTGTCTGACTGGTGGACTGTCTGTCTGACTGTCTGACTGACTGTGGGCTCTGAGGATGTGTGAGTTGTGTTTCACAGATGAGAGACGGAGGCAGAACCACAGAGGAACCGACCATTTCTCCTTCATGAGACTGAACGTGGAATTATATTATTGAAGTGCCAAGTGGAATGCCAAAAACATGTGTTTCTCTCTCTCCCTCTCTCTCTCTCTCTCTCTTTGTCTCTCTGTCTCTAGCTCTCTCTCTCTCTATCTCTCTCTCTTTCTTCCTTTCTCTCTTTTATTATCTATCGTTTCTCTCCCTTTTCTCTCGTTCTTTTTCCGTCCCTCTCTCTTCACCACCCCCATTCCTCCTCTCTCTGAGTCATCCTCCTCCCTCCTCTGTTCTTCTAGGGAGTGCATTGATATGCAGGCTATACTGTGGGAGTCATATGTCAGTCTGCTGCCATTGAGCGAGGCTTAATGCGTTTGCTCCATGATTATTACCCTGGCTCCAAACCCCCTAATGCTCTTATAAAACTGTGTAATTGCGCTAATTACATATTTTCACTTCACCCCCATCTACAGCTGAAACGCCTGATAGACAACATCTGTAATTCAATTCCACTTTATGTTTAACAAATATTGGCAAAGGGGGGCGGGGGGGGGGGGGGGGGGGGGGGGGGCTGGTGAGGGATGCACGGGAAGTAATTTTTCAGGAAAATGCGGATTCCACTGATTGTTATTTCAGCTGTAATTTAATAATGTCTAAGAGTCTGAACGTGATTTAAAAAAGTGCTTGGAGGTGTAGATCCAGATGTTTCGCTAGTAGTTTTCAGTTTGCGATAGTTGAAGTACAGCTGTTGTAGGTTCCCCAGACCGCCAGCAGGGGGCAGTGCTGATCTCTCATACCTGGAATGACTAAACCAAAAAAGTACTGAACACACATGCACACACACACCACACACACATGCACACTTTCTTTCTCTCTCACACACACACACACGCACACACACACGCACACACACTCCACATACTCATGAAAAAGCAATGGTTCTTGCCCACTGATTCTTGTTTTTGTATTGACATCGCCTAGTGGGTCTCTCTCTCTCTCTCTCTCTCTCTCTCTCTGTCTCTCTCTCTCTCTCTGTCTCTCTGTCTCTATCTCTCTCTCTCTCTGTTCTCTGTCTCTCTCTCTCTCTTTTCTTTTCCTTTGTTTGTTTTTGGTCCAAGGTATTCTGTTAGAAAGAAGCAAGTGCACACAATGATCAATTACATTTCAGGCATGGCAAAAATTGCAATCTGGAAAACTAGGAAGAAGCGGGCAGAGGGTCTATGCTCAGTAGACTCTGTTCACATGTTGAAGGGACTGATGGCATCCCGTCTCCGAGTTGAACATGCGTACTTTAAACTTGTGGACAATATGGACGGATTTATGTTGACATGGGGGCTGGGGGAGGTGCTTTGCACGGTGCTTGAGGATGGCACTCATACTCACATTTTGATCAGCAGTCTGGTGTTTATTAGAAAGATCAAGCTGAGATTTGAAAAAAAAAAAAACGTCCTATGTTTCTGAAAGACTGTAAATAAACTGACGTTTTAAAAATCAAAAAAAAAAAAAAAAAAAAATCTCTCTCTCTCTGTTCTCTGTCTCTCTCTCTGTCTCTCTCTCTCTCTCTGTGTCTCTATGTCTCTCTCTCTTTATGTTGTGTCCTCATCCCAAATGTAGTTAGGCTCAGTGTGGCTTCATATTAGATCACAGGACATGACAGCAGTGCGCTCCCTAAAACGGTACAGGAGGAATAAAAAGGAGTAGTGAAAAGCAGAGCAGAAAGTGTAGATGACTGCTCTGTGATAAAGAAAGTGGAGAGCGCTCTAATTAGCTTAGTCGGGCGAGTTTCAACGGCCTTTTCAGGATTCTGTCAGTGGTTCTCGTTTGTTTGTTGTCGCAATCCAGAGATGGCTTCCTTCGTGAGCAACGGGAGGTTGGAATTAGTTAGCCATTAAAAGCAGCGTGGCGCTTTTTTCTTCTTCTTTGTCTGGTTTGATAGGCTCACCTTTACGCAGTGGAGTGGCTCACTGAATTTGTGATGATGATATTGAATTGCTTCGCAGCAAGTAATCAATCCTCACCTTGCTTACTTCCAGCCAGTGTATTATTCATGGAGACACATCACTTCATTCAGGCTATTTTAGAATGCGCCATTGGTTGTACCTCATAACGGTGATGATGTGGCAGAGTACATGTGGGTGGATAGGTCCTTTTCTGAGCCGTTCTGCCAAAGCGACACACTACGCGGAACACGGCAGCACACCACGGGGCTCCTGCATAAATGTAGAATTACACTGTGAGAGCCGTGCGGAGTCCAAATGCCTTGGAGAAGCTGTGTATTGCAGCAATGGGAACAGCAGAATGCATAACTAAAATGCAGATTGCATATGAAATGAGAGCTAGGGCTCCTATTTCCTGGGTTGAGTGGTTTGCTCTGTTTCATCACATCGTCAGAAAGAAAAAAAAAAGCATGAAAGTCATCCAAGAAAGGAACGCAAGTTTGCACTATGACGGACATTTAGAAAATGCAAATGATGTTAAAATGTTACAACGTTTTATTTTTAGCAAAGCTTCTTGACTCACTATTAACGGTCGCGTTATGAGCACGGAAGCGATTTAAAGTTGCACTGTGAGTGACTATGCAAAGGTGCTTTTGACATATGTGAAACGGGCAAACCTTGAATTGCTTTCCAAACCTGTAAAGAGAGCCTTAGTACAAATATTGAAACTTTCCCTTGGGAGAATGTGCAGTCTATTCTGTTCTGGGCTTATTGCATACCCTGATCCCTGCCTACTTTCATTAAAAAACGAAGATGTTGCCAACTTAAAAGGACATTAAACAGAGAGAGCAAAACGAACGTCTCAGCAGTTCAGATTATATTATTAAATAGCTTTCCATTGATTTGTTTTTGAGTTTTTAAATACAGAAACAAAAACTTTTTTTGCTTACTTTTATGGTGTATTGACCAATTCAAAACCAGCAACAAAAAAAAAACTAAACAAAACAAATAAAAAAACTTTCAAAAGCTCAGGCGAGATAAAACCGCATGCTATTTCAAACTTTTGGTCTTTTTGAGTTCAGCAAAAAGCCAAGGCTCTCCATTGACATACTACACTGTTTGGCCTTTTAACAACGCTTCAGAAAACACAAGAAAGTTCATAAATATATATAAAAGTCATAAAAAAGGGTAGATTCTTGGCGACAGTTTGTGTGTGGGAACACAGTATGCAAGCAATACAGGCTTTTCCAAAGGTCAAAATACACTATAAATGTCTCCATAGAGAGGTTTTGAATTATATTCACGTTGTTCTAAAAATCCTATGGCATTTACTTGTTTTTCTGCGAGCCAAACTGTACAGTCCCAGAGCAACGCAGCCAGAATGTACTCCTGATGCCATTCGCCAAACCCAAAAACCAGCACGCACACGACGAGGCGGCCATCGCTAATTAATAAAAAAACACATGATTAACGAACGCCTCCGCACCACTTTCTCCTGACCAGACAGACCAACGCTTATCGTTTCCCGTCGACGGGGAGAAACAGCTCTGCTTCGTTCTGCTGCTGCGCAGGCTATGAGAACAGCTTCCCTTGCCAATTAGGCTGAGCACGACTGCTTTTAACGCGAAGGTAATTGGGAGATGTAGAATGGGTGACCCGTTGGAGGGATTAGTGGGGAGACAGCCTGTTCAGTCGTTAGCCAGCTCAGAGACAAGGAGGAGCGGCAAGCTAACGGACAACAGCTCAGCCAAACCCTCAGCAGGCTGGGTAGCCATGGTTACTTTGGTGGAATAGTGTGTGTGTGCACGCATGTGTGTGTGTGTGTGTGTGTGTGTGTGTGTGTGTGTGTGTGTGTGTGTGTGTGTGTGTGTGTGTGAGTGTTTCTCTGGAGGAGTGGGCTCAGAAACAACGGAGTTAAATCCTCCATCTTAGTCACAGAGAGAAGGAGACGAACCAGGCGTTGTGTTCACTGAAACACACACACACACACACACACACACACACACACACACAAAAGCAATCACACTCACACTCAAAAGAATCCATAGCTGGAATGATCATAAATCCATTAGTGTGTGCAGTTCATTCCACGTTCTAGGATATGTGTAGAATGTGAGGGGGTGAGAAGCTGTGTGGCTGTGGACGATCCCCCTCACATCGCAGCTTACAGGAAAGCAGAGAGAGACTAGACACTCAGGAAAGCAAAGAGAGACCAGACACTCAGGAAAGCAGAGAGAGACCAGACACTCAGGAAAGCAGAGAGAGACCAGACACTCAGGAAAGCAGAGAGAGACTAGACACTCAGGAAAGCAGAGAGAGACCAGACACTCAGGAAAGCAGAGAGAGACTAGACACTCAGGAAAGCAGAGAGAGACTAGACACTCAGGAAAACAGAGAGAAAGAGACTAGACTCTCAGGAAAGCAGAGAGAGACCAGACACTCAGGGAAACAGAGAGAAAGAGACTAGACTCTCAGGAAAACAGAGAGAGACCAGACTCTCAGGAAAGCAGAGAGAGACTAGACACTCAGGAAAACAGAGAGAAAGAGACTAGACTCTCAGGAAAGCAGAGAGAGACCAGACACTCAGGAAAGCAGAGAGAGACCAGACACTCAGGAAAGCAGAGAGAGACCAGACACTCAGGAAAGCAGAGAGAGACCAGACACTCAGGAAAGCAGAGAGAGACCAGACACTCAGGAAAGCAGAGAGAGAAGTAGACGTGCCATTGAATCTCTTGTCTAAATTCAGTCTCAGATTGGCTTGGGGACGCATTCAGAGGGTCCTGGGTTTTTTTGTCTAGTTTAGGTGTCTTTGTCTGTTGCCTTGCTTGATGTTAGAAAAGTGCTTTGTAAATAAAAAGTCTTATTATTATTATGAAGTTTAACAGTAAAGCATTTAGAATTAAGACCAAATTGGTAACATAGGTGACAAACATAATACTTTTCTGATAACCCCCCCCCACACACACACACACACACACACACACACACACACACACACACACACACACACACACACACACACACACACACACACACACACACACACACACACACACACACACACACACAGAGAGAATGACAGAGGAGGCTGTTAATCACCAGTTGTGGATGAGTTCATAAATGCTCTCCGAGCATCTATCTACAGTGTGTGGCTGCTCGCTCACTGCTAGCTCTCTAAGTGGTAAAAAGTTCATTAGGTTTTCTCTGCACTGAATCCTCTCTCTCTCTCTCTCTTTCTCTCTCTCTTTCTCTCTCTCTCTCTCTCTCCGCCTCTCTCTCTCTCTCTCTCTCTCTCTCTGTCTCTCTCTCTGCACTGAATTCTCTCTCTCTCTCTTTCTCTCTCTCTCTCTCTCTTGCTCTCTCTCTCTGCACTGAATCCTCTCTTTCTCTCTCTCTCTCTCTCTCTCTCTCTCTCTCTCTTCTGGAGCACAGAGTACCGGAGCAGCCAATTGTCAGGCCCCGGTAAGATGAAGAATTTCCCATTAACCGCGGAGCAACAGAAGAAGATGAACCCTCCTCCTCCTCCTCCTCCTCCTCTTCCTCGTCCGTCACACTGCTCGTTGTCAAAGAGATGCTCAGCGTGTGGGGGAAGCTAATTAAAACCAATGCTGTTCATTTAAAACCAATTAAAAACCAGGACACGGTCGCTATGATTGGCTGTTTGTACAGAACTATCGCCTGTGTGGGGGGGGGCGTCTCCAATAGGTGTGTGTGTGTGTGTGTGTGTGTGTGTGTGGGGTGGGATACTTGTACCTAAACCCTGTTCTCCATCTACCTGTGGAGGCCATGACACCCCCAGGTCAAAGCAGTGTGTACCTGTAAGAGCCTCACCGATGCTGTGGCCACGTAACACACTCTACCTCGCTCTCTTCTTCTCCCTCCTCTCTGGCAGATACCCCCTCTGTGCACAATTAGTTCCAGCAGCCTCCTGTCTGTCTGTCTGCCTGTCACACTCACTGCTGCTATGCATGGTGTGGAGGTTTAATTACATTCACACCCAACATGGTGTAGGACTCTCTCCATGAAGATTACCCCCTTACACACACACACACACACACACACACACACACACACACACACACACAGTAAACAAACGCGCACACACACATGCACACACTC
>JAPMUY010004884.1:332500-344989 GCA_026901105.3 Galaxias olidus
GCGTTTTCCGTTAAACATCCTTCCCACTCAAACACACCTTCCGTCTCTTGGAGACTGGAGCGGGCTGCCGGGGGGAGAGGAGGGGCGGGGGGGGGGGGGCACTTAGCACGGGCATGTGATGAATTCTTTAGAGAGTTCCATTCCAACTGGTTTCCAGGCGATACAGGTCTGCTCAGGATCCCGTTCTGTCTAATCTTGTTATGGCTTCTGAAGCGTTGTCGAGAAGAAAAAATAAATACTATTCAGATGTTTGTAATTTTATCCCTTCATCAAAAACCCTCTGGAAAAGTGCATTTTTGAAACAGAAGATATGGACATGTATTAAATTCATGCACAAGACATTTCAAAGGCCTTTGAGCAAAATACTTCATCCATGCAGTGCAAATACACTATAATGCAGAAAATTATTATGCAAGACTAAATGTTAACTTCAGATGACACGATAAGGATGCTGACTATGGCTACCTCTGTTTCTAATTGAACTGCCACAAACACAGTTATGCATACAATATCAGTCAAAAGTGTGGACACATGATCCCATTCACTTGAGTGTCCAAGCCTTTGACTGGTACTGTACATTGATTCAACAATGCAAACTAGTAATTTATATTGACATTTTAAGCCCTCAGTATAGAATGCATTTCATGTCAACAGCATTAATGTATACCTGTCGTCATCATAGATTAAACTACAGTGTTGTTGAGTGTTTATGAAGCTCATTGATGAATCCTGGACAATCCAGCAGAAGTGTGCAACGTATCTTTAATGTACTATAACATAATTTGAGATCAGACTGAAGCAGCTTTAACAGGCCTTTTATTGATTTTTATGTTTTACTATCAAGGCCATAGTTTTCCGTCACACAAAATGTTTTCGGTCTTGTTTTTAGGAGAACAGAGCAGAATAGTTGGACACATTGTAACGCAGTCCTCTCTTCTTTCTGTGCGAGAAGAGAGTTCTTTCTCCTCCATGTTTCAAACACCAAGAGGGACAAACTGTCCAGATGGTTTCTATTTTCCACCCAGTGATTGCCTGTTCAGCGTGGCCTCCAAGGAGAACTCTCAAAGATCATAGGTCATAGGTCTCTCTTAGCCTGACTGGAACAGGAGACGCAGTCAGTCTGATATGGTGTTTTAATCCGGCCTCTCGTTTCACTTCCGTACAAGCAGGATCTGTTCAGCAAACGGCACTGATGGATGCATGGGTCCTATCAAAAATCCTCTGTTTGGGATTATCTAAAGTCCATTGTATTTGACGAGAGAGAGGCTGGCATTTCAAGGACAACAGTCAGTCTGTCAGGTTTTCACTGCACGTCCCAGAGGGAGAAAAGCCAATGATTTAAATCTGTGATACTGGTCCCAGAGTAGCTCGTATTTGTTCTTCAAATGAGACACACTGGAGGAATGGCAGGCACCGCATACGGTTCTATACAAACACTGTATATCATCCACGCCTCCAGAGTACACAAGACACACAATAGGATTGTGTGACTGACCTCCAAACCAAAAATACATTACAATACAGCCCCTGACGGTATCTCCTGGCGGTATCTCTCTCTCTCTCCCAGGCAAATGCGTGTTCTATTTGTGTGCGTTGTATTTGTGTGTCTTGTGTTTTCATACACAGGATGAAGAGCAGATAGAGAGAGGGAATTGACTAGCAGCAGGCCAGCTGCAGTGTTGAGGAAGACTCCCAGGTCATGACGAAGACTATTGGGAGAGACGAGTACGAGTACAACAAACACCACAGGCAGGGTTGGTAAATAATGATTCTGCTACATTGAGGAGGTGAACGTTGGAACGTGACTGGAATCTGCATAGCTTACCTCCACCTGTCACTACTTCATATGAGGCCCACGTAGTTGTTTTAATCCACCGGTGATACAAATAAATAAAAAGAAAAGAAAACAACACTGGCCAAATAACTGCAGGGTAGAGGTTTTAACTGTGAAAAGCTGGAACCAAGTTAAATTGGAAACACCGTCAAATTAGTGTCAACCTTCCTTTGCTTGTACGTTGCCCCTGGCGAGGAAAGAAAAATAAATGCACAAATACTGCTGTGGCTAATATTAGGTACATAACATATCATCCAACCTGAAGTATGCTGTTTGGAATTTGCCTCAGAGTGAAATATGATTCAACTGCTCATTGTAACTGCCTATCAAGGCTCACAACACTCAGTTGAATTAATCTCCAAACCAAAGAAGAGATTTCCGCTCTTTTTTTCCCTCTGTGACTCAACGTTATTGATTATGTAACAGAAATGGAAAAACAATAATAAAAATAAAATAGCAACCAACAAAAACCCAGGAATATTAAACGGTGGAAAGAGAAAACAATTTCCAAAGGTAACAGAAAGACCAGAGAAGAACGAAGAAAGAGGATGATGCCACAGTGGAGAGATAAACAAAAAAGAACGAGGGAAGAAAAAAAGGAGGGGACAGGAAGTGAGGGACAGGAAGTGAGAAAGACAGGGAGTGAGAAAGACAGGAAGTAAAAGGTTAAGTTAAGAGGACGAAACTTACAACTGGAAATGCACGATGGATTTTCTAACTTTCGAAAACGTCACAAGCTATTTTATTCCGCTTCAATTACACGCACTTTAATAACAGTGTATTACAATTATAAACAACATCACAATGGAAGCACAATGCATGGCAGGGACACTGCACTTCCAACAGGAGTGCCTTAGCAACACCTACAGATTACAGTGAAATCTGTTTGGCCTACTTCAGCACCACCGAGCAAGACACAACCCCCCCCCCCCCCCCCCCCTTGGAGGACCCAGGGGCACTGAGGAGCATTCTGAGTAGGTCAGCTCCATATGTGGACCACCTCAGCCGATAATTTAAATTCTACATGGCATGTAAAAGGTGTAAGTCAGTGCAAATGTCCCTCCAGGAACTGCAGGGAGTGCAGCACAGTTTGTTAGGGGCCTCTATGCTTTAGCATCAGCAGGCTGCATTGTTTGTACTGCGTGGAGCCACGTTTGTTTGACCTGAGTTGTTGTCTTTCAGCTCGAATTAACTTTAGATTGCATTGCTGCTCTCAGAACGGATACCATTAAAATGTAGATGTGAATACAGTAGCTACATGATGTTGGTGTGTGACTCATCAAACCTCATCATTTAGTTTCTTTCAATTTTTTTTTACGACTGGGGTTCTTTTTGGCCATTAGTGAGTATTTTCAAGCCAAAGCGGAATAAATAAAAAACAAATTAGACCAATGAGCTCGCCAGCTCTACAATATATGATAATGAGTTGGGCAATTAATCAAACTTAGGCAAAGTCAAAACAGTTAGGAGAGGCTGAAGGGGGATTCTATTGATTTCAAATTGGACACAGTGCAACTTTTATTGATTTGCCTAACCTCATTCCCTGGCAAGCAGTAAGGCTTTTCCTACGGGGGGAAAAAGAAATGAATTTTCCTTTAAATCCAATTCTAATCACATTATTTAATCATTTTCCCTGCTTACAAAGTATTTTATTGAAAGTCTCAATAATTGCCCTCCAAGGTTATTTGTTTGATGTCGCTAAATTCGGCGCACTAGATTGCAGTGGCCTTGAGTTGATCTGATTCGCTTTGTGACCGATCAAAACAATTACTCAAATTGAGTATTTTTGTTCTACCACACTTGCTATGCCACGTCATGGCTTAATAGATTGAAGATGTTATGCAACTTCTAATTAACCTTTTGTCAATTGTAATACTTTCACCCCACATGCTTGGTGCATTGTCGCTCCCACAGTGTGTGTTAGCAGGGGAGCGGGCGGATAGCCGTGCATTGGTTTGTCTCGGAGCTCTGCCCCCTCCATGGACCATCGCCCCGGGCAACAGCAGCATACCAATGAAGGGCCCCAGCACAGCCACTAGAGGTCTGCAGGCAGGCCCGGCACCAGGAAGAAAAGACTTAGGGGGCAGTAGAGTGTTAGAGGTCTGCAGGCAGGCCCGGCACCAGGAAGAAAAGACTTAGGGGGCAGTAGAGTGTTAGAGGTCTGCAGGCAGGCCCGGCACCAGGAAGAAAAGACTTAGGGGGCAGTAGAGTGTTAGAGGTCTGCAGGCAGGCCCGGCACCAGGAAGAAAAGACTTAGGGGGCAGTAGAGTGTTAGAGGTCTGCAGGCAGGCCCGGCACCAGGAAGAAAAGACTTAGGGGGCAGTAGAGTGTTAGAGGTCTGCAGGCAGGCCCGGCACCAGGAAGAAAAGACTTAGGGGGCAGTAGAGTGTTAGAGGTCTGCAGGCAGGCCCGGCACCAGGAAGAAAAGACTTAGGGGGCAGTAGAGTGTTAGAGGTCTGCAGGCAGGCCCGGCACCAGGAAGAAAAGACTTAGGGGCAGTAGAGTGTTAGAGGTCTGCAGGCAGGCCCGGCACCAGGAAGAAAAGACTTAGGGGGCAGTAGAGTGTTAGAGGTCTGCAGGCAGGCCCGGCACCAGGAAGAAAAGACTTAGGGGGCAGTAGAGTGTTAGAGGTCTGCAAGCAGGCCCGGCACCAGGAAGAAAAGACTTAGGGGGCAGTAGAGTGTTAGAGGTCTGCAGGCAGGCCCGGCACCAGGAAGAAAAGACTTAGGGGGCAGTAGAGTGTTAGAGGTCTGTAGGCAGGCCCGGCACCAGGAAGAAAAGACTTAGGGGGCAGTAGAGTGTTAGAGGTCTGCAGGCAGGCCCGGCACCAGGAAGAAAGACTTAGGGGGGCAGTAGAGTGTTAGAGGTCTGCAAGCAGGACTGGCGCCAGTAAGAAAAGACTTAGGGGGCAGTAGAGTGTTAGAGGTCTGCAAGCAGGCCCGGCACCAGGAAGAAAAGACTTAGGGGGCAGTAGAGTGTTAGAGGTCTGCAGGCAGGCCCGGCACCAGGAAGAAAAGACTTAGGGGGCAGTAGAGTGTTAGAGGTCTGCAGGCAGGCCCGGCACCAGGAAGAAAAGACTTAGGGGGCAGTAGAGTGTTAGAGGTCTGCAGGCAGGCCCGGCACCAGGAAGAAAAGACTTAGGGGGCAGTAGAGTGTTAGAGGTCTGCAGGCAGGCCTGGCGCCAGAAAGAAAAGACTTAGGGGGCAGTAGAGTGTTAGAGGTCTGCAAGCAGGTCCGGCACCAGGAAGAAAAGACTTAGGGGGCAGTAGAGTGTTAGAGGTCTGCAAGCAGGTCTGGCGCCAGAAAGAAAAGACTTGGGGGCAGTAGAGTGTTAGAGGTCTGCAGGCAGGCCCGTCACCAGGAATAACAGTCTTAGGGGGCAGTAGAGTGTTAGAGGTCTGCAGGCAGGCCCGGCACCAGGAAGAAAAGACTTAGGGGGCAGTAGAGTGTTAGAGGTCTGCAGGCAGGCCCGGCACCAGGAAGTATAGACTTATGGGGCAGTAGAGTGTTAGAGGTCTGCAGGCAGGCCCGGCACCAGGAAGAAAAGACTTAGGGGGCAGTAGAGTGTTAGAGGTCTGCAGGCAGGCCCGGCACCAGGAAGAAAAGACTTAGGGGGCAGTAGAGTGTTAGAGGTCTGCAAGCAGGTCCGGCGCCAGGATAAAAAGACTTACAGGGCAGTAGAGGGTTAGCGGTCTGGAGTCTTTAGGGGGCAGTAGAGGGTTAGAGGTCTGGAACCTTTAGGGGGCAGTAGAGAGTTAGAGGTCTGGCGCCTTTAGGGGGCAGTAGAGGGTTAGAGGTCTGGAGCCTTTAGGGGACAGTAGAGGGTTAGTCTGGAGCCTTTAAGGGGCAGTAGAGGGTTTTTCTGGAGCCTTTAGGGGCAGTAGAGGGTTTGTCCTCAGCCTTTAGGGGGCAGTAGAGGGTTAGAGGTCTGAAGGACTGTGACCTCAAAGCTGCTGCAAGAGAGATGGACAGCAAACCCATCACTTCATAGACCACCAGTATCCCCTATAGATTACCTATCTTACCTATTTACCTACATGTTACCACTATGTACTGAAGTGGATAGTGGTGGCTTAGTGTGTAGGACTGCTACCTGGTGAGTTCAAATCCCACCTTGGAGCAAGGCACATAACCTCAAGTTGCTGCACGGGACTTCATAATGACATTCATAATCTTTGCTTCTTGATGTGAATGTATACATAAACTGCTGTTAATTAATTCTACCCTCTGTAGTATAGGTTGATATTATTGCACAGTGTTTTCATTTGATTCACGCATCAGAAATATCAGTGTCAGTCCATTAATCAGATCACAACTCCCTCCAAGGTTTTGCATCTCAATTTGGTTACTAAAGAAGTGTCCATTTTGTCCCTTTGAACTGCAGATGAGGCCTAAGCACCTCAGAGGATGATAGGAGCGTCTCATGCTGTCCCTTTTGATCAACACACGTCTGCTGTATGATGAAGAGTCCTTACCACCCTTATATTACTGCTCTTTGTAGTTTAGATAGTTACTATCACAACAGGCTCTTCTTCAAAGATCAGAAGGAAAAATGAATAAGGATCAAGGGAAGCTACAGTAAATAAACGTAATCTAGTAAACCGTAAAAGTAAACCGACACAGAACCACCGTTTTCCAGCTCATACATATTCTCTTATAGTCTGGGGGCTTTAGAAAAGAAGAAGAATATAAATAAGTTGTAGTTTCCGGTTCATCTTCTTTCATCTCGTTATGTAACTGTGACATGATGACAGTCATAGAGGATATCTTAGCGTTGAATTCTGCATATTGTTGCTGCTGCAAATTCGACTCTCTGTTTTAATTTGCTTTTACAGCGAGGGACTGGAGACATTTTGTAAGCATCAGTAACAGTTTATTTATAGTCTATGTTAAACAGCCGGAACTGAATCTCCCTCCACATGCATGCACAACAAACAAACACACACACGTTACACACACACGCATGTGCAAATGGACACAGCTGCCTGTCTTTACAGCACCACGTATTAGTTCCCCTTGTTAAGCAGGTCTCCTGAATACAGGGTGTGACGAAGATCCCCAAACTCTATCACAATACAAATGGTCATATTTCTAAAAAAATTAAAAAAGACACTTAAGATTGAACTTGTAAATCTGGTCAGCAGCATATCAGCAGCATGATGAATGAGGCTGATGGTCACACCCCAGTTTACCAGTGTGCACACACACGTCCCTGTAAGTGGTAAGGCAGGCATTCTGCCCCATAACAAACCCATTACACATACAGGCAGTACCTGCTAATTAATCAAAGTTAGCAAACGATTGATGTGTTGCGGAGCTTAATTAAAGTGTCTCCAGTGTGCTTGTTGAGTTTAACTACGCTGAATGCCACATGTAGGAGCGGCACACATGTTGTATAATTACCTTCTAGATTGCCTTTTGTTTTTCTAGAGAGGGATTCCCTGGTGAAGTGCCGCTGTATTCTCAGTGAGACCAGCTCTCATACATGTCTCCAGGTGTCAGCACACTCACACAGATACAAGATGCAAGGAAGTGATGAGAGCCATTGTGTCTCTTTATACACCCATATATTTTCAAAGTCTGCATCGTTTAAGTTTTTAATTGTGTATCCTCCCTTTCAATGTCGTATATTACGTAGTCCAATTATGGAGCTTTGGCATACCGTGCTGGGCGGCCCCCGGGATATAGCTACGCGCTTTCTGGAAGACAGAAATACCGGATTGTGTGATTAGTATGCACGTTGCCACACAGTGAGCTCCAGGTCCTACAAAATAGTCTTACCACCATTTGTGTTTCATACATTTCTATTTCGAGGGAAATAATTGTCCATTGTACATTGAAAGGAACTCTGCTATGCGATAATTTGTCCAGGTAGAGAGCATTGTGGACTATTCTAATTGAAAGACAAATGCAGCTCGAGCTATAGAGAATTCCTTTGCGGGGGATATTTAAAATTATATTTGGGAATATTTTAACCTAAAATACAATCTTTTGAAAAGAGTGTAGGAATACTGACCACTAGACTGCATTGATGATGATGATGATATGGTTGTGTGTGTGTGTGTGTGTGTGTGTGTGCGTGCGTGCGTGCGTGCGTGCGTGCGTGCGTGCGTGCATGTGTGTGTGTGCGTGTGCATGTGCGTGTGTGCGTGCATGTGCGTGTGTGTGTGTGTGTGAGGCTGGCAGGCTGGCTTTGGGGAGGAGAGGTGATTAGGCTGCGGAGGCTCGCTGCGGTGGAGTCGGTCGTTCTGCATGTAACCTGGAGGAGTGAGTGTGTGTATGGCTCCCGGCTCAGCACGTTATCTACAGTGGGAGCACAAAGACAAGTGGGTGATGAAGGTCACCTCTGCCTCGCACAGCCAGCCCATAAAAAGGAAATTAGGAGAGGCCTGATCTGCTCAGAAGTCATTTTCTTTCCATTAGGGCTAGTCACAAAGAATCAGAAAAGGCACTATTGCAGAGAATGAAATGTACGTTATGGTAAATGAAGCAGTTCTCTCACCATCAATCATTCATTTGAACATTTTTGCTCACAGTTCCAATCATAGGCTTTGTGTCATTGTACAGGGGAAAGGGGTCGAGAAGAATACAAAGGAATAAATCCCCCTTTTGTAGTTAATCTGCAACAGTTAGTTTAACAATTCACTGCTACAAAATATCAATTATTCTTATTCCTGAAAGGGAAGTTGTTGGCCTTTTCCTAAAACTGTAGCTGTCGAACGTTTTGGAGATTTCAAAAGCGCCCGCTATCCTGGGATTTTAAGGCTTATATACATACGTATTTATTTATATATTCATAGAAACGCACCTGCACAAGAGAGCACCATATGAAATGAATCAACGTTTAATGAAAATAGAACCCAGTCATACTCATCTTTTGGTTAAAGGACTCATAACTTTGTCACGTGATATTTTTTTTACATGAGTGAGAATTAACCACAAAAAAAGTTCCATGAATAAATACATTCAAATGTTATTATGTATTATTATTACCACTTGATTTTTTTTAACACACGTTTTTATCCAGCAGCTGCAAGACCACAGTGGATTTGATCTTTCAGAGGCCTGAGCACTCTCCTAATAACCCCTGCTTTTAAAAACATTTTATTTAAGTTATTTCCTAAACATGGGGATAGGGTACAATTTTCAGGAACCATCTGAGGAATGTGTCTGGCGTAAGATTATTGAAAGCATCGCTCCCCATCTGGCTCCAATGACACTCAACAGGAGTTTTATTGTCAATATAAATCCAGCATGACTCATGAAGGAGGCTTTATGCTGCATGCATCTGTGCTGTAACGAGTTTAGGTCTGACTCCTCTGTCTGGGATCTGCCAATTATCTATGGCCCAGCAAAGGTCATGCCCATTTTAAAAGTTGTAATGCAAACACTCAAGGTTTTGCTAGAAAATAAAAGTTGACCTGTGACACAAATAGCCACCCGATGTAAAATGAGAGCTCTCTTGTGACGGAAACGTGAACTTCAAGGGACACCATGAACTCTACAGGAAGAGAGAAGATAGAAATGCAATGATTTATTTCATCCTGTTTGTGTAGGTCTCCGTGTGTCCATGTTTCACCTCCATGATGCTTACTCTGGAACGTGTTAGACCCCTCAGGACCCCAGGCTGGTCATGCAATCTGAGAGGGACGTCACAGGCACGAATGGATATGAGTGATACAGCAAATGTATCTAGGTAAACATTGGTCTCACAAGTCACAAGTTTAGATAAAGTGCGTTAAAAAAAGGAGTCTTTATGTGGGCACTCGGTCCAAAGCACTTCCCAGTGTTTACGCAGGGCCGCTAGATTGCTTAAAGACATTGTTCCATTGCATTAAGCTTTTAGAGGAAACACTGTCTAAAGATGAATCTCTCCTCGTTCCCGCTGATAAAGGGATTGTGTTCCGTGTAGAACACATTACGGCCCACTCTGCTCCTGTATAGGCCTGATTGTTTTCTCTATAATCTCCCCAGAGCAGGAAGTGCTGGAAAGCTTTTATCAGGTCAGCTCCAGCGCCCTGCCATTCCAACGCACAGCAGATCTATAGAGCAGCTCTGTGTCTGCATACAGCAGGACACGCAGTGTAAAGGATAGGAGCAAAGCCACACTGTACAAGGCCTCTAAGCACACATACAGAACACCAAAGGAAGGTCAGAACGTGTTAAATAGCTAAATGTAGTATCCTGTTTGTGTGTCGCAGTAGGATCTTAGTGGCAGTGATGTACTTTACTCGTCCAAACTGACTGTTTTGCAGACTTCGTCTCTAACTAGGGCTGAACATCCTCTCTGTATAAATAAGCCATAAGTACGGAGAAGGAACAGAACTCAAAGGAACATAATGCAATCAGTGTCTGCCGGAGGCACCACGAGAGAGAAAGAGCTGACTGACTGACTGACTGACTGACTGACTGACTGTATGAGCTCAGAGCAGAAGCTGACTAGCTGAGGTAGAGAGCTGACTGACTGACTTACTGACTGACTGACTGTATGAGCTCAGAGCAGGAGCTGACTGGCTGTCCAGATTGACTGACTGACTGACTGTCCAGACTGACTGACTGACTGACTGACTGTCCTGAATGACTGGCTGGCTGGCTGACTGACTGACTGACTGACTGTATGAGCTCAGAGCAGGAGCTGACTGGTTGTCCAGATTGACTGACTGACTGACTGACTGACTGAATGGCTGACTGGCTGACTGACTGTCCAGACTGACTGACTGACTGACTGTCCTGAATGACTGACTGGCTGGCTGGCTGACTGACCGACTGACTGACTGACTGTCTGTCCTGAATGACTGACTGGCTGGCTGGCTGACTGCCTGACTGACTGACTGTCTGAGCTCAGAGCAGGAGCTGACTGGTTGTCCAGATTGACTGACTGACTGACTGACTGACTGACTGACTGAATGGCTGACTGGCTGACTGACTGTCCAGACTGACTGACTGACTGACTGACTGACTGACTGAATGGCTGACTTAATTGTACTGACTGACTGATTGACTAACTCACTAACCATTGCCCTGTTTAATCAAAAGAGACAAACACAAAATTAAAGGGAGGGGGTGTCACATTAATATTAATTAAACCACTGTAGCCATGCGTGTGAATGCCACACAGGGCATGTTAAATAGCTGGCTGATTGGGTGGGAGGGGCAACAACAGGTCATCCAGCAGTGCAAACCAACCAATGGGGTTTGAGGCAGGGTTGAGCGATTGATAGTGGGTTAGAATTATGAATTATCAAGGGGGAGGGAGTTCCATAGTTTTGGGGCTGACGTAGAAAAGTACGATGTGACTGAAGCACAGTTATGGCTGTAGACCATCACTAAAATAATAATTGATATTCTAGCTACAAACGGTAATAGACAGTACTCTGTCTGCCTGCCTGCCTGCCTGCCTGCCTGCCTGCCTGCCTGCCTGCCTGTCTGTCTGTCTGTCTGCCTGCCTGCCTGCGCCCGTCCGTCCGTCCGTCCATCCGTCTGTAAGATACCACTTCAAATATAAGCCATTAGCTGGCACATTAAATGGTAAATCTGTGTTATATTTGATTAGATATCATTATTCAACATTTATAGCACCAGACCTCTGTAAAACACTACACAATCTTTTTTCAAATATTCTCACTCCCCACCCCACATTTCAGCTTTGCACTTTTTTTTTATAGAGAAGAAAACGTTCCAGCACCAATGTTGGTTTGATATATTTATTATTGACATGTTACAGCTGCTACCTCTCATTACCCAGAGCCTTCACTGATACATAGAACAGTCTACAGATGCACTGTCACACTGTCATGATCTCCACTGAAATACCCAGATTCAAACTGTATTGGAAATAAATGTTTGACAGTGAATATTGTGTACTGTGTTGTGCAAGCTAATACATTTAATTTCGTATCCTGCTTTGAGTAATAACTCAACCTTATAGGAAAACATTAGCGACTAGGAAACCAATCAATCAATTGTGTTTTATATTTGTGACTCATTTGATACAAAAGAGATAACATGTGCTTTATATGAAAAAAAGAAAAAATCCAATTACTAAATGTAAATATAGAAACGTATTTGAAGGAAAAAGAGACATCTGCTATAACCTGCTGATAAATCCGTAAAGAGAAAATATTACAGACTCCAAAATAAAATTAGAAGGTGAATAGATATCGATGAAAGAGGTTTTTTTTTTTTTCTCTTTTGTCTTTGCTGGCAATATCTTTGCTATTATGAATGAGTGGGCTCAAAGCCTCGCTAATGCAGAGAAATTACAAAGATTCCCACAAGCTCATACATTGCACATACAGTATGTCTCCAGTTAAATATTTGATGAAATTCTGGTGAATATCCTGATTTATCAAAGCCAGAGGCAACATCAGTGCCGTACAAAGGGTTCTTTTTATATATCGCCGTAGATAAAGAATTGAATTACATACCTTTAATAATACAGACAGAAAGGATCAAGAGATGGCTTCATTTCAGATTTGAAAACCCTGCCTTTAACTCTTTACAGTAAGTTCTCAAGTTTGAGATAAACATTGGTTTGAATTGTGTCCTATGAATTGCAATTTTATCTTCGGATTAAGACTTGCAATGCATTTAGAAAATCTCCGTACCCCATACATTACCAGTTATCATATAAACCCATTACGTAACCACAATGC
>JAPMUY010004885.1:0-2500 GCA_026901105.3 Galaxias olidus
AGGTCTTTAATATCTTTGTGCTTGAGGACAGTCTCTGTTACAAAGGTCTTTAATATCTTTGTGCTTTAGGACAGTCACTGTTACAAAGGTCTTTAACATCTTTGTGCTTTAGGACAGTCACTGCTGGTAACAAAGGTCTTTAACATCTTTGTGCTTTAGGACAGTCACTGTTACAAAGGCATTTAACATCTTTGTGCTTTAGGACAGTCACTGTTACAAAGGTCTTTAACATCTTTGTGCTTTAGGACAGTCACTGTTACAAAGGTCTTTAACATCTTTGTGCTTTAGGACAGTCACTGTTACAAAGGTCTTTAATATCTTTGTGCTTTAGGACAGTCACTGTTACAAAGGTCTTTAACATCTTTGTGCTTTAGGACAGTCACTGTTACAAAGGTCTTTAACATCTTTGTGCTTTAGGACAGTCACTGTTACAAAGGTCTTTAACATCTTTGTGCTTTAGGACAGTCACTGCTGGTAACAAAGGCATTTAACATCTTTGTGCTTTAGGACAGTCACTGTTACAAAGGTCTTTAACATCTTTGTGCTTTAGGACAGTCACTGCTGGTAACAAAGGTCTTTAACATCTTTGTGCTTTAGGACAGTCACTGTTACAAAGGTCTTTAACATCAGTCACTTTGTGCTTTATCTTTGTGCTTTAGGACAGTCACTGTTACAAAGGTCTTTAACATCTTTGTGCTTTAGGACGGTCACTGTTACAAAGGTCTTTAACATCTTTGTGCTTTAGGACAGTCCGGTGGCTCAGTGGTTAGCACTGATGCCTCACAGTAAGAAGGTCATACTAGAGACTAAGATGCTCTGTCAGTAAGAAGGTCATACTAGAGACTAAGATGCTCTGTCAGTAAGAAGGTCATACTAGAGACTAAGATGCTCTGTCAGTAAGAAGGTCATACTAGAGACTAAGATGCTCTGTCAGTAAGAAGGTCATACTAGAGACTAAGATGCTCTGTCAGTAAGAAGGTCATACTAGAGACTAAGATGCTCTCACAGTAAGAAGGTCATAGGTCATACTAGAGACTAAGATGACAGTAAGAAGGTCATAGGTCATACTAGAGACTAAGATGCTCTGTCAGTAAGGAGGTCATACTGGAGACTAAGATGCTCTGTCAGTAAGAAGGTCATAGGTCATACTAGAGACTAAGATGTTCTGTCAGTAAGAAGGTCATACTGGAGACTAAGATGCTCTCACAGCAAGAAGGTCACAGGTCATACTAGAGACTAAGATGCTCTCTCAGTAAGAAGGTCATAGGTCATACTAGAGACTAAGATGACAGGAAGAAGGTCATAGGTCATGCTAGAGACTAAGATGCTCTCTCAGTAAGAAGGTCATAGGTCATACTAGAGACTAAGATGTTCTCTCAGTGTCCTGTCTGTGGCAGACTAACACACCTTTTCCCCGGTTGGTTCTGCAGGTCCAAGCGTGGCGTTTCCTCACACCATCACCTCCAGCAGAGCATTAGTGAGGACAGTCTCCATGACGACCTCCCGCCCTCCGTCTACCAACGCTCCCAGCCCCGCCTCCAGGCCCAAGGCTCCTCCTCCGAAGGAGAACACCCGGGTCCAGAGGTCATGACCCAGGAAGTGATGGCGTCCCTGCAGAGCGTGGCGGCTTCGCTGCCCTTCCTGCCCTCAGGTCAGTTCTGGAACCCTGAGTCGGGCCACAGACACAAACAACACTTCAAGAACCAGACCCAGAAACCTCCGCTCAGAACCGCACTCACTCCCCAGAAACAGCTACAGAACCCTGCCCTCCATTCAGCCGGGGACTCCTCTCTCCTGTCTCGCCCCTCCTCCTCCTCCTCCTCCTCCTCCTCCTCCTCCTCCTCCTCCTCCTCCTCGGCGCTCCTTCCTCTGCGCTCCCTGGGTTCTCCTCACCCGGGCCTCCTGGTTCCAGTCCGAATCCAGACCCACGTCCCGTCCTACAGCAGCATCATGTACACCAGCATGTCCCAGCTGCTGGCCAATCAGGGCCTGGGGGCGGGGCTGTTCCCAGGGTCCGGGGGCGTGGCTAAAGGCGGGTTCGACCTATCACAGCTCCTGAGCCGACCTGAGGTGGCGCTGCTGCGTTACCCTCCCTGGAACGTTCCGGAGTCAGTGGGGGGGCGCCTGGTCAACACGGGGATCCCCCTGTCCCTCACCTCCGGGACTGTCTCCATCACCCACGCCTCCTCCTCCTCTTCCTCCTCCTCCTCCTCTTCCGCCTGCCCTCTGGGAGGACCTGGCGCTGGCAAGCGCATGCTGTCCCCCACCAGCAGCCTGGAGGTCATCATGGAGACCAAGCAGCAGAAGAGGGTGAAGGAGGAGAGGATGTTTGGTCAGATCGTCAGAGAGCTGGGCGCTGTGGAGCTCAGTGCTCCTCCTCCTCCTCCTCCTCCTCCTCCTCCTCCTCCTCCTCCTCTGAGCCAGGGCACCGTGGACGATGAAGACAGCATGTCCTCCTCCCCCCCAGCCCCCCACCCCTCTGAGAGCTACACCCCTCCCC
>JAPMUY010004885.1:7500-15000 GCA_026901105.3 Galaxias olidus
GTGGGTATGTCTATTTATATACCTGGCCAATTAGCTGTCTCTGGGGACAGGCTGTGTGGCTGTGTAGCCAGCTGGCCCTCTGCTGAGAGACCCAGGAAGAGGGAGGGAACAACAGAGATAGACTGTCACTCAGAGAGGGAGAGAGAGAGAGAGAGAGAGAGAGAGAGGCAGAAAGAGAGGGAAAGAGAGAGAAAGAGAATGAGCGAGAGAGTCAGAAAGAGAGGAAAGCAGGGGGTTGGCATCGCTCTTCCCAGTAAAGCCTGTGTTCCCGTCCGGAGCAGCTCGTTAAAGTCCTCACTTTTGGGAAGTCAACCTTCTCAAAAAAAAACTGAAACACAGTTACCCCCATTTCATTTAGGAGTGAAACAGAGCTACCCCTGTTTCATTTAAGAGTTTCACCTCTGCAATGACTGCATTTTAAAATATCCATTTCATATTGGCAAACATTTTTCTGTGTCTTTCTTTGATGATATACAAGAATCAATCATCTGAGCTGCTGTTAGTCTCCTTGTCCTCTTCTTATTTCTGTTATACAGTACAGTACTTTACACTACATTACATTACAGTACAGTACAGTACTTTACACTGCATTACATTACAGTACAGTACTTTACATTACAGTACAGTACGGTACTTTACACTACATTACATTACGGTACATTACTTTACACTACACTACATTAAAGTACAGTACAGTACTTTACACTACACTACATTACATTACAGTACAGTACTTTAAACTGGGATATGTTACACTACATTACATCACTTTACACTTCATTACAGTACAGTACTTTACACTACATTACATTACATGTTACATTACATTAAACTACTTTACATTACATTACATTGCACTATGTTTGATTACATTACGCTACAGTACTTTACATTTAATAACAGTACATTACATTACACTATGTTTGATTACATTACACTACAGTACTTTACACTACATAACAGTACATTACAATACATTGCACTATGTTTTATTACATTGCACTACAGTACTTTACACTACATAACAGTACATTACATTGCACTATGTTTGATTACATTGCACTACAGTACTTTACACTACATAACAGTACATTACATTACATTGCACTGTTTGGTTACATTACACTACAGTACTTTACATTTAATAACAGTACATTACATTACATTGCACTATGTTTGATTACATTACACTACAGTACTTTACATTTCATAACAGTACATTACATTACATTGCACTATGTTTGATTACATTACACTACAGTACTTTACACTACATTACATTACACTATGTTTGATTACATTACACTACAGTACTTTACACTACATAACAGTACATTACATTACATTGCACTATGTTTGATTACATTGCACTACAGTACTTTACACTACATAACAGTACATTACATTGCACTATGAGTGATTACATTGCAATACAGTACTTTACACTACATAACAGTACATTGCATTACATTGCACTGTTTGATTACATTACACTACAGTACTTTACATTTAATAACAGTACATTACGTTACATTGCACTACGTTTGATTACATTACACTACAGTACTTTACATTTCATAACAGTACATTACATTACATTGCACTATGTTTGATTACATTACACTACAGTACTTTACACTACATAACAGTACATTACATTACACTATGTTTGATTACATTACACTACAATACTTTACACTGCATAACAGTACGTTACATTACACTACAGTACTTTACACTACATAACAGTACATTACATTACACTACAGTACTTTGCACTACATAACAGTACCTTACATTACACTACAGTACTTTACACTACTTAACAGTACATTACATTACACTATATAACAGTACATTACATTACACTACAGTACTTTACTCTACATAACAGTACATTACATTACACTACAGTACTTTACACTACATAACAGTACATTACATTACACTACAGTACTTTACACTACATAACAGTACATTACATTACACTACAGTACTTTACACTAAATAACAGTACATTACATTACACTACAGTACTTTACACTACATAACAGTACATTACATTACATGATGTGTTAAACTTCTACTTATCTTACACTCTTTGGTTTCTTCACCTTAGAATCCATCAAATTGTCATTATGAATATAATAATTGTTATCAATGTGAATATAAATAGGATTGTTGTTCTGATTGTGACTCTGTCTGTGTAGGACCAGAGGGCCCCCTCGGCCCCCTCGGCCCCCTCCAGCCCCCCCACCCAGCAGCAGCTGTTCAGCCACCTCCCTCTGCACTCCCAGCTGCAGGTACGCTCGCCCTTCCCCATGCTGCCTATAGGGGGCATCCACCTGGTCCCCCTGCAGCAGAGGAGCACCACAGAGGAGCCCAGCGCCAGCCACCTCCCCCTCGCCGCCACCACCCTCAGAGGGGCAGGGAGAGGAGCCATGGGGAGGGAGGAGGAGGAGCCGGCGCTGTCATCATCACCCTGCGACCCCCAAAGGGACTGCATGATGTCATCAACACGCGACCGGCAGCCCAGAGGAGCAGCAGGTGGAGGTGGAGGAGGAGGAGGAGGTGGAGTCGAAGTCGACGGCTTTCTGCAGGAGGAGAGCATCCAGACTTGTACCAAAGCAATCGCCTCTCTCTGTCTGGCCTCAGAGGAAAAGGCTGCCTCCCCTCATGGCCTCCCCTCTGTCTCCCCCATGCCTGCCCCTTCTCCTCCCCCACAGCCTCGCCCCAGCCCCTGCCCCAGTCCTCAGGACCCCAGAATGCAGCACTTATCCAGCCTGGAGGTTCCAGCACACCCCCAGCCTGCCTCCCCTGTCTCCCCCCAGCCCTCCTCCAGCCCAGGCCCTGGCACGGACACCCCGCTCCCCCTGAGAGGAGCCCCCAGGCTGGCTACAGGAGGCGGCTCCCCCTGCCTCCTCTACGACCGGGCCCCAGAGGAGAGGCAGAGAGTGGAGAGGGAGAGGGAGAGGGAGAGGAGGCAGCATCCAGGGAGCTCCAAGAGGAGTAAAGATTTGTCTAAACACACAGAGGGCAGTAGGTGAGCTGGCACACACACACACACACACACACACACACACACACACACACACACACACATTTATACATTTACACACACACATTTATACATTTACACACACACACACACACACACACACACACACACACACACACACACTTACACAGGTACATTCACCACTTACAGTACATACTGTACACGCACGCAGGAATTCACGCGTGAATTGGAGGTCTCATGAAGACTGTGGTTACCATTGACAACACCGACTCACATGCTCACAAACTCGAGCAAACAAACTATGAAATAACGAAGACAACATTGAAGTAGGTAGCGTGTTGTTTTGGGATGTATGTTTTTAGCATGTCTTTTTTAAGGGGGTATGCCATCAGCAAACCTTCCCTCTTTTCCTATTTAAACTTTGAACGTGGAGGTTTAACTGTACATGCAGTGTATGTTAAATTATACAAGTCTCTCTATAGAAGGAGCCCGACCAAAATCAACATGGACTGTAATGTGGTACTTTTTAACGGACAGATCTGTGTTTGCCTGTCCTTTACCTTGTCTGCTTATATTCTGATAAGCGTAGGAAGCAGGCAGGTCTAAAAGATAAACAGAAAAGAAAACAAAAAGAAATTGTAAATATTTATCAAGTTTGTGTATGTGCTTTGTACGAAATGCAATTTCCCGCTCTTTTTCGGACACTTGAGTCTAACTATGTGAAGTATGGTTGCACTAAAACATATTTTTATATGATTGAATTTAAATGGGTTATTTTGTACAGCAGCAATTCTATAATACTATTTATTTTATCCTGTTTCATAAAATTGAACCTTTTTCTTAATGTTGTGGATGCCTTTTCTATGTAAAGCATGGGTTTTTGCTATTGCTGAAGTTAGACGCACATATATATATACCTACAATTGTCAAACGGCTTTCTATGTTAAGACTATTTATATGCATCTAAGTAAATGCACTTTACTTGGAGGTGTATACATAATATGTACCAGAATATATACCTAGTATATGAATATATAAGCATTGAGATATAATCTGCACTTCTATATTGGAGGGTTAGTTCTGCATTCGCTCTAGTATCTAAGCACCATCAGCTGTACATTCTAGTGGTGATTTTCTATGTTTTTGTACCTGTTCTCAGTTCAGTGAAGGACAGATCTGCTCGGGATTCATTTTCAGATCCCTCCCAGTAAGGTGTGTTTAATTCAACACAGTTTGATTTCTCGTCTTCTCCCAGTAAGGTGTGTTTAATTCAACACAGTTTGATTTCTCGTCTTCTCCCAGTAAGGTGTGTTTAATTCAACACAGTTTGATTTCTCGTTTTCTCCAGTAAGGTGTGTTTAATTCAACACAGTTTGATTTCTCGTTTTCTCCAGTAAGGTGTGTTCAAATAAACACGGTCGTATTTCTCTGACGCTCTCATTCCTTCAGGAACTTGTTCAGTTGCTTTTCAGTACGGCCAACATTCCATGAACAGCACTGAGTCCACTCCTGTTACACACACACACACACACACACACACACACGCAGACACACACCCACACACACACACACACACACACACACACACACACGCACGCAGACACACACCCACACACACACACACACACACACACACACACACACACGCAGACACACACCCACACACTCAAACACACACACACACGCACGCACACACACACACACACACACACGCGCGCGCGCGCACTCGCACTCGCAAACACCCCCCCCCCTACACACACACACAGTCACGCACCCACACATACACACACACACACATATGCACACACATTTTTCAAGATTGAGCGTTTTCATTTTGGACATAGCCATCAGTCCATCAAACTTATTTTTGATAACGACTAACACACATAAACTCAAACTACGAAAGCACCTTATTCTACTGCACGTATCCTAGCAACGCGGGGAAACACGGTCGTCAATAAATAGGGCTCATGATATTTTGGGTCTGGCAAATGAGACTTGGGGTGGAGAAAGCTGTTTGAGGGTGCCAGGCGGGTGGTGCAGGGTGTGCCCTTTCTGTACTGTAGGATTCCTATGTTTGAGGGTGCCAGGCGGGCGGTGCAGGGTAAGGTACAATCCCTGTGTTTCTTAATGATCCCTGACATTCACAGTCTGAACCTCGCTGTCTTCAAGAATCTGTCCAAGGTATCAAAGCACAATTAACTGTATAGAAACAAACGTGGAAATAAAACACAGAAAAAAAGGGTTAACGTACATATTCTCTCTATATATACTAAAAAAAGGATTTCTGTCGTGGTGTTATGTGGAAATTAATACCATGTCATGTTGGAACTCTGTTTGAAGCAGGAAGTCAATGTTGGGTGCGGATTGTTTGTTTTCAAATAAATACAATGACTATAATATGACTGGGTTTCTCTGTAAGTTCTTTCATGCCAGCTCCAGGAATGGTTGTGTCAGAATGTTGATATACCAGATCAGACCTTGCTCTGCTCGGAAGTCTCTTCCTGTTCAGGCATCGGCAGACGATCACAGAGAGGGTTGTCACGACGACGACAGGAGAAAGGAAAGAAGGATGAAACTGCTAACTTTAACTTTCTCTGATTTACCTGCTGTACACACACACACACACACACACACACACACACACACACACACACACACACACACACACACACACACACACACACACACACACACACACACACACACACACACACGGCCTGCTCCAGAAAGCAGTGTGAGGTGTAAATGAAGTGTTCTCCGTGTCAGTCTCTGTGTGTAACTTTGTCTAATTGTGGTTGACATAAGTAGGTTGGTGGGTGTCTGCTCTCATCACTGCGTCTGTCTGTGTGTGTGTGTGTGTGTGTGTGTGTGTGTGTGTGTGTGTGTGTGTGTGCGTGCGTGCGTGCGTGCGTGCGTGCGTGCGTGCGTGCGTGTGTGTGTGTGTGTGTGTATCCCTGGAGACGATGTGAACGTGTGTCTGATCCCATCTCATCTCTCTACATCTCTACATCAGTAGTACCCATCACACTCTTTCTTACTGTAGCGTCTGCTCTTCATCCTCCTTCATCACACACACCCCTCAGACGGGCAGCGTCTTTCTCTGGGAGGACGAGTCCCAGCCTGTCTCATCCGTCCAGCTCTGATTCCACAGCAGACACTCTTCAGTGTGGCCGTCGGAGGGGGGTGCTTGATTTAGGACCCAGCCCAGCCCTGTGGTGGGGGGTTATCATATGAACACCACCCTCCTCCAAAACCAAAAACACACCAGAAACATTTGTGACAGTAAGGACCGCAAACCCTCTGGTCTTTCTCTGTGTGTGTGTGTGTGTGTGTGTGTGTGTGTGTGTGTGTGTGTGTGTGTGTGTGTGTGTGTGTGTGTGTGTGTGTGTCCATGTGTCTTTGTGTGTGTGTGAGGTGTGAGTGTGTGTGTGTGTGTCTGTGTGTGTGTGTGTGTGTGTGTGTGTGTGTGTGTGTGTGTGTGTGTGTGTGTGTGTGTGTGTGACCTGTAGGTTTGGGTCTTCATTCATTACTCCTCCGTTGTATGAAAGAATCCCATTGAATTCCAAAGAACACATCTGCCCCCTGGTGGTTGAAGGTGAAGCTACACTCCTTAACATAAAGTGGAGGATTAAAAGAAAGATTGAGCCTTCCTCTAAATCAACCGCCCTAGACTGAGCGCGTGCAGAAGGGTTCAAAGAACCCATTACCCAGAATCCTTTAGGTGCAAGTGGGGGTCATTTAAATTGTGTTCAGGGGAGCTGTCACCGTTTCAGAGATTTACAGAGGGACATTTAGACAGCAAGGAACAACATTCATTCTGCTGGGGCACATGGCAACACACACACACACACACACACACACACACACACACACACACACACACACACACACACACACACACACAGTGAAACAAATTATACACACACACACACACACACACGCTCAGTGAGAGTTTTTGTCAGTGTGTGTGTGGCTGCATGCGTCAGTGTGTGTGTGTGTGTGTGTGTATTTGTGGGTATATGTATGTGTGTGTGTGTGTGTGTGTGTGTGTGTGTGTGTGTGTGTGTGTGTGTGAATGTGTTTGAGTGTGTGTGTGTGTGTGTGTGTGTGTGTGTGTGTGTGTGTGTGTGTGTGTGTGTGTTATTCTTAGTTTCTATGGGCGTCATCAGGTTGGTGACGTCTTGGAGATTCACAGTGGGATGAACATGTTTTTGTCAGCATGGACGATACCGTCGCCCAGAATGAGTGTGTGTGTGTGTGTGTGTGAGTGTGTGTGTTTCTGGGTGGGTGTGAAAAGGTTTTTTGCGTGTGCGTGTATTAATGAGCATGTGTGTGTATTTGTGAATGAGATTGTGTGTGATGAGATTAAGCTACGTTTTCTTTAGAAAACACTTTTCTGTAGTTGCATGCTCGGCCTACAGGCATGATTATCCAGTCATCAGCCATCCTCATATCAAGTTTAAATTTGTGTGATGACG
>JAPMUY010004885.1:25000-40000 GCA_026901105.3 Galaxias olidus
AAGCGGTGGTCTCGTATACAGGAAGAGGGTGATATCTGAGGGGCTGGTTGGTAGTCTCATATACAGGAAGAGGGTAATATCTGAGGGGCTGGTTGGGTCAGTACAGAGGGGAGACCCACTGCTTCCTCATATCCAACCTTTTAACCAGGACGCAAAGAGTTAAGTAAAAAACTACCTCACCATATCAAACCCTTTACCAGAATATACAGTGCATCCGGAAAGTATTCACACCCCTTCACTTTTTCCACATTTTATCATGTTACAGCCTAATTCCAAATGGATTAAATAAAAAAAAATTCTCAACATTCTACATACAATACCACATAATGACCAAGTGAAAAAAGTTTTTTAAAGTTTTTTGCAAATGCATTAAAAATAAAAAAATAAAACATCACATGTACATAAGTATTCACACCCTTTGCTGTGACACTCAAAATTGAGCTCAGGTGCATCCCGTTTCCACTGATCATCCTTGAGATGTTTCTACTACTTGATTGGAGTCCACCTGTGGTAAATTCAATTGATTGGACATGATTTGGAAAGGCATACACCTGTTTATATAAGGTCCCACAGTTGACAGTGCATGTCAGAGCACAAACCAAGTTATGAAGTCCAAGGAATTGTCTGTAGACCTCCGAGACAGGATTGTATCAAGGCACAGATCTGGGGTAGGGTAAAAAAAATTTCTGCTGCATTGAAGGTCCCAACGAGCACAGTGGTCTCTATCATTCGCAAATGGAAGACGTTTGGAACCACCAGGACTCTTCCTAGAGCTGGCCGCCCGGCCAAACTGAGCAATCGGGGGAGAAGGGCCTTGGTCAGGGAGGTGACAAAGAACCCGATGGTCACTCTGACAGAGCTCCAGTGTTCCTCTGTGGAGATGGGAGAACCTTCCAGAAGGACAACCATCTCTGCATCACTCCACCAATCAGGCCTTTATGGTAGAGTGGCCAGACGGAAGCCACTCCTCAGTAAAAGGCACATGACAGCCCGCATGGAGTTTGCCAAAAGGCACCTAAAGGACTCTCAGACCATGACAAACAAAATTCTCTGGTCTGATGAAACCAAGATTGAACTCTTTGGCCTGAATGCCAAGCGTCATGTCTGGAGGAAACCAGGCACTGCTCATCACCTGGCCAATGCCATCCCTACAGTGAAGCATGGTGGTGGCAGCATCATGCTGTGGGGGTGTTTTTCAGCGGCAGGAACTGGGAGACTAGTCAGGATCAAGGGAAAGATGAATGCAGTAATGTACAGAGAGATCCTTGATGAAAACCTGCTCCAGAGCGTTCTGGACCTCAGACTGGGGAGAAGGTTGACCTTCCAACAGGACAACGACCCTAAGCACACAGCCAAGATAACAAAGGAGTGGCTTTGGGACAAGTCTGTGAATGTTCCTGAGTGGCCCAGCCAGAGCCCAGACTTGAACCCGATTGAACATCTTTGGAGAGATCTGAAAATGGCTGTGCACCGACGCTCCCCATCCAACCTGATGGAGCTTGAGACGATCTGCAAAGAAGAATTGGAGAAACTGCCCCAAAATAGGTGTGGCAAGCTTGTAGCATCATACTCAAGAAGACTTGAGGCTGTAATTGCTGCCAAAGGTGCTTCAACAAAGTATTGAGTAAAGGGTGTGAATACTTATGTACATGTGATATTTTATTTTTTTATTTTTAATACATTTGCAAAAAATTCAAAAAAAACTTTTTTCACTTTGTCATTATGCGGTATTGTTTGTAGAATGTTGAGGAATTTTTTTATTTAATCCATTTTGGAATTAGGCTGTAACATAATAAAATGTGGAAAAAGTGAAGGGGTATGAATACTTTCCGGATGCACTGTAAATAGTTAAGTAAAAAACTACCTCACCATATCAAACCCTTTACCAGAATATAAATAGTTAAGTAAAAAACTACCTCACCATATCAAACCCTTTTACCAGAATTGAAAGACTCTGGTCTGCTTGCTAATGGGATGTCCTGAGGGCCAGACCAGATCAGACCAAAGCAAAACAGAGCAGCTCAGACCAGCCCAGACCAGACCAGAACAAACCAGTCCAGACCAGACCAGAGCAGAGCAGAACAGACCAGACCACACCAAACCAGGCCTGACCAAACCAGTCCAGTCCAGACCAGACCAGAGCAGAGCAGACCGACCAGACCACACCAAACCAGGCCTGACCAAACCAGTTTAGTCCAGACCAGAGCAGAGCAGAGCAGAGCAGAACAGACCAGACCAGACCAGACCAAAGCAGAGCAGACCAGACCAAAGCAGAGCATACCAGACCAAAGCAGAGCAGACCAGAGCATACCAGTCCAGAGCATACCAGTCCAGAGCAGACCAGACCAAAGCAGACCAGACCAGACCAAAGCAGAGCAGACCAGAGCATACCAGTCCAGAGCAGACCAGACCAAAGCAGACCAGACCAGACCAAAGCAGAGCAGACCAGAGCATACCAGTCCAGAGCAGACCAGACCAAAGCAGAGCAGACCAGACCAAAGCAGACCAGACCAAAGCAGAGCAGACCAGACCAAAACAGACCAGACCAAAGCAGAGCATACCAGAGCAGAGCATACCAGAGCAGAGCAGAGCAGAACAAAGCAGAGCAGACCAGACCAGACCAGAGACCAGAGCATACCAGACCAGACCAGACCAAAGCAGACCAAAGCAGAGCATACTAGACCAAAGCAGAGCAGACCAGAGCAGACCAGACCAAAGCAGAGCAGAGCAGAGCAGACCAGAGCAGACCAGACCAAAGCAGAGCAGACCAAAGCAGACCAAAGCAGAGCATACCAGACCAGAGCAGAGCAGACCACGGCGTGGCAGTGTGACTTTGCAGAGGGGAGCTTCTGAGAGCTTAATGGCTTGTTGTTCAGAGATGCGGTCAGATGACTTCCCACGTAGGGTTCACATTAGGGGGTTCCCACAGAGGAAGTGGTTTAAGACCACAGCCAGCAACAGGGAGCACCCAGACCCCCCCCCCCCCCCCCATAGCTAGCTGTCTGGCTGAACAGATGCTACTACACTACGTAACATTACATTACATTATATTACACTACATTACATTAAATTATATTACATTACATTACATTATATTACACTACATTACATTACATTATATTACATTATATTACATTACATTATATTACACTACATTACATTAATTACATTACATTACGTTATATTACACTACATTACATTATGCTGTTACACTATAATATTATATTACACTACATTACATTACATAGTGTTACATTATTAACATTACATTACACTCTACATTATTGTTTGTGTGTGCTGCTGCCTGTCTTGGCCAGGTGTCCTTTGAAAAAACATTTACACCATTTACTTTACACTACACTACATAATGTTACATTACGTTACATTACATAACATTATGTTCTATTATATAACATTGCTCTATCGCACCGTTGTGACAAAGAGAGAGCTGAGCCAGAAGGCAAAGCTCTCAATCTACCGGTCTATCTTTGTTCCTACTCTCACCTATGGTCATGAAGGGTGGGTCATGACCGAAAGAACGAGATCGCGGATACAAGCGGTGGAAATGAGTTTCCTCCGGAGGGTGGCTGGCATCTCCCTTAGGGATAGGGTGAGAAGTTCAGCCATTCGTGAGGGACTCGGAGCAGAGCCGCTGCTTCTTTGCGTAGAAAGGAGCCAGTTGAGGTGGTTCGGGCATCTAGTAAGGATGCCACCTGGCCGCCTCCCTAGGGAGGTGTTCCAGGCACGTCCAGCTGGGCGGAGGCCGCGGGGCAGACCTAGGACCAGGTGGAGGGATTATATCTCCACACTGGCCTGGGAACGCCTTGGAATCCCCCAGTCAGAGCTGGTTAATGTGGCCCGGGAAAGGGAAGTTTGGGATGCCCTGCTTGAACTGCTACCTCCGCGACCCGACCCCGGACAAAGCGGATGACAATGATGATGATGATGATGATATATAACATTGACCTAAATCCCATTCCATCTCATCACTTTACATTGAGCTACTTCCTGTTTACTTCCTGTTTTCTCAACCGGGGTTGTTGACCCAAACGAAGCCATCTCATGACTTTACATTAGGCTACTTCCTGTTTACTTCCTGTTTTCTTACCCGGGGGTGTTGACCCAGACGATGCCGATGTGGCAGAAGTAAACACACTCCTTATCCTTCGGGTTCTCACAGGAACACCTCCTCTGCCTCCTGCCATGGGCCCTGGGACCGAGCTGCACCAGGGGACCCTCCTCCGAGCTGGGGCCCAGGGTAGAGGTGGAAAATGCTACAAGTCAAACAGACAGGCCAGTTAGTTAGGTCATACACTACAGTACACTACGCTAGACTATGCTACACTACACTACGCTAGACTACACACACTACACTACATTACACTACACTACACTAGACTATGCTACACTACACTATACTACACTATACTATACTACACTACACTAGACTACACTACAGTACACTACACTACACTGCTCTACACTACACTACAGTACACTAGACTACACTACAGTACACTACAGTACACTACACTACACTACAGTACACTAGACTACACTACACTACACTAGACTAGACTACACTACACTACACTACACTAGACTATGCTACACTACACTGCACTAGACTACACTACACTACATTACACTAGACTACACTTCACTACACTACACTAGACTACACTACACTACACTACAGTACACTAGACTACACTACAGTACACTACTCTACACTACATTACACTAGACTACACTACGCTACACTACACTACACTACACTACGCTAGACTAGACTACACTACACTACGCTAGACTAGACTAGACTACACTACACTACTCTGTTTAAATCAGGGCTCTCTGGGATTAACATTCCCAGGATCTCAGGTTCCTGACTAAACTAAACTAAACTAAACTAAACTAAACTAAACTGAACCGAACCGGACCGGACCGGACCGGAACTGAACTAAACCAAACCAAACCAAACCAAACCAAACCAAACTAATCTAAACTCTTGTAAGCTACCGTCTCAGCTGTAGAGTGGTCACAGTGCTCTGAGTTGGAAAGTTACTGAGTGAACACCGACAGCAAGCTATTTTGGAACCTGTGTTTAGGAAAAGGCTTTTAATTGCCTAAGGTTGTCTTCATAGATATAGTAATCACAGCACCTTCCAGCGCAGCCAATTATAGCTAAGTGTGTAATGGCACATGCGACAGCGATTAAGAGAAACATTTGTTTTAACTGAAAGGAATCCTGGGGTTAGGATGAGGTTTGTGTTTGAAGGCGAACAGACTGAAGGCAATAAGTGGCTAACCATGGAAACACCACATCTTACAGCCTACTGTTATGCTGCACCAGAGAGAGAGAGAGAGAGTGTGTGTGTGTGTGTGTGTGTGTGTGTGTGTGTGTGTGTGTGTGTGTGTGTGTGTGTGTGTGTGTGTGTGTGTGTGTGTGTGTGTGTGTGTGTGTGTGTGTGTGTGTGTGTGTGTGTGCGTGCGTGTGGTTTGCCCAGCCACTAGAGCAGCTTTCTATGACTGGTGTTAGTTAGAGCTTGTTTTAGTAGTCTTACATGCACCAACCAAATCTCACATCAACAAAACTACATTAACCAGTGTATGGTAGTTGAGGTGTGTTTGGTCTAAGTTAACATGTACTTCAATGGGTTCTCTGGGAGATTAACCCACCCTTCCAGGACTCACAGGTGTGAATATAAAGCGCTCCTAGTTCTGACTAACAATAAAGAACAAATAATAGAAATAGAACCCAATAGAAAACATAGAGGGCACTATAGAGTTAAGGACAAAGTCTGTTGAATAGAAACAGACTGAAAAGCCCAGAGAACAAACACAGCAATAGAAACAATAGCGCCAGCTCTCCTATATCACATCAATAGAAACAATAGAGCCAGCTCTCCTATAACACATCAATAGAAACAATAGAGCCAGCTCTCCTATAACACATCAATAGAAACAATAGAGCCAGCTCTGCTATAACACATCAATAGAAACAATAGAGCCAGCTCTGCTATATCACATCAATAGAAACAATAGAGCCAGCTCTGCTATAACACATCAATAGAAACAATAGAGCCAGCTCTCCAATAACACATCAATAGAAACAATAGAGCCAGCTCTGCTGAGTCTGCTCTCAGGTTCCCAGGTCCAGACCGTTCCCTGGCGCTGACTGTGTTTGGAAACAGGATTCCATATGATCCAGAGTTTATGGCAAGGCTCCACAAAAGTATCCAGGCATTTTCACATTGTGTGTGTGTGTGGTGTGTGTGTGTTTGTGTTGAATAGTTGTAATATAATAGTGTGTGAATACGTGTTATTTGTGTGTGTGTGTGTGTGTGTGTGTGTGTGTGTGTGTGTGTGCGCGTGTGTGTGTGTGTACGTGATTAGTATGTGGGTTGTGTGTGCGTGTGTGTGTGTGTATGTGATTAGTATGTGGGTTGTGTGTGTGTGTGTGTGTGTGTATGTGATTAGTATGTGGGTTGTGTGTGTGCTCTGTGTGTTGGTCATGTGTGTGTGGTGTTCCATTCTGAATCCACCCTTTCCTAGGAAACCGTGACATGTTTTAATCATTGTTTAATTATTATTTAATTATTGTTCCTTAAAAACGTAAACATATCCCAATCTCATTAGATACACATAAGGTTTGAATTGTAATACAGTAAAATAACCTTCTTACCTTGTGTTCCTAAAGTGAGTGTCAGGGTGGGGATCAGAAAGAACAAAGCAGCTAGGTCCATGGTGCTGGTACTGTCGGACCAACAAGTCCAGATAGTTTCTCCAGAACCGTAAGGTCCAGAGAGTTTCACCAGAACCGTAAGGTCCAGATAGTTTCACCAGAACCGTAAGGTCCAGAGAGTTTCACCAGAACCGTAAGGTCCAGATAGTTTCACCAGAACCGTAAGGTCCAGATAGTTTCACCAGAACTGTAAGGTCCAGATAGTCTACTAACCAGAACTGTAAGGTCCAGATAGTCTACTAACCAGAACTGCCACACAGTCAGCGAAACAAGACGCCATCTCATTCCAGATAGGGCTGAGAACTCAAATCAGGTACTGAGGGTAAAAGGTCCAGTCAGGTCCAGAACACTGTTATCTGGTTGTACAGCTCAGTGTGAACCGGACAGTACTATTTGAGCTCCACTAACCTACAGAGTGATTCAGATTCAGATTAGCCCACTAACCTACAGAGTGACTCAGCTTCAGACCAGCCCACTAACCTACAGAGTGATTCAGATTCAGACCAGCCCTCTAACCTACAGAGTGATTCAGATTCAGACCAGCCCACTAACCTACAGAGTGATTCAGATTCAGATTAGCCCACTAACCTACAGAGTGATTCAGATTCAGACCAGCCCACTAACCTACAGAGTGATTCAGATTCAGACCAGCCCACTAACCTACAGAGTGATTCAGATTCAGACCAGCCCACTAACCTACAGAGTGATTCAGATTCAGATTAGCCCACTAACCTACAGAGTGATTCAGATTCAGACCAGCCCACTAATCTACAGAGTGATTCAGATTCAGATTAGCCCACTAACCTACAGAGTGATTCAGATTCAGACCAGCCCACTAACCTACAGAGTGATTCAGGTTCAGACCAGCCCACTAACCTACAGAGTGATTCAGATTCAGATTAGCCATGAGAACAGTTGTCTCTGAGCACTGCATGTGTCTACCTTCTCTCTCTCTCTCTTTCTCTCTCTCCCTCTCCCTCCCTCTCTCTCTCTCTCTCTCTCCCTCCATCTCGCTCTCTCTCTCTTTCCCTCTCTTGCTCTGTCTCCCTCTCTCTCTCAATCTCTCTCTTTCTCTCTCTCTCGCTCTCTCTCTCTCTCTCTCTCTCTCTCTCTGTCTCTCTCTCCCTCTCTCTCGAGTATGAAAACTGTAGGTCACAATATCAGAATATCATTAATGTGAAATTTTCCATTTAGCTTCAACAAATGCAAATTAAACAATATTTATCTATTATTTTGTGTTTGCTACCTACATACGAGAGCATCCAGAAACATAATCTGTAACGGACACACACACACACACACACACACACACACACACACACACACACACACACACACACACACACACACACACACACACACACAGCTGAACGGTGAGCTCCAGGAGGAAACCTGGTTGACATCTGTATCCTCTTCTGTAACCAAAGGAGACTGTGTCTGGGGATATATGTCTACTATACACTAGACAGCATTACGTGTGTGTGTGGTGCAGACATTGATGTGGTTCTCACCAACAACACCCTCAGAGAGATCCTGTCCACAATAAAGAAGAAAGTAGTGGGCAAGCTACTTCCTGGATCGTACCACCTTCACACAGAGATAGGGGTAGTCCCGGTGGGCCAGACCACAGGCTTCTATAGAACCTTTAATTTACTGTATGCTCCATTCCTTAAATGATTAAATATACATCAAGAAATACAAAAACAATATGTTACATGCAAGGGACACACATTAAACATACACAATATTAATATAATCAGACTTAAACATTTTCAATACTGAGAACAAAAATATTAAAACTCTCAGATAGCTAGAAAACTGACTCCTATGAGTAATTTCTTACCAATCTTTTTACTGCAATGTGTCCAACCGCAGTTTTGCCTGCAGAACAAAGGCAGCATTGTAGCAGTATTGCCCATGGCAATCAAAATGTACATATTTCACAATTCATAGTATTTTAATGAGGTTACAAAACGTGTGTTGACCTTTGGAAGTGTCCTACTGCCCCAGAGACAGCTGGGGCAAACAGCCCAACCACCTGAAGTCCGCCAGATCTTTGGTTTATAGCAATTTACAAAGAAACATATTTGGGGAAACGAGATATGTTGATATTTTAAAGATGTGTTTTCTGTTTGCTGCGTTAACACTGGAAGAGGAGAGGACAGTGAGAAACACCAGAAAGCAGAGGACCTGGAAAAGAGCAGAGCTGATTATTTGACTTTTATTTAAAAACAAAACCCTCGCTCCTGATTTCGGACCACACTGCTCCATTCCGGCGCCGCTCAACAAAATGGCTTCTCCTCACTGCCCATAGCGAGAAAGATGCGCAAACATGCGTCCCAACCACTAACCGTGCTGGTTTGGCGTGAGAGCCAGGGACAGGGAGGAAAACTGGTCAGGCTGGAACGCTGTGATTCAACCAGGAACATTCTGCCGGTCGACCAGGAAAATTCTGGCACTCGACCAGGAACATTCTGGCACTCGATGCCAATAAAAACCTCACCGGGAAAACACACCGTAGAGTATTTACACTTTATTATAGAGAAGTATACTCTTACAGACTTATACTTTCTTATTAATAGTGTGTGTAGTGTGTGTGTGTGTGTGTGTGTGTGTGTGTGTGTGTGTGTGTGTGTGTGTGTGTGTGTGTGTGTGTGTGTGTTTGTAGTGTTTAAATGGGATGTCTTAGAACGCTCCAGGTCTCCAGGGTGACAGAAGATGTGCAGTCATCAGGACGTGGAAACACCAATGAGGGCAAGCTTTAAAGCAGAGGGGGATTGTGGGTAAAAGCGCTTCATTATGAGGACAGTTTAACTGCCTCTGTTCACCTCCAAACATCTCTTTCTGCTCTGTCTTTCATTAATATCTCTCTCTGTCTGGCGTACCTCACCCCTTTCCCCCCTCTCTCCCTCCCTTCCTCCCTTTATCAGGACTGGATGGTGGTTAATTCCTGAGTCTCTTTATCATAAACTGCTGTTAAACGCCCACAATCTGTCAATGTAAGTACACAATAAAAGGTTAGTGTTGAGAGCATTTTGATGATAGAATATTATTCAAAGGGCATAAGAGGAATAAACTACAGATTCATGTTTGTATTTTTTAATTACAGATTCATATGTTTGTAGTTCTAAATTACAGATTCATGTGTTTACTTTAAGTTACAGATTAATGTGTTTGTACGTTTAAATTACAGATTCATGTGTTTACTTTTAAGTTACAGATTCATATGTTTGTAGTTCTAAATTACAGATTCATATGTTTGTACTTTTAAGTTACAGATTCATGTGTTTGTACTTTTAAATTACAGATTCATGTGTTTGTACTTTTAAATTACAGATTCATGTTTGTACTTTTAAAAATTCCCTTTATTGGTGAAACGAAAGGCAAGGACAGACTCAAAAAAATAAAACATTATTGACCAATAGTGAAGCCATGCAAATCAGGCTCTGCAGAAAATGCCCTTTACAGTGTTATAGAAAACATGACCATTACCCTTTACAGTGTTATAGAAAACATGACAATTACCCTTTACAGTGTTATAGAAAACATGACAATTACAACAACAAGAGCCATAAAACGCCTAGAACCAACATCATCGTTTATTTTATTATCTTAAGTAACATGTAAGCTTTGGTCCATATCAGTAACTCGATAATTATAACCTAAATCGCTGCTCTAAAAATATTTATTCAGTTTCTTTTTATATATCTACACATTTTCCATCAACAAGAGAGAAGCTTTCTTTATATTTGACATGTTTCAAACCCTTTGTTAAATGCACATGATCCACAACTTGAAAACAGCATGCTGGAGTAATGTTCACTTTGACAATGCACACATTAGTTTCTGTTTATACATTATATTGATTCCTCAGATAGTCAGGCGATGGATTGTTTTCAAAATGGGGTCGTTCTTTCCACAAACTAAAGTAGTAACCCTGTCCCCCCATGTTGAACCCTCCTCACGCACAGCACTCTGTCGCCAAGGAAACGTCTCTCTAAGGCCGGCGTCACGGTAACAGCCCTCCATAATGTACTTAGCTTTCCAAAGCATTTCTCTAACCTCACAGATTACAAATGGAATCAAAGCATTTAGATTGGAGGAGAGACACATTATTTGGATGTGTGTGAACATGCAGCTGGTGCAAAGCTTTTGAATGTCTTTCTTTCAAAGTCACCTCTCACACCAAGCTAGCCTTAGTTTGTCTGTCTACTTTAATCAACCAATTCCTTGGTCTGGTTTCCTGGTGCGTGCGGAGTTTGTGTAGGGGTGTGTGTGTATTAGTGCAGGCACCAAGGGATATTAAGGTTGGCTGGGGGACACAGTAGAGACAGCCTCGATAGAAATAACTAGAACATGACAAAGAGAACCACCTCACTAACAGAAGGATTGTTCTGACGCTAAAGAAACACAAGGCTTGTGCTGACTTAAGACGACCAAATTCAGCAAGGACGTCTCTGTGTGTGTGTGTGTGTGTGTGTGTGTGTGCGTGTGTGTGTGTGTGTGTGTGTGTGTGTGTGTGTGTGTGTGTGTGGCGTGTGTATTTGTGTGTGTTTGGCCAAGTAAGGCCAAACAGATCAGACTACTGTTGCTTCCTAAAGTCAATCTCCACTGAATGACTTAAGGTATTGGAAGTTGATGTGTGTATAGTGATTGAGTGTTCTGTGTGGACACCCTCCACGAAAAAGAAGGGATCGCTGCTATTTGTTTCTTTATTTCCATTCTTTCCCTTTTGTATCCATTAGGAAAGACTATTTGACTCAAATAAAGTTGTCTCTGCTCAGCTTACGTGTGTATTTGTGTGTGTGTGTGTGTGTGTGTGTGTGTGAGTGAGGAAGCTACAGTGACATTATAGCACTAGTGCTAAGCAGAAGCTGATGGTTAAAAATACAGTGAGTGTTTTTTATCGTGACATCATGTGACGTTTTAGAGAGAATACATCACATAACTTTACAAAAGACAGAAGGAAATAATATGCATTGCTTTCAAAAAATCATTATGTAAATAATCTATAGACAATTCATAGCAGTTGGTCCCAGTGCACCACTGTCAACGTTAGCTACACCCACAAACTGTCCCTCTAAACATGAGCCCATGGGGTGCTGAACCAGACCGGACCGGACCGGACCATACCGGACTGGACTGGACTGGACTAGACTGTGCTTCTAAACATGAGCCCATGGGGTGCTGAACCAGACCGGACCGGACCGGATTAGACTGGACTGAACTGGACTAGACTGTCCTTCTAAACATGAGCCCGTGGGGTGCTGAACCAGACCGGACCGGACCGGACTGGACTGGCCAAGATCACTTATGTTAAAACTATTGTGTCAACCATACTAGCTTCTATTCACATTTAAATCACTTTGGTATCTTTTAACACTGACCTGTCTAGTGCAGTAAAGCTCCATTGGGTACAGCTCAGCTCCATTTGGTTTGTTTTGGCCTGGTTTGGTATGGTCTGGTCTGGTATGGTCTGGTCTGGTCTGGTCTGGTCTGGTCTGGTCTGGTCTGGTCTGGTCTGGTCTGGTATGGTATGGTTTGGTATGGTATGGTATGGTCTGGTCTGGTCTGGTCTGGTCTGGTTTGGTATGGTATGGTATGGTATGGTATGGTCTGGTCTGGTCTGGTCTGGTCTGGGCTGGTATGGTCTGGTATGGTATGGTTTGGTATGGTATGGTATGGTTTGATATGGTATGGTATGGCATGGTATGGTATGATATGGTATGGCATGGTATGGTATGGTCTGGTCTGGTCTGGTCTGGTCTGGTCTGGTCTGGTCTGGGCTGGTCTGAGTGTTATTTAAACCATTCAAACCAAATTTGGTTTGTTTTGGCCTGGTTTGGTATGGTCTGGTCTGGCCTGGTTTGGTATGGTCTGGTTTGGTCTGGTCTGGTCTGGTCTGGTCTGGTCTGGGCTGGTATGGTATGGTATGGTTTGATATGGTATGGTATGGCATGGTATGGTATGATATGGTATGGTATGGCATGGTATGGTATGGTATGGTTTGATATGGTATGGTATGGCATGGTATGGTATGGTATGGTTTGATATGGTATGGTATGGTTTGATATGGTATGGTATGGTTTGATATGATATGGTATGGTATGGTTTGATATGGTATGGTATGGTTTGATATGATATGGTATGGTATGGTATGGTTTGATATGGTATGGTATGGTTTGATATGGTATGGTATGGTTTGATATGATATGGTATGGTATGGTTTGATATGGTATGGTATGGTATGGTTTGATATGGTATGGTATGGTTTGATATGATATGGTATGGTATGGTTTGATATGGTATGGCATGGTATGGTTTGATATGGTATGGTATGGTTTGATATGATATGGTATGGTATGGTATGGTTTGATATGGTATGGTATGGTTTGATATGGTATGGTATGGTATGGTTTGATATGGTATGGTATGGTATGGTTTGATATGGTATGGTATGGTTTGATATGATATGGTATGGTATGGTTTGATATGGTATGGCATGGTATGGTTTGATATGGTATGGTATGGTTTGATATGATATGGTATGGTATGGTTTGATATGATATGGTATGGTATGGTATGGTTTGATATGGTATGGTATGGTTTGATATGGTATGGTATGGTTTGATATGATATGGTATGGTATGGTTTGATATGGTATGGCATGGTATGGTATGGTATGGTTTGATATGATATGGTATGGTATGGTTTGCAGTATGGTATGGTATGGTATGGTATGGTATGGTATGATATGGTATGGTTTGGTTTAGTATGGCATGGTCTGGTATGGTTTGGTCTGGTTTGTGTGTTATTTGAACCAGGTCCCTAAGCCTCCTTATCACGCTATGTTAGCTACACATGCCATATTTACACTGAACACAAAGACCCTAGCCCCTTCAATATCCCAAATCCAAACATTTCCTCTCCTCCTATTCTCTCTTCCTCACTCTCTCTCTCTGCAAGGCCAGCTGATTGGCTGTGATATCGAACAGGAGGAATAATATAACTTTATCCTGCTTTCACCCCTGTTAAACCCAACTAGGATATTATAAAGCATAAAAACCATCTGTCTACATGTAAATATATATAAATAGAAAATATAAGAAAAGTTTACTTTGGTCGTTTGTTTTGTTGGGTTCTTTGAGGGGGTGGTGTGTCAGAGTGAAATAAGTGTCAGTAAAATGTGATGAGTGGCTCTGAGGGGCAGACAGCTCCCCCCCCACCAACACCCTACAGGCTCTCCTAACCAAGCTCCCAGGGGCAGGAAGTGACATCTGAGGACAGGAGAGGAGGGTGGCTGGGTGGGTGTGGCTGGGACCAGGCTTCTAGAACTTGGAGCCGGTCTTCTAGAACTCGTGCTTCTAGAACTTGGTGCTGTTGCTGAAGCTGTCAGGCATGATGAAGTTCTTGTAGAAGGTGTCGGAGCGCGAGGAGCAGTAACCTCTGACCTTGTCGATGACTTGGCTGACAGGGATGATGGAGGAAGAGGAGGAGGAGGAGGCCTCCCCCTCCGAGGAGCACGAGGAAGAGGAGACACACTTTGGAGGGGCCTGGTAGCCTTTACCTAAACACACACCCAACACACATTAGTCTCAACACAAACCATTCAATAGACGATCAGCATGTGTAACATTACTAAACAGATATGGCATATTATCTTATAAAATAGAAAAACACATATAGAATATGAATATATAATAAATTAGACAAATGAACAGACAAACAATCAAGATGCTCATGATCTCTTTCTCTGTGAGCTTCTTCCTGTAACGTGTAGTATTAACGTTCAACTACAGAAAACGTTTCAGTAAAACTACAACATGAGTCCTAAGAAGATGTCCATTGTGCTCACAGTTCACTGGCTGGCATGCCCTTCTGAAACACTAACACTGTCTTTAGACTGAACATAATAATAATATAAAAACTGAACATAGTTTAGTGGCTGGCATGCCCTTCTGAAACACTAACACTGTCTTTAGACTGAACATAATAATAATATAAAAACTGAACATAGTTTATAGTTTAACACTGTCTTTAGACTGAACATAATAATAATATAAAAACTGAACATAGTTTAGTCAGCGTTTGAAAGGCAGATGGGCAGTATTTTCCCGCCAAGCCTCAGTTTCACATACTCACTGAGAGGTTGGTGATCTGATATCAGTCAGTATGAACACAGTTCTGAGATCAGCAAGTATGAACACAGTTCTGAGATCAGCCAGAATGAACACAGCTCTGATATCAGCCAG
>JAPMUY010004885.1:45000-75000 GCA_026901105.3 Galaxias olidus
TTGTCAAGGTGAACTACCATGGTAACATGTTTGTTAGGGGTTGTCTCCTCACCCCATCCGATGATGCAGAACTTGAGGATGTATCTGCGTATGTAGGTGTTGAAGACTTTGACCAGAGCGATGTACATGTGGATGGACTCCAGACCCATCCAGGTGAACGACGCCAACAGGAAGTAGTGCAGGAACAGCGCCACGGCAACGCACAGCCCCTTCACGTTGAAGCTGGCCAGCCAGCCGTCCAATAGGAACACCATGTTGAGGAAGAGCAGGGAAGTGCTCAAGTTCATCAGGATCTTAGACGGGTAGTCACGACGCAACTTCCTGTAGGAGGAAGCACAGAGGGTCAAAATATAATTAACAGAGGGGGCATAGATATATGATGAACTAGAGTAGAAAGAGGGAGCATAGATATATGATGAACCAGAGCAGTGAGACTCACTCGAAGGCGATGTAGGTGAGCAGCGTAGCGGCAGAGAAGATGGCCGACAGGCCGCAGCCCACGTAGGTGATGAAGGTCAGGATCCTGTTGTTGTTCTCATCCACCTGGGCCGACGCTCCAGAGACGTCCTACACACACAACATTATAACAGTATTATGAGAATAATATTATACATAGATTACAGATCAGACATCACCTATATGAGACGTCCTACACACACAACATTATAATAGTATTATTTACCGTATCATATTATATACACATATCACAGATCAGACATTAGCATAGGCCAAATGTCTGCTGCTCAAGAGATGTCCTTCAAACAAAAACAATAGTAGTCCATCTAAACCAAATCTCTGAAGTGTTCTTTTAGACTATTTCCCAACAATTGAAAAGGATGTTATGCTTGAACTTTTTTAAGCAACACCTCCATAAAGAAAAGTTATTTGAGCAGTTATTAAAGATGTCTTACCATGAGAATGCCAAAGTGTGTGAGGTGGTCGCAGAGGCAGACAGTTTTGTTGCTGTTGGACCGAGGGTCCACTCGACAACCTATCCTGTTCCAGCCTCCAGCATCATCTAGTGGACAAAGAGGTGAACTACAGTCAGATCACAACAACATCAGAAACCCCTAAAGCCCACAGAAGAAATGGACTAGATTGTATAATTCAATACTTAGTAATAGTATTATCAAAAAAGCCCCAGTGGTCTACTCTAACACTAGTTTTCTTCTAGTTTATTAGTAGTTAAAAACTCTTTTAGAAAGCTACAGCATACTGTAAATGAGACTGTGTGGTGCTATCTGATGTCGTTGGGTTAACAGGATGTTTTTAGCGGTGCTACTGGTTGTGATGGTTACCGTTCATCGTGAAGTCCCAGAACATACAGACGGGCTTTGGGTTGGGCTGTAAAAAAAACAAAGACAACATAATGAAAGAAACCACGCGGGTGCGTTCATTCCTCTCGCCATGGGAACACGACTAAAGAGGATCAAAGACTCCTGAACTATTCCAGCTATGATGATAAGATCATGGAGGTCATAGGTGAACCGGTGTGTCTGGCCCAGGTGAGGAAGGCCTTACAGGTGAACCGGTGTGTCTGGCCCAGGTGGAAAGGCCTTACAGGTGAACCGGTGTGTCTGGCCCAGGTGAGACCAGGTATGTGTGTGTGTGTGTGTGTGTGTGTACCTGGTAGAACAGGTGCACTATCTCTATCTCCACAGGATCTTGCAGGTTACTGATGGTGATGTTCCCCACACTGCTGGCCACCACATAGCTGTTTAGTGACAGACCGTCCTGCTCCGTCTGGACCAACAACAACCACAACAACAGCTTCATGACAAGGACAACAACAACAACAACAACAACTTCATGACAAGGACAACGACAACAACCTTTACCCTCCCCCCCCTCCCCAAAAACAAACTGTAACAACACAACAGATTAAACAACACAGCACTCAGACACATGTTGGTACATGGTGTCTTTAAATAGGGTTGGGTCTTTCCTTGTAACACTGTGTGCTTCCACCAGCAGAAGGTAAGAGGTAGGGCTGCACCACCAGCAGGAGGTAAGAGGTAGGGCTGCACCACCAGCAGGAGGTAAGAGGTAGGGCTGCACCACCAGCAGGAGGTAAGAGGTAGGGCTGCACCACCAGCAGGAGGTAAGAGGTAGGGCTGCACCACCAGCAGGAGGTAAGAGGTAGGGCTGCACCACCAGCAGGAGGTAAGAGGTAGGGCTGCACCACCAGCAGGAGGTAAGAGGTAGGGCTGCACCACCAGCAGGAGGTAAGAGGTAGGGCTGCACCACCAGCAGGAGGTAAGAGGTAGGGCTGCACCACCAGCAGGAGGTAAGAGGTAGGGCTGCACCACCAGCAGGAGGTAAGAGGTAGGGCTGCACCACCAGCAGGAGGTAAGAGGTAGGGCTGCACCACCAGCAGGAGGTAAGAGGTAGGGCTGCACCACAGGTAAGAGGTAGGGCTGCACCACCAGACAGCGGTGTCTGTGGGAATGCCGTTAGAGTACCTGAAAGAGAGCGGTCTTGCTGAAGAACAGGAAGTTGATCCTGGAGAGACTGTCTCGCTGGGCGGTTGTCATGGTGAGGTTGGACAGCAGAGTGGGGGGGAGGGTGACCTGAGCCAGAGGGTTCAGCTGGTCTGGCTCAAAGCCAATCTGGACAGGGTCGGGGGGCAGAGGTCCTCATTAATAAAACATATTCCAGAAAGACAGATCATCTTTACTTTGTAACATAACATTTCATGACTTTGTAAAATAACATTTAGGTAGGTAGGTAGGTAGGTAGGTATGGGTAGGTAGGTATATGTATAGGTATACAGTAGGTATAGATATAGGTAGGTAGGTAGGTAGGTAGGTAGGTAGGTAGGTATGGGTATAGGTGTAGGTATAGGTATACAGTAGGTATAGATATAGGTAGGTAGGTATAGGTAGAGGTAGGTATAGGTATAAGTATAGATATAGGTAGTGTAGGGTTACTGGTTTACTACTTCTTGTGTGTGAATTACTCTTTATCAATTTTGTAGATTATCCATTAATTCATAAATTAATATTATAATCGATCAATTTGATATCAAATAATTAAGGGGGCACCACCCAGAGATTTAAGCTTATTGCATGGCTCGATGGGAAACCAGGTCTGACTTGGCATTAATTTAATAAGTAGGCCTAGTTGAAGTTTTAGTCTCACTTCTGAAGTAGTGACGTTCTATATTACGAGAATAAACGATTGTATGAAAACATAGATATGACACAGCTGGGATTGATTGCAAAGCAATTCTATTTATTTAGTAGTCTAAAACACATGAAAATTACAGTACTACAGAGAATGACTAAATGATGACATTAATAAACTAAAGTGGTTAGTAGCTAAACATACACAGCATAACAGTTCAAATATTGCTAAATTATGGTAAGCACAACACAGCAGAAATTGTCCAAGCTTTAGCATCAAACGCTCAACGTATGAAAAGCATGAGTTACGTTACAGTGAGAAGGAAGGCGGAGCTGTGGCACAAGGATTGGTCTTATTAGCTTGCTGTTGCGGCTGGAGCCAATTTGAGAAGTCCGTGGTTTCTTTGGTAAAGTTCTGAAAGTTAGTTCCTTGTTTGAAAAAACATGGAAAAGCAATGTGGATTTTGGGTCTTCTTTAATAATAATAATAATAATAATACATTGAATTTATAAGGCGCCTTTCAAGGCACTCAAGGTCACCGTACAGTAATATAAAAAACAGTTCTCATAAAAATAATAAAAATAAATAAATAAATAAAATAAAATAAGATCAAAATAAGTAGTATACAATTAAAAAGGCATGGAGCCTGCAATCAAGCATTAAAAAGCATCACGTGGGACAGTAAGCCAGCCTAAACAAATGGGTTTTGAGGTGGTTTTGGAAACAGGAAATTGAGTCCAGATTTTTGATGTCAGGGGGAGGGAGTTCCATAGACGTGGGGCGGAGCAGCTGAAGGCTCGCGATCCCATGGTGGACAGACGAATTCGGGGGACGATCAGGTTGATGGAGGAGGTAGATCTGAGGGACCGGGTGGGAGTGTTAATATGAATGAGGTCAGACAGGTATGGAGGGGCTAGATTGTGGATGGCCTTGAATGTATGGAGGAGGATTTTGAAATTTATTCTGTATTTGATGGGAAGCCAGTGGAGTTGGAGCAGAACGGGGGTGATGTGACAGATGGCAGGGGTTTTGGTGATGATGCGTGCGGCAGCGTTCTGGACTAATTGCAGTTTATGGAGGAGTTTGTGGGGGAGACCGAAGAGGAGGGAATTGCAATAGTCCAAGCGGGAAGTGACAAGAGAGTGTACCAGGACTGCAGTGGTGTTGGGATTGAGTGAAGGGCGGAGGCGGTTGATGTTTCGGAGGTGGAAGTAGGCGGACCGGATGGTGTTGTTGATGTGGGTGTGAAATGATAGGGTGCTGTCGAGGACAACACCCAGACTCTTAACCTGGGGGAGGGGGAAACCGAGGAGTTGCCGATGGTGAGGGAAAACTGGGGAGTTTGCTGAGTGTGGACTTGGAGCCAATGAGGACTACCTCTGCTTTATTATCGTTTAATTTGAGGAAGTTTGAGGTGAACCAGGATTTGATTTCCTGTAGGCAGGCACAGAGGGAGGAGGGTGGGAAGGTGGAAAAGGGTTTGGAGGAAACATAGAGCTGGGTGTCGTCCGCGTAACAGTGGAAATGGATATTGTGTTTGCGGAAGATCAGACCAAGTGGAAGGAGGTAGATGATGAATAGGATGGGGCCAAGGACGGAGCCCTGGGGAACACCGGATGAACGGGGGGCGGGGTGGGATGTGAATGATTTTAATTGAATGAACTGAGTGCGGCCAGATAGATAGGAGTGGAACCAGTCTAAGGGTGTGTGTGATAGTCCAATGGAGGCTAGTCTGTCGAGGAGAATGGAGTGGGAAATGGTGTCGAAGGCCGCGCTCAGATCGAGGAGAATGAGAATGGATAGTAGTCCAGAATCAGCTGCCATCAGGAGGTCATTAGTGATTTTTATGAGGGCTGTTTCGGTACTGTGACGGGGGCGGAAACCGGATTGGAACTGTTCATATAGATTGTTACTGGAGAGGTGAGCCTGAATTTGTAATGATACTGTCTTTTCCAGGATTTTTGAGAGAAATGGCAGGTTGGAGATGGGACGAAGGTTATTTGCAATGTTTGGGTCTAAACCAGGCTTCTTTATTAGGGGAGTAACAGCAGCGGATTTGAAAGAAAGTGGGACAGAACCAGAGGTGAGGGAGGAATGAATGATGGCTGTTATCAAGGGTAACAGGGAGGGGAGGGAGGCTATAACCAGGGAGGATGGCAGGGGGTCAAGTTGGCAGGAGGATGGCTTGGAGGTCCGAATGAGTTTGGCTAGATCAGTGGCAGAGGGGAGTTGGAAGCAGGAGAGACGTGCAAAGAGCGGGGGATGGGGGACAAAAGGAGGTGGACCAGATGTGTGAGGGGTCAGTTGTTGGTGGATGGTGGCTATTTTGGAGTTGAAACATGACATCAGGGAGTTGCAATGCTCATTGGAGTAAAAGTGTGGGGGGAAGGAATCAGGGGGCGTAGTGAATTGTTGACCAATGAGAACAGGGCCCTGGAGTTCCCAGCACCCGCAGTGATTTTATCGGTGAAATATTGGGTTTTGGCTGAGGAGAGGGCGTCTTTGTAATGAAGGATATGGGCATGGTGCATCTGTTTGTGTATGGTGAGTCCGGTTTTCCTGAAAAGCCGCTCCAGCTGACGTCCTTTGGCTTTCAGCAGATGTAAGTGAGGGGAGAACCAGGGGGCAGAGTGGGGGAATGAGACAGTCTGAGTTTTGAGGGGGGCGAGTGTGTCCAGTAGGGTTTGGAGACTGTCGTTGTAATGACAGGCGAGCTGATCCGGGGTGAATGGGGGGTTGATGATCGCGAAGCAGTCAATGCCTTTTGTGAGATCGGCTATGTTAATATTTTTGATATTGCGGAAGGACATGATACGTGATTGTTTGGTTTTGGATAGCGTCAAATTTAAATTAAATGAAACAAGCATGTGATCAGAGATGGGGAGATCAACAGCAGAACCGTTTAGAGGAGTGACACCAGAGCAACAGACCAAGTCCAAAATATGACCTTTAGAATGTGTAGGGAAATCAATAGATTGTTGGAGACCAAAACTGTCCAGGCAAGAGATAAAGTCCTTAGTGAGGGTAAGATTGGTGTTGTCCATGTGAACATTAAAATCACCTGTCAGAATGATGTTGGATGAGAGTGAGCAGATGTGGGTGAGAAGTGTATTGAATTCGTCAATGAAGTCCTTGTTTGGTTTGGGTGGGCGGTAGATATTTACTAAAACAGTGGGAGTAGGTCCATTTAATTGTAGAGCTAAAGACTCGAACGCATGGGACACTGGCATTGTAACAGATGTAACCTTAAAAGTTTCGCGGTGAATTATTGCGAGGCCTCCTCCTCGGCCTGTAAGACGGGGTTGACAGGTGTAGACGAACCCAGGTGGAGTAGACTCGTTCAACTCGGAGAAGTCATTGCGATGTTGCCACGTCTCCGTTAAACATAAAAAGTCATACTTGCGGTCGAGGAGGAGGTCCTGCAGTAGCTGTCCCTTGCCGGTGAGGGAGCGGATGTTAAGTAATCCAAGTTTGACGTCGGAATGTTGGTTGAAGAAGCTAACGTTAGCCGACCTGGCTAGGTTAGCTAGCGCACTGTGGTCCACCTTCCTGCGGGTGTTTCTCGGTGGGTGGCGGCGGGTGAGGGACCAGATGGTGTTTATTGCAGTGGAGTCGTCAATGTGGTAGCTTCGTCCGGCACTGCGATGAAGATACCTCCGACGGGGAAGGTGAGTGAAGTCCGGGAGATGATGGAGTACAGGCGGGCGAGTATAAAACATTTAAAAACAACCGGACAGCAGCGGCAGCTAAACGCGCCAGCGTTCACTCGTCCAAAAAACAACAATCAAAATGGATGCTCGTGACGTGTTAATTGTCCTTTTCTGGGAAGGAGGACAAAGGTGTGTTGGTTCAGTTTGAAAGTGTGCAAGGTTTTCCGGCCTTGTAGTGAGGAACAAGGCCTAAAATCCTTTGTCCAAAGAGTTGCTTGCAGACGCGTGGTCAAGGAATAAGGTTGGGTGCAATTTTTATCAACCCGTGTAACGCAGGGCGGCCTTCCCAGGTTACTTCAAAAAGCCAGGTTTCTGGGATGAAAACTCTATTTAAGATAGTTTGAGAAGGGGTGTCCAAAAGGTGGCTGGGGTCACCTGATTGACCACTGGTCAGGGACTAGAGGTGTAAATTATCTCACTGTATGAGATAACGGTTGTCAGCTAGATTAGCTCAAATAATTTTCTTTCTTTTTATACCTGTAAGCTTGGAATATATTCTATATAACGTTTGCAAAGTTTACAAAATATCATGGTGGACATTTGGATACCAAACTTGACTAGGCTGACTATGTTAGTTCACTTAGAAAAACAATACACAATATATATATATATATATATATATATATATATATATATATATATATATATATATATATATACACATTATTAGAAAGTACAAACGATTAATGTTACAATTTCTTCTCATTGTCAATGTCCCATAATTTCATTGATTGTTCCTTAGGCGACAGTTTCTTAATACAAATATACTATCCTTAGAGTGGAAACTGTGCTGGTTTGTGTGACTAAGGAGTTGTGTGAGAGGAGCAGGCTGGCCCCCCCCCCTGGAGTGTTCACAGTGGCCATTTGGGCCTGTTCCTTTGATCTTAACCAGAGAGGGGGGAAGATTTGGTGATTGGTTCCCCTACAGTAGGTAGATATAGATAGGTATAGGTAGGTATAGATATAGGTAGGTAGGTAGGTAGGTAGGTATAGGTATCGGTATAGATATAGGTATAGGTATAGGTATAGATGTAGGTATAGATGTAGGTATAGGTATGAGTATAGGTATAGGTAGGCATAGGTATAGGGGTAGGTAGGTAGGTAGGTATAGGTATAGGTATAGGTAGGTATAGGTATAGATATAGGTATAGGTATGGGCATTGGTATAGGTATAGGTATAGGTATAGATGTAGGTATAGATGTAGGTATAGATGTAGGTAGGTAGGTAGGTATAGGTATAGGTATAGGTATAAGTATAGGTATAGGTAGGTATAGGTATAGGTATAGGTAGGTATAGGTAGGTATAAGTATAGGTATAGGTAGGTATAGGTATAGGTAGGTATAAGTATAGGTATAGGTATAGGTATAGGTATAGGTATAGATGTAGGTAGGTAGGTAGGTAGGTATAGGTATAGGTATAGGTATAAGTATAGGTATAGGTAGGTATAGGTATAGGTAGGTATAAGTATAGGTATAGGTATAGGTATAGGTAGGTATAGGTATAGGTAGGCAGGTATAGGTAGGTAGGTATAGGTACAGGTATAGGTATAGGTAGGTATAAGTATAGGTATAGGTAGGTATAGGTATAGGTATATGTAGGTATAGGTATAGGTATAGGTAGGTAGGTATAGGTATAGGTAGGCAGGTATAGGTAGGCAGGTATAGGTACAGGTATAGGTAAAGGTATAGGTATAGATATAGGTATAGGGATAGGTTGGTATAGGTATAGGTATAGGTATAGATATAGGTTGGTGTAGGTGGCACAGGCACAGGCAGGCACAGGCACAGGCAGGCAGGCAGGCAGGCAGGCAGGCAGGCAGGCAGGCAGGCATAGGCATAGGTGCAGATGCAGGCACAGGTAGATGCAGGTACAGGCACAGGCACATAGGTAGGTGGCACAGGCACAGGCACAGGCAGGCAGGCAGGCAGGCAGGCACAGGCATAGGCATAGGTGCAGGCAGGCAGGCAGGCAGGCAGGCACAGGCACAGGCACAGATGTAGGCATAGGCACAGGCATAGGCATAGGTATAGGTGCAGGCAGGCAGGCAGGCAGGCAGGCAGGCAGGCAGGCAGGCAGGCAGGCAGGCAGGCACAGGCATAGGTAGGTAGGCATAGGTATGGGTATAGGTGTAGGTATAGGTATAGGTAGGTGTAGGTACAGGCATAGGCAGTAGGTATAGGGCAGGTATAGGTGCAGGTATAGGCATAGGCATAGGCAGGTAGGTAGGCAGGTAGGCAGGCAGGCAGGCAGGCAGGCAGGCAGGCAGGCAGGCATAGGTAGGTAGGTAGGTAGGTAGGTATAGGTATAGGTGTAGGTATAGGTATAGGTGTAGGTATAGGTATAGGTGTAGGTGTAGGCATAGGTGTAGGTATAGGTATAGATGTAGGTATGGGTATAGGTATAGGCATAGGTATGGGTATAGGTATAGGTATAGGTGTAGGTATAGGTATAGGTATAGGTATAGGTGTAGGTATAGGTATAGGTATAGGTATAGGTGTAGGTATAGGTATAGGTATAGGTATAGGTGTAGGTATAGGTGTAGGTGTAGGTGTAGGTATAGGTATAGGTATAGGTATAGGTGTAGGTATAGGTATAGGTGTAGGTGTAGGTGTAGGTGTAGGTATAGGTGTAGGTGTAGGTGTAGGTGTAGGTGTAGGTATAGGTATAGGTATAGGTATAGGTATAGGTGTAGGTGTAGGTGTAGGTGTAGGTGTAGGTATGGGTATAGGTATAGGTATAGGTATAGGTATAGGTGTAGGTATAGGTGTAGGTATAGGTATAGATGTAGGTATAGGTATAGGTATAGGTATAGGTGTAGGTATAGGTATACCTGTGGGTCGGAGGTGTTGGGAGCCATGAAGGCGCTGAACGACGTCCCGTTGAAGTGGCTGGTGTTGAGGGTGGAGATGCCCAGGGCCAGATTCTTGGAAGAGATACTGACTGAAGGTCCTTCAAACTGGATCTTCTGCACCAGCTCATCCACTGTCCTCAGCGCCCTGAGAGGGGCAGCATAGAAACAGGGTGACTAGATCAGACAGGTCAAAATGAACCCTAAGAGCAGCAGCATGCTGGGTCATCAAATAAAACCATATGATAAAGGAGCTACATTCCCTATGTACAACGGGTAGCCCATATCGCCATGGAAACAGGCTATCTGTCCATTTTGGCGTGTTGCTATATTACTAATGACTTTGTTTACCTCTGGGATTGTTGTTTACCTGTCGGACGTGGCCGCCTGCACGGCCGTGGAGCTGCTCATGACGTTGGAGATGATGGTAACCACGGTAACGGCAAGCGTGGCGTTGATCTTAGCGACGTTAACCAGCTCCTTCACCTTGCTCACCACTTTGGAGACCTCCTGGTTAGAGAGCTCGTTGTTGGTGATGTCAGCGAGCTGCACAGCCACCTCCACAGCATTCTCTGGAGGAGGAGAGGAGAGGAGAGGAGAGGAGAGGAGAGGAGAGAGGAGGGGAGAGGAGAGGAGAGGAGAGGAGAGGAGAGGAGAGGAGAGGAAAGAGGAGGGGAGAGGAAAGGAGAGGAGAGGAGTGGAGAGGAGAGAGGAGGGGAGAGGAGAGGACAGGAGAGGAGGAAGTGTCATGAAGAGAGAAGATCTTGCTATGTGTCTTTCTATCTTGTCTTTCTCTGTTTTTCTCCTGGTCTCTCCTGCTTTATCTTCTCCTGGTCTCTCCTGCTTTATCTTGTCTGTTAACCCGTGTCCTTCTCCTCCTCTTCCTCCTCCTCTCTCTGTTAGCCTCCAGAAGGGTCCTCTTCATCTCTGCTGTTTTCTCTGCTCCTCTTGGGTTTTCCTCTGTCCTGATTGGCCTCTGACTGAGTCTCTCTGAGCCTTTGAAAGAACATTCTAAGTAGAGTGGTAGTAAGTTCTGTAGTAAGTAGTGTTAGTAAGTAGAGTTAGTAAGTAGTGTTAGTAAGTAGAGTGCTGTAGTAAGTAGTGTTAGTAAGTAGCGTGATAGTAGTAAGTAGAGTGCTGTAGTAAGTAGTGTTAGTAAGTAGAGTTCTGTAGTAAGTAGTGTTAGTAAGTAGAGTGCTAGTAGAAAGTAGTGTCAGTAAGTAGAGTGCTGTAGTAAGTAGTGTTAGTAAGTAGAGTGGTAGTAGTAAGTAGAGTGGTAGTAGTAAGTAGTGTTAGTAAGTAGAGTGCTGTAGTAAGTAGTGCTAGTAAGTAGAGTGCTGTAGTAAGTAGTGTTAGTAAGTAGAGTGCTGTAGTAAGTAGTGTTAGTAAGTAGAGTGCTAGTAGAAAGTAGTGTCAGTAAGTAGAGTGCTGTAGTAAGTAGTGTTAGTAAGTAGAGTGCTGTAGTAAGTAGTGTTAGTAAGTAGAGTGCTAGTAGAAAGTAGTGTCAGTAAGTAGAGTGCTGTAGTAAGTAGTGTTAGTAAGTAGAGTGGTAGTAGTAAGTGGAGTGCTGTAGTAAGTAGTGTTAGTAAGTAGAGTGCTGTAGTAAGTAGTGCTAGTAAGTAGAGTGCTGTAGTAAGTAGTGTTAGTAAGTAGAGTGCTGTAGTAAGTAGTGTTAGTAAGTAGAGTGCTGTAGTAAGTAGTGTTAGTAAGTAGAGTGCTGTAGTAAGTAGTGTTAGTAAGTAGAGTGCTGTAGTAAGTAGTGTTAGTAAGTAGAGTGCTGTAGTAAGTAGTGTTAGTAAGTAGAGTGCTGTAGTAAGTAGTGTTAGTAAGTAGAGTGCTGTAGTAAGTAGTGTTAGTAAGTAGAGTGCTGTAGTAAGTAGTGTTAGTAAGTAGAGTGCTAGGTAGGAACGTCTGAAAGAGCATTCTGCTGAGTGCTGAGTAGGAACATATTTCTGTCTTTTCATCTCCATATCCCTTCTCGTTCTCTCTCTCTCTCTCTCTCTCTCTTTCCAATTTCTTACTATCCAGCGCTAACTCAGTTGGAGAGGTCTTCATCAGACCAGTAGGGTTAGGGTTAGGGGTTAAAGGTTACCTGCAGACACTAGGATGGTGTCTATATCAGTGCAGTTGGAGAGGTCTGGATCAGACCAGTAGGCTGTGTAGTTCTGAGGGCTAATCACACTGGGGAAACACAACACAGGCTAGGAATCAACACTCCTAATTAGGGTTATATCATTGTGTGTTCTCAACAAGGTTTCTTAAGGTGTGTGAGTGTGTGTGTGTGTGTGTGTGTGTGTGTGTGTGTGTGTGTGTGTGTGTGTGTGTGTGTCTATGTGCCAAGCTGTAGGAGGGAGTGGATGTGTGCGTGTGTGTGTGTGTGAGTGTGTGTCTTTGTCTGTCTATGTGTCAAGCTGTAGATGGGAGTGGATTTGTGTGCAATACGAGAACGTGTAGGTGTGTGTGTCTGTGAGTGAGGCAGTGAATCTGTGTAGGTGTGTGTTGGTAAAGTGTGTGTGTGAGTGAGGCAGTGAATCTGTGTAGGTGTGTGTTGGTAAAGTGTGTGTGTGAGTGAGGCAGTGAATCTGTGTAGGTGTGTGTTGGTAAAGTGTGTGTGTGAGTGAGGCAGTGAATCTGTGTAGGTGTGTGTTGGTAAAGTGTGTGTGTGAGTGAGGCAGTGAATCTGTGTAGGTGTGTGTTGGTAAAGTGTGTGTGTGAGTGTGTAGGTGTGTGTTGGTAAAGTGTGTGTGTGAGTGTGTGTAGGTGTGTGTTGGTAAAGTGTGTGTGTGAGTGAGGCAGTGAATCTGTGTAGGTGTGTGTTGGTAAAGTGTGTGTGTGAGTGTGTGTTGGTAAAGTGTGTGTGTGAGTGTGTGTAGGTGTGTGTTGCTAAAGTGTGTGTGTGAGTGTGTAGGTGTGTGTTGGTAAAGTGTGTGTGTGAGTGTGTGTTGGTAAAGTGTGTGTGTGAGTCTGTGTAGGTGTGTGTTGGTAAAGTGTGTGTGTAGGTGTGTGTTGGTAAAGTGTGTGTGTGAGTCTGTGTAGGTGTGTGTTGGTAAAGTGTGTGTGTAGGTGTGTGTTGGTAAAGTGTGTGTGTGAGTGTGTAGTTGTGTGTTGGTAAAGTGTGTGTGTGAGTGTGTGTGAGTGTGTGTAGGTGTGTGTTGGTAAAGTGTGTGTGTGAGTGTGTGTAGGTGTGTGTTGGTAAAGTGTGTGTGTGAGTGTGTGTAGGTGTGTGTTGGTAAAGTGTGTGTGTAGGTGTGTGTTGGTAAAGTGTGTGTGTGAGTGTGTAGGCGTGTGTTGGTAAAGTGTGTGTGTGTGAGTGTGTGTGTGTGTAGGTGTGTGTTGGTAAAGTGTGTGTGTGAGTGTGTGTTGGTAAAGTGTGTGTGTGTGTGTGTGTGTAGGTGTGTGTTGGTAAAGTGTGTGTGTGAGTGTGTGTTGGTAAAGTGTGTGTGTGTGTGTGTGTGTGTGTGTGTGTGTGAGTGTGTGAGTGTGTGTGTGAGTGTGTGTGTGAGTGTGTGTCCCACCAGGTTCTGGCTGCGGCCTGCTCCTTGTTGGGGAAGCAGGGGAGGTGCTGTGTGACGGTGGGACGGCTTTCTGTCCACAGGTAGTGGAGAGGCCGCTCCTCTGGACAGTTCTCTGGCATAAAACAAACACACCTTTATACCACCCTGTCTATGGAGACAACACACACACACAACTTTATTACCAGCTTGCAGCAGTCACTGGTTCTTACGGACAGCGTGTATGCTAGGTGAGCTAGCGGTCACTGGTTCTTACCGACAGCGTGTATGCTAGGTGAGCTAGCGGTCACTGGTTCTTACTGACAGCATGTATGCTAGGTGAGCTAGCGGTCACTGGTTCTTACTGACAGCATGTATGCTAGGTGAGCTAGCGGTCACTGGTTCTTACCGACAGCGTGTATGCTAGGTGAGCTAGCGGTCACTGGTTCTTACGGACAGTGTGTGTGCTAGGTGAGCTAGCGGTCACTGGTTCTTACCGACAGTGTGTATGCTAGGTGAGCTAGCGGTCACTGGTTCTTACGGACAGTGTGTACGCTAGGTGAGCTAGCGGTCTCTGGTTCTTACCGACAGCGTGTACGCTGATGGAGCTAGCGGTGAGTCCGGGAGCCAGTCCCACAGCAGCAGAGGCTAGCCTGGCCGACACAGTCACCTCAGACAGGGTGGTGTTGGTGCTTAGTCTGTACACCAGCAGGGACAGGGCGCTGTAACTGAGGAAAGACCAGTACAGTGTCACAACACACACTGGAACATATTTAGAACACACACTGGAACATATTTAGAACACACAGTGGAACACATTTAGAACACACAGTGGAACACATTTAGAACACACAGTGGAACACATTTAGAACACAGGCTGGATCACTAAGAATACAAACTGGAAAACTGAAAACACTTAAATAACAATAAACGAGAAATATAATTGTCAAAATGTTTAACTACTTCTCAGTTGCGGTTCAACTTGAACATTATCATGACCTTTTGGTCACCAGGCAGCAGTCCTAGGCCACCACTATCCTACACTATCCTGAACCTGCTATAGCTTCAAGGAGCAGAATACTGATAAGATATTATAGGACTTTGTATGTCATCTCCTGGAGAAACATTTCTGTGAGATTCAAAAGTGTTGAGCTGAGATATGTCACATTGACTCCTCATTGGACTGATAGTGGTGTGTTTGTTTGAAGTTTCCCTGAATGGTGATAGATGGACCTGAAGACAGAGGCTTACCTGTTTGCTATGTTGTTCCCCAACACCTGGTGTGGCTGGAAACTACGGAGGGGAGATGTTACAATCAGGATATGTTACTTTACAAAGTCAGCATATGTTACTTTAGAAAGTCAGGATATGTTACTTTAGAAAGTCAGGATATGTTGCTTTACAAAGTCAGGATATGTTGCTTTACAAAGTCAGGATATCTTACTTTAGAAAGTCAGGATATGTTACTTTAGAAAGTCAGGATAAGTTGCTTTACAAAGTCAGGATATGTTGCTTTACAAAGTCAGGATATGTTGCTTTACAAAGTCAGGATATGTTACTTTAGAAAGTCAGGATATGTTGCTTTACAAAGTCAGGATGTGTTGCTTTACAAAGTCAGGATATGTTACTTTAGAAAGTCAGGATATGTTACTTTAGAAAGTCAGGATGAGTTGCTTTACAAAGTCAGGATATGTTGCTTTACAAAGTCAGGATATGTTGCTTTACAAAGTCAGGATATGTTACTTTAGAAAGGCAGGATATGTTGCTTTACAAAGTCAGGATATGTTGCTTTACAAAGTCAGGATATGTTACTTCAGAAAGGCAGAATATGTTGCTTTACAAAGTCAGGATATGTTGCTTTACAAAGTCAGGATATGTTACTTTACAAAGTCAGGATATGTTGCTTTACAAAGTCAGGATATGTTGCTTTACAAAGTCAGGATATGTTACTTTAGAAAGGCAGGATATGTTGCTTTACAAAGTCAGGATATGTTGCTTTACAAAGTCAGGATATGTTACTTCAGAAAGGCAGAATATGTTGCTTTACAAAGTCAGGATATGTTGCTTTACAAAGTCAGGATATGTTACTTTACAAAGTCAGCATATCTTACTTTACAAAGTCAGGATATGTTGCTTTACAAAGTCAGGATATGTTACTTTAGAAAGTCAGGAAATCTTACATCAAATACAAAAAAGAAAGATCTAGAGAATGAAGGGATGCGCAGGGGGCAGGGGTTTGACAGATGGATTCAGGTTCAGAAAACGACAACAATAGAGAGATGAGGAAGAAAGAGCAGAGGAGAGAACACAGCCACAGAGGAGAGAACAGTCACTGTACTAAACACAGCCACAGAGGAGAGAACAGTCACTGTACTGAACACAGCCACAGAGGAGAGAACAGTCACTGTACTAAACACAGTCACTGATGTGAGAACAGTCACTGTACTGAACACAGCCACTGATCTGAGAACAGTCAGTAGTCTACACACTGTACTGAAGGACACATAGCCACTGATCTGAGAACAGTCAGTAGTCTACACACTGTACTGAAGGACACATAGCCACTGATGTGAGAACAGTCAGTAGTCTACACACTGTACTGAAGGACACATAGCCACTGATCTGAGAACAGTCAGTAGTCTACACACTGTACTGAAGGACACATAGCCACTGATCTGAGAACAGTCTGTACTGTACTAAACTAACTAAACACCATACTGTACTGTACTATCAAAAAACATGCTCCATCCTCCTACCAGTGCCCTGACCAGTCACTGCCAATTCACCTGGAGTCGGTCTGTGTGTCCTATGTGTGTGAGCAAGTCTGTCGTAATATGTTGGGTGAGCTAGTCTGGCACAAATTGGCTGCCGTGGTATCACTCAGACTGAGTGTTGTGTTTGATAGCTGTCGGTCCATTCGTTGTTCGTTCTGTGTAATTAATTGGCGACCAATTTGTGTAAAGTGCTTTGAGTCTCGAGAAAAAGCGCTAAAAACTAAATAAAATGAATTATTATTATTATTATTACTAAACACAGCCACTGATGTGAGAACAGTCTGTAGTCTACATACTGTACTGTAGGACACGTAACCACTGATCTGAGAACAGTCAGAACTGTACTAAACTAAACTAAACACATACTGTACTGTACTAAACCCATAACCACTGATCTGAGAGCAGTCAGTAGTCCACATACTGTACTGTATGACACATAAACACTGACCTGGAAACAGTCAGTAGTCTACATACTGTACTGTATGACACATAGAAACTGATCTGAGAGTAGCTGAGGTATGGAGTTGCAGGCTCACCTGAAGTAATCAACATGCACTGCGTACGTCCAGTTCTGGAAAGTTTGGTTCAGCTGCAGGAAAAGTCAATAAACAAATAAAACTAAGAGGAAAAGTGAACAAGCAAAACTTCATTTGCATAGCATTGCTCCCCAATATGGTAGGACAAAATAAAACACAAAGTTCAAATTACAGTATAATCAATATCAAATTATCAATTAAATTTAACATTGCAATGATTCAGTGGTCTCAAAACTTATATACAGAAATATTCAGGCTTCTGTTAGGACATATGGATGTTTAATTATATGAAATCCTTCCATATAATACTCAGGATAATTGGTTACTCATGGCCAAGTCACACAGGTTAAGCCTCATTTACCCATAATGCCACTGAATGGTAAATGTCTGACTCTGCCAGAACTCCCTGGTCATCGCTGACAACAAAAGACATTCTGTAGAATAGGCTTTCTGTAAGAAAAAAAAAGAAGAAGGAAAAATATATGAATCAATATACAAAGCAGGTCTTTTTCCAGCGATTATGGGTTATTTTCTGTGCTGCATAGCAGGAGTGAGACAGAGGGAATAGCCACGACAGGTAGAAAAAAAAATCAAATTCTCCACGGTGGAAAAGCTGCTCCCTAGAAGATAAAATTAAACCAATAAAAGCAGTTTTTCTTCTCAGGAAATACGACCACATGCAAAAGAGCATGTCATCGATTTTCATGACCGTATTCAAATCGGGTTGAATAGTTTCTGCTGTGGAGTGAGCTGTCAGAGCCTCAGTGTGTTAGGCCATAGTAAGCAGAGGGAACTGTACCATTGCCATGTTTGTTGTGATTACATTTGTTGTAGGGAGGATGAGGTCTGCTGCTATGCTGCACATCAACCACTAGGTGTCGCCCAAGTCTCTGTGTATTAGTGAGCGCTGCTACATCGAGTCTGACTAAACTCTATGTTAAGGTTCTACACCCGGCCCAGAATCAAAACGCACCAATCACACACTGGCCATTCACCTGATTGGTCAGCTCGGCCCGGCACCACAAGCAACCAGTCATCAGAGGTCAATTCACATGATTGGCACCACCATAATCCCCCCACTATAACAACACCAGCACCCAAAGTCAATCAAAGTCAATCAAACCAACTACCAACGGATCTACTTTCAACAAACAACTCCCATAAATCATTAGGATTTCTCTACAAACTGTGTGTGGTTGCTATTGGTTACCACATACTGTTCTTGCTCCACAGGCCGCACTGACACGTAAAATGAAAGCCGTGTTTACATTGGCATGGCAACGTCCCCTGGCCATTGACGATGGCGACTGCCGCCAGCGGTGTGCGTGTGCTGCCCAGGGTTGTCATTGCACTGTTGCCCCCGCCAACGGAAGCTTTGAAGGGGGGCGTGGTGTGTGAGGATGAAGAGGGTTGTGATGAAGAGGAGGAGGTACGTTTGGAGTGGGGCTGGTGTTGGGCGAGGGTGGTGTGTCTGTCTCCTTTAGGGCTCGGAGTTACCACGTTGTTGTTGGTGTTGGTGTTGTTGGTGTTGGTGTTGTTGGTGTTGTTGGTGTTGTTGGTGGTGTTAGTGTTGGTATTGTTGGTGTTGGTGTTGGTGTTGTTGTTGTTGGTGTTGGTGTTGTTGGTGTTGGTGTTGTTGTTTTTCACCCCCGGGCTGAGGCCCCCACCAGACGCTGTTGTCGTGGTAACAGTCTGGGCGGCCTCTTGGATGCCGTTGATGGTGTGAGTGGGGCTCCGGTCGCTCTGTGTGTCTCCAGCATACTGCTCCTCCATCCAGAGGAGGTTGTCCTGTCGCTCTGCCCCAGGGAACACAGCACGGTCTGGGGCAGCTGGGGCATGGCTGCTGGGTGGTGTGGAGCCGGAGGTGGAGGGGGGGTAGGAGAGGTAGGGGTCTGGCCTAGCAAGGGGCTCTGGTTCCAGGGGCAGAGAAGTGCTGGGTATGGGGCTGACAGCGGTAGGGGTGGAGAGGGGTGTAGAGAGAGGTTTGGTGGGGGGGTTTGTCTTCCTGTCGGCTGTAGCACCAGAGAGGAAGGAGGACCGGTCAGCAGATGCACCCTGGGAATTATTGGATGGAGAGTACGTTGCCGTGGAGACATGGAGGTTGAACGTGGTGCCTGTGTTTGCTTGAGAACCGAGCTGAACGTCTGTTTTCAGAGTGGCAGGCATCTCAGCAGACAGAGCAGGCTCTGATTGGCCGGGTGACAGAGTGGGGGTCGGCTGGAGGGGATCTGATTGGTGAATTAGCATTCCAGACTGCTGTTCAAGAGGCTGTGATTGGTCGGCTAGGACTTTGGAAGTTAAGTTGGATGGCCGAGATGATTGGCTGGCTGGGAGTGTGGTAGAAGGCTGGATGGATTGTGATTGGCTGGCTGGGTGTGTGGTAGAAGGCTGGATGGATTGTGATTGGCTGGCTGGGAGTGTGTGGAATGCAGTGATTGGCTGGCTGGGGTGAGAGGCGCCAGACAGAGGCACCCAGACAGGTGAGGGGGATGAGAAGAAGAGAGGAGAAGGGAGGGATGGAGAGAGAAGAGGGAGGACAGTCAAAGCAGAGTTAACGCGAGGAAGACAAGTGTGTGTGTGCGACACCGTCCTGAGGGGAAGCAGAGTGTGTGTGTGCGGCAGGTCAGAGTTCACTGCTGTTGCCAGCAAGTGTGTGTCCATGTGTGTCTGAAAACGCAAGTGAGAGTCCGACTCAGTCTGAATGTGTGTGTGTGTCTGAACATACGTGTGTGTGTCCGTCTGTGCATGCGTGTGCGTGTGTCTCCAGTCTGAGTCACCGGACCCTAAGGACGGGTGAAGTATGGCAGTGCCAGGCTGGGACTCAGGACAGCTGTGTTGCCCAGGCAACAGTCCTGGTACACTGGACGTTGGTATGGCGACGGAATGGTCCTCCAGCGACAGGAGGCGGTTTCTGTGGTGCCCAGCTGCATGATCAACAGGTGTGCGTGTGTTCTCGGAGCATGAGTGTGAGCTCTCGGAGCGTGTGTGTGAGCTCTCGGAGCGTGAGTGTGAGCTCTCAGAGTGTGTGTGCGCGCTCTCGGAGTGTGTGTGCGCGCTCAGGTTGTGTGTGTGTGCGCTCAGGGTGTGTGTGTGGTGGAACTGCACAGCCAGAGGGTAGCTGCTCTCAAGGACCAACGTGTGTGTGTTGGCGTGTGCGTGCTCCATCACAGAGTGTGTGTTGGCGTGTGCGTGCTCCATCACAGAGTGTGTGTTGGCGTGTGTGTTAGAGTGTGTGTTGGAGTGTGTGCTTGCTGTTGAAGTGTATGTATCAAAGTGTGTGTGTGAGACCCTGAGTGACGGGTTGTCATGGTGACGGCCGAACAAACTAAAGACCAACGAGGAGGAGGAAGGGGAGGATGTTGAGGGGGAGGAGAATATTGAGGAGGAGTAGGAAGAGGAGTAGGAGGATGGTGAGGAGGATGAGGATGGTGAGGAAGAGGAAGAGGAGGAGGAAGGTGATCTATGGAGGGACTCTGGGTGGGTTTGACTGAGTATATGGAGAGGTGAGGAGGAGGAAGGTGACCTTTGGCTGGGTTTATGGAGAGGGGAGGACAGAGCAGGTTCAGCTGTCAAACCAGCGACAGACTGATGGGCCGAGCGTGACTCTGCCAGGGGATCTGAATCAACGGACTCTACGTCTGAATCCTCCTCCACTTCATGGCTCAATGCCAGGTCCACTGATTCAGAATCAGGAGTCAGTTCAGTCTGAATCACAGAGTCAGAATCAGGAGTCAGTTCAGTCTGAATCACAGAGTCAGAATCAGGAGTCAGTTCAGTATGAATCACAGAGTCAGAATCAGGAGTCAGTTCAGTATGAATCACAGATGCAGAATCAGGAGTCAATTCAGTATGAATCACAGGATCAGAATCAAGAGTCAGATCAGTCTGAATCACAGAGTCAGAATCAGGAGTCAGCTCAGTCTGAATCACAGAGTCAGAATCAGGAGTCAGTTCAGTCTGAATCACTGAGTCAGAATCAGGAGTCAGTTCAGTCTGAATCACTGAGTCAGAATCAGGAGTCAACTCTGATTGAGTCACAGAGTCAGAATCGACAAACCCTGTTTCAAACCACTGCCGAGGAGTTGGTTGTGCAGGAGTCAGATCTATTTGACTCGTTACTGAGTCATCACCGGTGTAAGTGGGAGTCATGGGAAAGCGAGTTTCTAAAGAGGGACTCAACGGAGCACTCAGAGGGAGACTTCCTGCTTCACGGACGGGAGAGGTGTGTGTGTGGGATGGTGTCGTAGCCAGCGAGCGTCCTTCAAAGGGAGAGGGGGACTGGGAGAAAGGAGAGATGGAGGAAAGTGAGGGAAAGAAAGAAAGGGAGAGAGAAAGAGAAGTGGAATGGGTGAAAGAAGCAGAGGGAGGAAAAAAAAACTCCAGAGATGAGGGAGAGGAAGATGGAGAGAGAGAGGAAGAAGGAGAGAGAGATAGAGATGAGGGAGAGGAAGATGCAGAGAGAGAGGAAGATGGAGAGAGAGAGGAAGATGGAGAGAAAGATAGAGATGAGGGAGAGGAAGATGGAGAGAGAGAGGAAGATGGAGAGAGAGATAGAGATGGAGAGAGGTGATGAGATGGAGTAGAGGTCTCTGTGTCAGAAAGGTAAAGGCTGGCTACATCCTCCTTCAGTGTGTGTGTTAGTGTGTGTGTTGTGTATCCAGCAGCCTCCTCCAGTGAGTGTGTGTGTGTTGTGTGTACTGCAGCCTCCTCCAGTGAGTGTGTGTGTGTTGTGTGTACTGCAGCCTCCTCCAGTGTGTGTGTTGTGTGTCCAGCAGCCTCCTCCAGTGAGTGTGTGTGTGTTGTGTGTACTGCAGCCTCTTCCAGTGAGTGTGTGTGTGTTGTGTATCCAGCAGCCTCCTCCAGTGAGTGTGTGTGTGTTGTGTGTACTGCAGCCTCCTCCAGTGTGTGTGTGTGAGCGGCTGTCCCCTCCTCAGACCCCCATATCTCTGTCTGTGCAGCTACAGAGCTCTCTGCTGTTCTGAGATCAGCTTGTGTCCATTGTTCTCCAGTCTCTGACCCGGGTTCAGTCACTGCAACGCCGCTTTCTGGCTCCCATTGGTTGAATGCAGCTTCACTTCCTGGATCTGAGCCAATGACAGGCATGGCTGTGTCAAAACTTCCTGCCTCTGAGCCAATCTCATCCCCAGCAGCGATGGCATGGGCGGAGCCTAGGGTTTCAAAGGGGGTCATGACGGAGTCGTCCAGGGAGTAGACAGAGTCAAAGTCATAGAGGCTGTGGTCTCCCAGGGCGACCAGGTGGTAGAGAAGGCCGGGCGTGTCTCCTGAAGGATACTCTTCCAGCCCGTCACTACTGCCCACGCTCAGCAGCGCCCACGGGGGCGGGGCCACAGGCTTGTTCTTACGGTTGCTATGCGACGAAGACGAGGCGACAGCCACGGGTTCTATCTCCACGCCTACCACGCCCTCCTTCTGGTCTGCCCGTCGCCACGGAGACGACCCCTGGTGTGTCGGGGTCGTGTGTGTTTGTGGTTGCGGCTCAGGCGTGTGATTGGCATGTTCTGCTTGGGTTGGGTAAGAGGTAAGTGTGTGTGTAGCATGTTTTTGCCCCTGTGTGTGTTTGTTTGTATTTGTAATGTTTTTATACCCTGAGGTGTGTGCTGTGTGTGTTGTGTGTGTAGCCCCCAGCGTGTGTGTGGTGTGTGTAGCTAGTGTGTGTGTGGTGCGTGTAGCTGGGGTGTGTGTGGTGTGTGTAGCTATGGTGTGCGTAGCTGGGGTGTGTGTGTTGTGTGTGGTGTGTGTAGCTGTGGTGGGTGGTGTGTGTGTGTGTGCTGCAGCAGGGGGTTTGGTGATGGTGTGTGTAGTGGGTGGTGTGTGTGTGTGTGCTGCAGCAGGGGGTTTGGTGATGGTGTGTGTGGAGGGGGGTTTGGTGATGCGCTCCCCTGGTCTGTGTGCTGATGGTTTAGAAGCTGCAGCCTCAACCGGCCTCTTCCTGCCAGGCCAGATCAGGGGGGTGGAGATGAACCCCAGGGAGGGCTTGGAGCTCCGTACCCCAGGAGGAGCAGCTGGAGCTGGGGCAACGGGGACCAGGGACCTGGGCTGGGGATAACCGGAGCCTGGGGATTCAGAGAGGGGTTGTCTGAGTGGAGAGCCAGGGGCGGGACCAGGGGTTTGAGGGCCGGAGGTAGGATCTGGGGGGGCTGGGTTGGGGGCTCGTGGCCTGGACCTGCGATCGGGGCCCGGCGGCCTGTGCTTTGGGGTCGGGGTCCGAAGTGGGGGGGGATGTAACCGTGGTAACGTAGATGGCTGCCTCTCTGCCAGCCCATGAGTTTAGTGAGACAAAGAAAACACAGCAGATTACAAGATCAAAACATTTTAAATCAATAAATGATAAATATCGACCTCAAGGTTCACTAGAAGACAAAAACAACATTACATAAAAAATGCCTTTGCTGATTGAATAAAACCGACAGAGCCCTCTGCCTTTCTCCTCGACAGAGAAAATCCTCCCTATCAGACAATCAGGTCTTCAAAACAAACAGGAATCAATCAACAACATTGAAAGGAGCTGACAAATAGGACTTGATTTGGAGTAAGTCAGCAGAATGGGAGGCTTGGCTGGTATGACAAGGAAATGTAGTTAGCTTTTCAGAGAAAGTTATAATAATAGATAGCTGTTTATGGAAATTAGAAAATGAATTAGCAGTTTAGAGAAAAACAATAAAATATTAGTATTAGAGAGAAATATAGTGGATAGTTAATAAAAAAATATTATTAATAATAATCATTACAATAAAAATAATACATTTTATTAGTAAAGCGCTTTAAAATTTTAAAAACTATCTCAAAGAGTTTGTCTTACTCAGTGAGAAGCTAGCAGTGACAGATTGTTAGTAGTGGACGTGTATGTCTTACCCAGTGAGAAGCTAGCAGTGACAGCATGTTAGCAGAGGATGTGTATGTCTTACCCAGTGAGGAGCTAGCAGTGACAGTGTTAGTAGTGAATGTGTTTGTCTTACCCAGTGAGAAGCTAGCAGTGACAACGTGTTAGTAGAGGATGTGTATGTCTTACCCAGTGAGGAGCTAGCAGTGGCAGTGTTAGTAGTGGATGTGTTTGTCTTACCCAGTGAGGAGCTAGCAGTGACAGCATGTTAGAAGAGGATGTGTATGTCTTACCCAGTGAGGAGCTAGCAGTGACAGTGTTAGTGGTGAATGTGTTTGTCTTACCCAGTGAGAAGCTAGCAGGGACAGCGTGTTAGTAGAGAATGTGTTTGTCTTACCCAGTGAGGAGCTAGCAGTGACAGCGTGTTAGTAGAGGATGTGTTTGTCTTACCCAGTGAGGAGCTAGCAGTGACAGCGTGTTAGTAGAGGATGTGTTTGTCTTACCCAGTGAGGAGCTAGCAGTGACAGCAGTGTTAGTAGTGGATGTGTTTGTCTTACCCACTGAGGAGCTAGCAGCGACAGCGTGTTAGTAGAGGATATGTATGTCTTACCCAGTGAGGAGCTAGCAGCGGTGTTAGTAGTGGATATGTATGCCTTACCCAGTGAGGAGCTAGCAGCGGTGTTATTAGTGGATGTGTTTGTCTTACCCAGTGAGGAGCTAGCAGCGGTGTTAGTAGTGGATGTGTTAGTAGAAAACACATGGGTGGAGGTCACTGTAGGAAGGACAGGAGAGGAGTAGAAGTAGAAGATCACAGCCTCACAGTGATTACAGCATTCTGGTGCTGTTCGCTAACACGCTTAATAATCAACTGGATAATTAATAATAAAAAAGAACTATTATCAGAGTTGGATTCATTTAAAAATAATCTATACTTTGTACAGAGATTAGGTTGCGTGGTTTGCTAAATTATTTAACAAATTTTTTTTTAAAGTTGAGCATGTGTTACTATCTGCTGGCTATTAGGTATTAAATATATATATATATATATAGATTGATCCCTTAAATCTTGTTGCATCTGAGACAGCGTTTAAACAAGTCATCCATCTTTTACGTCCGTTCTCTTCACTGAGGCTCTGTGAAGGTGAGAAGGAGAGAGCACTGGGAGACATGCTCCTAGCGTCCTGCCACGGGGCCTTACCATGCGCTGGGATGTTAGTTAGAGGAGGGTTAGTTGAAGCAGCGCTCACGACCAGGGTTGATTGAGTTGCTATGGTGACACAGAAATTAAAAAAAAAAAAGGATTAGCGAGGATACACAACAGCAAAATAACACAACACACGAGGTTTTGCCCAGAGCCACAAATCCTTATGGCAGAATCAAATGAGATATATTATGGAATAAGATTTGAGTAATACCTCGTCTGATTGGTCCTAAACCTGCGCTCTTACTTAGAGATGCTTTAAGCATACTAGAGACTCTATTTTGACTGGTCTCAGATCAGCACTTCTCTAAGAGCACTGACACACTACAGGCTATAATCTGACAGGTCTCAGATCAGCACTACTCTTAAAATAACTGATACAGTCCATTATAAACTGTAGTCTGACTGATCCCAGATCAGCACTCTTGTTTGACAGTTACAGATTTTAAATGTCCCAAAACCAAGCCATTTATTCATCAAATATAATAACTGATCCTGATCCTTTAGTAAATTTGGGCCGTGACCCAAAGCCCTATCCAATCCCCTCCAGCACTCACACAGAGTGGAATCTATAACAGGTACCACTTCAGAGAGAGTTTCCATTGGGCTTGGAGTGGGTATTAAGAGCCTGAATTGTTTAGGCACCCTGCTGTCTTTATCAACAGGACTGCACTTAGGAAAACCTTTTCCCAACATTAGCAAGTCACCATTACAAAGGGTTTATGTTTCCCTGAGATGAATGGAAACATAGACACTCAAATATTTATATATAGACACCCGTCTCAACATCGTGACATCTCTGTCACCTCTCATCACCCTCCAACACACACACACACACACACACACACACACACACCTAAATAATTGTATTTTTACAAAACGTTTGTAAGGAAGTATGGACATAAAATTGCAATCTGAGTATATGGGCCTACCCTTACCTATTGCACTTTCGACAGCACGAGTGGCTGAGCCAGTGGTAGCGTTGGCTGCGTTAGCGATTGTGCTAGTGGCTGAGGTAGCGATTGTGCTAGTGGCTGTGCTAGCGATTGTGCTAGTGGCTGAGCTAGCGATTGTGCTAGTGGCTGAGCTAGCGATTGTGCTAGTGGCTGCGCTAATAATTGTGCTAGTGGCTGAGCAATTGTGCTAGTGGCTGAGCTAGCGATTGTACTAGTGGCTGAGCTAACGATGGTGCTAGTGGCTGCGGTAGCGATTGTGCTAATGGCTGAGCTAGCAATTGTGCTAGTGGCTGCGCTAGTGATTGTGCTAGTGGCTAAGCTAGCAACGGCGCTGGTTGTGGTCTGGACTAGAGAATATGGTGAAAGGAGTTAGCGTGTTAGCAGTGATACTGAAGTTCTACAGTGAAACGAGAGCACAGTGGAGAAGGGGAGACCTTACCGGAGGAGGAGGAAGAGGAGGAGGATGTACTGATGAAGGTGGTTAGAGGCATGCTAGTAGTAGATGAAGACGATGAGAGAACTGGAGGTGATAAAAAAAAAGTTGAGCGAGGAAAGGAGAAAACAATTACAACAAATGTATTTTTTTTTAAGTTTCATTTGACAGTTCATAATGTTTAGATTTTAAACAAAGTCAACCAAAACAGCAACTGCTGAAGGCCTATATTAGGGGTTACCACAGTTCCTGAGATTTGGTTCCATTCTAGCTGTTGTGTGTTTGTTTCTATGGTAATGTGGTAATCTGATTGTTCTGATTATGAATGTATGGAATGTATCAGTCAGGATAACCGCGGCGTCTGTCAGCCATCTTAATGTCCTTGTGTTGACACCTCTGTGACTCTCATTTTAATATGTCTCTCTGAACATTCATTTATATGCAGAGATGGTTTGTTTGCGTGTGTGTGTGTATGTGGGGGGGGGGGTTTAAACAAATCAACTGATGGAGACTGAAACTAAAGGTTCTCCAGTCAGATAGATGGTGAGTTTGAAGGGGTTGTGTGAATAAATGGTTTATTCTAAACCCATCCCTCCCTTTAGGGATTAGGGCGTCACCGGAACATTACACACTTCATTACGTTTTGATTCTTTCATTTTCTTAAGTGGAATATATGAGTTTAATGCTGGATGACCTCCGGAGTTTAAAACCATTCATCTGGGAATTTACCCTGACATACACAGGCTGGAGAGATAGGGGACTAGAGAGAGAGAGAGAGAGAGAGAGAGAGAGAGAGAGAGAGAGAGAGAGAGAGAGAGAGAGAGAGCATAAGAGGAAGAGACAGAGAGAAAGATAGAGAAGAGAGCGAGAAACAGAGAGAGGATGAGAGGAAGTGAGAGAGAGAGAAAGAGCGAGATAGAGCAAGAGAGAGAGAGAGAGAGCACAAGAGGAAGAGACAGAGAGAAAGAGAGAGAGAGAGAGAGAGCGAGAAACAGAAAGAGGATAAGAGGAAGTGAGTGAGAGAAAGAGAGCGAGATAGAGTGAAAAGTAGAGAAATGGAAGGAAAGAGAGAGGTAGAGAAAGAGAGAGAGTTGACGAGGGAAATTGAAAGAGGGGACGAGAGAGACTTGCTGAACAGACGGAGGGAGGGAGGGAGGGAGGGAGGGAGGGGGATCAGAGAAAAAGTCAAAGGGAAAGAAACTCAGTGACAAAGAGAGAAAAAAGACAAAGCAGTACGCAGTATAATATTACACAGAGACAAAGCAGTACACAGTATAATATTACACAGAGACAAAGCAGTACGCAGTATAATATTACACAGAGACAAAGCAGTACGCAGTATAATATTACACAGAGACAAAGCAGTACGCAGTATAATATTACACAGAGACAAAGCAGTACGCAGTATAATATTACACAGAGAAAAAGCAATACGCAGTATAATATTACACAGAGACAAAGCAGTACGCAGTATAATATTACACAGAGACAAAGCAGTACGCAGTATAATATTACACAGAGACAAAGCAGTACACAGTATAATATTACACGGAGACAAAGCAGTACGCAGTACAATATTACAAAGAGACAAAGCAGTACGCAGTATAATATTACACAGAGACAAAGCAGTACGCAGTATAATATTACACAGAGACAAAGCAGTACGCAGTATAATATTACACAGAGACAAAGCAGTACGCAGTATAATATTACACAGAGACAAAGCAGTACGCAGTATAATATTACACAGAGACAAAGTAGTACGCAGTATAATATTACACAGAGACAAAGCAGTACGCAGTATAATATTACACAGAGACAAAGCAGTACGCAGTATAATATTACACAGAGACAAAGCAGTACGCAGTATAATATTACACAGAGACAAAGCAGTACGCAGTATAATGTTACACAGAGACAAAGCAGTACGCAGTATAATATTACACAGAGACAAAGCAGTACGCAGTATAATATTACACAGAGACAAAGCAGTACGCAGTATAATATTACACAGAGACAAAGCAGTACGCAGTATAATATTACACAGAGACAAAGCAGTACGCAGTATAATATTACACAGAGACAAAGCAGTACACAGTATAATATTACACAGAGACAAAGCAGTACGCAGTATAATATTACACAGAGACAAAGCAGTACACAGTATAATATTACACAGAGACAGATATGAATGAAAACGACACCCAGTGGATATGAACACACATCATGAAGAAGAGAAAGCAAATAATGAGCGGAAGTTGAAGAGGAGGAGGAGGATGAGGAGGAGGAGGAGGAGGATGAGGAGGAGGGGTCTTACCGTTGGTTGTGGCGTTAGTAGCAGGGGTGATGCTGTTAGTGGAGTCAGTGGATGAGGGAGTTAGAGAGGCTAGGAGGGGGAGAGAGGTTTAACTTTAGTCAGTCTGCTGGATGGTAGGAAAGGCAACACACACACACACTCACACACACACACACACACACACACACACACACACACAAACACACACTAACACACGCATACACACTCACACATACACACACACACGCATACACACACACACACACACACTCACTCACACACACACACGCACACGCTGACACACACACACACACACACACACACACACACACACACACACACACTGCTGGAGTGCCAGTGGAGCAATAGAAACATGTAGCATTAGGATCAAAGCAGTCGATGGAAACCTGTTAGGGTCATGACCTCTGACCTCTGAGCACCTGGTTCTTGTCCATTCAGGGCCACAGCATGTGGATAAAAGCCTTTACATTTTCTATTCTTCACAAAATATAAAATGTTTAAGAGTTTAAAAATAACTACTTCATGTGTGCTGAAATCAACACAGAAAAAAAGGAAAACGCTGTTGACTTGACCAAACCAAAGTGATATGCCGTTTACTGATGCAAAGGGCACTTTGAATAACCGCGGCATGCAGCACTGATGTTTAAGGAGAAAAAAGGCATTGTTAAAACTATCAACTCATCTATGTTCAACATCCTGAACTTTTATCAGTTTTTCTTTCTGCTTCCTGTGTAAGAGGAAAAAAAACAGCAGCTTTTCCTGAACTTAATAAAGTGATGCAAAGTAATGATTTGAAAATTTTATGATACTGCATGATTTGATAATGTAGTGATACTGCATGATTTGCTGTGGAATTTATATCTGCAATTCAAAATCATCTTGCATTATTTTTCACTCACAAACTAATATTGACCTTTTTTTATTTTATATTTCTAAAAGTGTGTTTTTCTTTCAACACCGTTACTAGGCGACAGTGGCATTACAGCTTTAGGCGGGAAAATATTGCCCACACATTAAACACACATATATAGTCAAAGTTAATGAAATAGCATTGAATAAACATTGAAATAAAAAAAATACAGTATTAGTAAATTGCTGATCTTTCACACCAGTATGCAGATAAATTGAATAAAGCAAATTCCATGAGAAGTTGTGTTGTCGTGTTGCCAGCTTTTTCAAAAAGATTACTTAGTTTCTATTTCTCTAATCTAAAGCATTTGAGTGTGTTCGTTTCACTCACCGGGGCAGCCCAGAGCGGGGTAGGTGCAGCTGGTGGCATGGGTGGTGTAGGTGGGTAAGGCTGTACCTTTAAAGTGGAGAAGAGAGGGTTAAACAGCAACACCATCAAATCAAACGTCGCCAGACAAATAACCGACAGCTCACTATTACCGAGGTAGAGAGGAGAGAACGGACACTTCGCCAGTCGCCGTGGTGACCGCTGGAGATTTATCTTTCTGAATATAATATCAAAGCTAAGCGTTCTTGCCCTTAATGAAAAATTCAAGTTGACTTTGAGTCGTTTAAGTGTAGTTGTTCTAATTCAAAAGGGCACGGTTCCAGCCAACGAGTCCATTCTATCCATTCTAGATCTACGGCTGGACAAACAATGCACTGACAAAATGAAAAATACATTTTGTAGTGTAAATGTATATTTCTGTAATTGTTTGGGGCACAATCAACAGGAAGGTACATTTGAAAACACTGAAATTGACATAATCCATTTTATGGATGACTTGTTCATCCCATGTCACCTCTCCTTCAGGAGA
>JAPMUY010004885.1:82500-90000 GCA_026901105.3 Galaxias olidus
AATTGAGTGTTCGTGAAACTAGATTAATTATAATGCTAAATAAAACTGAATCATTTCCTCTGATTCCATAAAACCACCAACGGACAGGATTGTTACCTGTAGCCCCTCCCACCTTGCCCTGCAGACCCACCCCCTCACACACCTGTCCTGTAGCTAGTCCTAAAGCCCCACCCCCTCACCTACCTGTCCTGTAGCTAGCCCTGAAGCCCCGCCCCCTCACACACCTGTCCTGTAGCTAGTCCTGAAGCCCCGCCCCCTCACCTACCTGTCCTGTAGCTAGTCCTGAAGCCCCACCCTCTCACCTACCTTTCCTGTAGCTAGCCCTGAAGCCCCGCCCCCTCACCTACCTGTCCTGTAGCTAGCGCTGAAGCCCCACCCCCTCACCTACCTGTCCTGTAGCTATTCCTGAAGCCCCACCCCCTCACCTACTTTTCCTCTAGCTAGCCCTGAAGCCCCTGAAGCCCCACCCCCTCACCTACCTGTCCTGTAGCTATTCCTGAAGCCCCACCCCCTCACCTACTTTTCCTCTAGCTAGCCCTATAGCCCCACCCCCTAACCTACCTGTCCTGTAGCTAGCCCTGAAGCCCCGCCCCTCACACACCTTGTCTGTAGCTAGCCCTGAAGCCCCGCCCCTCACACACCTTGTCTGTAGCTAGCCCTGAAGCCCCGCCCCTCACACACCTTGTCTGTAGCTAGCCCTGAAGCCCCGCCCCTCACACACCTTGTCTGTAGCTAGCCCTGAAGCCTCTCTTCTGAACGCTAAAGTCGGAGGTGAACGTCAGCTCCATCACGTTCCCCGTGGAGTTCAGTGTCAGCCCGTTGGCCGTCAGGCCGCAGAAGCGCACGTCGGCGTTGCCCGTGGCGACCACCACGCGGTCGTAGATGCATCCCAGAGCCTCCTCCAGCTCAAAGTCCAGGAAGGAGAGCTGGAGGATGAAGCCGGGCGGGGCCTGCAGGGTCCACTTACAGGCCTGGTTCTTAGGGTACTCCCCTGGGTAGCAAGGCGAGGTGAACTCTCCCTGGTCCGCCGTCACAACCACAACACAGCTGTCCAGGGAACAGCCCAGAGCTGGACACACCCAATCAGACAGGAGCACCGTTAGGAGCAGAGGAGACCAGGAGGAAGATACGGTGGGAGGAGACGGAGAGGAGAGGAGACGAGGATTGAAGACAAGTTGAAGACGAAGAAGAGCAAAAACAAGGACGTAGGAGACGAGTACGTAGGAGATGAAGAGGACGACGACGAAGAGGCCGGATCACGGAGACAAGTTGACACAGGAAAGGAAGTAAGGTCACGACCTTACACCTTTTGGTTTGTAAGTGTTCCAAAAGATACGAGCGGACAAGGAGTTAAGGAGACGAGGAGACGAGGAGTTCAGGAGACGAGGAGACAAGGAGTTCAGGAGACGAGGAGACGAGGAGTTAAGGAGACGAGGAGACGAGGAGTTAAGGAGGAGACGTGTTGTTAATGCAATCTATCCACGACAGTATGTTCCAGAGGGTGCAGTGCCAAAGACACATACAGGAAATACAGGTACGCTTCAGAAGGAGAACGTCCAAGCTCTCAGCCTACAGAAAGTATTCAAGGTTCAACAGAGTTTACATAGTGTATGCTCTGTGTACCTGTGTGGTTTAAATATAGCATAGCACTTAGTACATAGTACATTACACCATCACAGAGTCAGATTACCACAGTGCATATAGAGTTAGTTATGGTGGTTATATAACGATGACTGACCAGTACACACTCACTAATTAAAATCACTTTTCACATTATCAATGAGTTGGATCAGTGCAGTACACTATAAGAGCTTTCTAAACTATAGGAGGTAACATCCTCTGACAGCTGTCTAAACTATAGGAGGTAACATCCTCTGACAGCTGTCTAAACTATAGGAGGTAACATCAGCATGTCTGACAGCTGTCTAAACTATAGGAGGTAACAACAACATGACTGACAGCTGTCTAAACTATAGGAGGTAACAACAACATGACTGACAGCTGTCTAAACTATAGGAGGTAACATCAGCATGTCTGACAGCTGTCTAAACTATAGGAGGTAACAACAACATGACTGACAGCTGTCTAAACTATAGGAGGTAACATCAGCAATCAACAATCACTGGGCACAGGGCTACCCTCCTGTAGCACTCCTCCTCCTATAGACCCTGTAACACTCCTCCTCCTATAGAGCCTGTAACACTCCTCCTCCTATAGAGGCTGTAACACTCCTCCTATAGAGCCTGTAACACTCCTCCTATAGAGCCTGTAACACTCCTCCTCCTATAGAGCCTGTATCACTCCTCCTCCTATAGAGCCTGTATCACTCCTCCTCCTATAGAGGCTGTAACACTCCTCCTCCTATAGAGCCTGTAACACTCCTCCTCCTATAGAGCCTGTAACACTCCTCCTCCTATAGAGCCTGTAACACTCCTCCTCCTATAGAGCCTGTAACACTCCTCCTCCTATAGAGGCTGTAACACTCCTCCTATAGAGGCTGTATCACTCCTCCTCCTATAGAGCCTGTAACACTCCTCCTCCTATAGAGCCTGTAACACTCCTCCTCCTATAGAGCCTGTAACACTCCTCCTCCTATAGAGGCTGTAACACTCCTCCTCCTATAGAGGCTGTAACACTCCTCCTCCTATAGAGCCCAGTGCTGTACCCAGAGTACCTTCTTTCTCTCTCTCTCTCTCTCTCTCTCTCTCTCTCTCTCTCTCTCTCTCTCTCTCTCTCTCTGTCTCTGTCTCGCTGACATCTAGAATTGTATAAACTCAATCCAATCAGTAGATCTGGAAAACTTCAGGTTAGAGAATTCCCTTCTGGGACGCCAGCGAGGGACTACCGGCCCGTTCTCCTGTTACTGCCCACAGAAAGGCCCGGGACCAACCCCCCCCCCCCCCACCACACACACACACACACACACACACACACTCCCCGTTCTCACTGTATCACTCTTTCTAACACACACACACACACACACACACACTGAGCTTTCTCCGTGTATTTCTCTCTCTCTAACACACACACACACTCACACACACACACACACACACACACACGCTGAGCTTTCTCAGTGTATTTCTTTCTCTCTAACACACACACACACACACACAAACACACACACACTGAGCTTTCTCAGTGTATTTCTCTCTCTCTAACACACACACACACAGAAACACACACACACTGAGCTTTCTCCATATATTTCTCTCTCTCTAACACACGCAGACACACACACACACACACACACAGTTGACCTTTCTAACTGTAGCTTCTGTCTTGGCTTTAACTACCCAGAGTTTCACCCCAGTCACTGTCTCTGAGCACAGCGAGAGCTAAGAGTATAAGACAGCTTGGGGAATGTGGTTCTGTCTTTCACACACAAACACACGTACACACTGCTCAGAGAAACAGGGGTTGTGCTTGACCTGTCAACTCCAAACCCCCTCCCATAACTCTGGTCCAATAGAAGCACAGCATTCCCTTCTTCTGTCCTGAAAAAACACATTCTGATTGGCCAGGGACAGTCCAACCATCCTTCCTGTTTTCCATCTCCCAATCACACTGCCCGGTCGTGGCAGAGGACCTTCTTTAGGACCAATGGGTGAGCAGCGTGTGTATGCAGAGGGCAGAGGCTTGGCTGTGAGGCTCTCATGTATATTCCACTGAGGAGGGTGCCAGCCAGCGCAGTGTAAAGGGGCTTCCCAGCCTCTCGCTGAGCAGGTCCTAGCCTGGCTCAGGGCTCTGCGTTACTTTAAACACGGTTTCCTTTAGACACACACACACACACACACACACACACACACACACACACACACAGCCAACCCCTCAGCTGAAGAAGAAGAAGAAGAAGAAGAAGAAGAAGAAACGCGTTTATCTCAGCCGGAAAACTAACCTGTGCAAATACAGACCGACTAGAAACATCTGATGAAACATGATTCTAAATGATTCCAAAACTTTGTGACTGTTAGAAGAGAGGGGTGGAGCAGCACCCTGCTATCAAAGCAGCAGTGTAGCCCTGGTCTGGAAACCAAACATCCCTCTTAGTACTCTACAGAGGGGTGGAGCAGCACCCTGCTATCAAAGCAGCAGTGTAGCCCTGGTCTGGAAACCCAACATCCCTCTTAGTACTCTACAGAGGGGTGGAGTGGCACCCTGCTATCAAAGCCCCAGTCTGGAAACCAAACATTCCCCTTAGTACTCTACAGAGGGGTGGAGCAGCACCCTGCTATCAAAGCAGCAGTGTAGCCCTGGTCTGGAAACCCAACATCCCCCTTAGTACTCTACAGAGGGGTGGAGTGGCACCCTGCTATCAAAGCAGCAGTGTAGCCCTGGTCTGGAAACCCAACATCCCCCTTAGTACTCTATGTTGGGGTGGAGGAGCACCCTGCTATCAAAGCAGCAGTGTAGCCCTGGTCTGGAAACCAAACATTCCCCTTAGTACTCTATGTTGGGGTGGAGGAGCACCCTGCTATCAAAGCAGCAGTGTAGCCCTGGTCTGGAAACCCAACATCCCCCTTAGTACTCTATGTGGGGGTGGAGGAGCTCAGAGCGTTGCTTTCACATGCTCATAAAGAGTGCCTTTCCTGTCCAACACCTCATGTCTGGGTGTCCATGTTTTGACATGACATTTACAAGTCTTACAGACATTTCTGTTTCAATAGGTTCTTTCAGCAGTGTAAGTCCTATATGATTCCATATATTGTACAATATTGATGCAAGGACAATTTTATTGAAATTTTATTGAAAATATGTTTACTTAAACACAAGTAAATATTGATGTTATCTTAAAAAACCACAGTAGTTCTTTATGCAACATTTCTCCAGTTTCAAAATATCTGAAAAATAATATCAGCTATAATATTTGACAGGCGCCTTATGACTATTGATTGCAAAAGTCTTATAATGTAAGTCAAATTTTATAAGTATAATTAATAAAGTAAAAGAAATCTAAAAAACAATCTCATTCTTGTTGTTAAGTGCATGTGTCCAGTGAGGGGTTAATCTGTCCACCCCAAGGAGACAGAAAATAACAAGCCTTATAAGGAGAGGGCCTAATGAATCATGGTATGGCAGCAGGACCTCACAGATCCACTGCTAATTGGCTGCTACAGCATTCTGCTTAATTCATTACCTGGTGTTTGATTAGAGAGAGTGGAAAGAGAGAGAGGGAAAGAGAGAGAGAGATGAGAGGGGGAGAGAGAGGGAAAGAGAGAGAAAGATGGAGAGAGAGAGAGAGAGAGAGAGAGAGAGAGAAAGAGAGAGAGCGAGAGAGAGAGAGAGAGAGAGAGAGAAAGAGAGAGAGCGAGAGAGAGAGAGAGAGAGAGACTGGTACTAATTTCTACTTCCAAGGAAGGCCTACAGGAGACAGATGGACAGCATACTCCACAGACCTACAACAGAACCTTTAGAACCACACAGCATTTAGCAAGGCTCTCAAAGGAACCATAGCAACAACGTTCAAAAGAATAAAGTGCAGGAAAAAGACATTGACCTGTTCACTAAGACTCTGTCCACACGTAGCTGGGTATTTTTGAAAACGAAGGTTTTTCCTCCCTCGTTTTAAAAAAAATCTCTGTCCACACAAGCACGGTTAAAAAAAATATCCGTCCACACGAAAACGCAAAAAAGAAAACGCTGTCAAGAAAATGCCAAACCATGTTGGCCAATCATAAACTTGTCAAAAAAGGGTGCGTAAGGGATTACCAAGGCAACCGTCGACAGCTGACAGTTTGGCTACATTTAAACAAATGACATCTAAGGACCTAAATCTGCAAACTCTGATGTAACAAAGGAAAAACCTCCGGCTATGATTGTTTTTGGTGTCCACAAGTAAACACTGAAAACAGAGTTTTTAGAAAAATCCACCCTAGCCGGCGTTTTCAAAACCCTCCGTTTTCAGTGACGAAAAACACTGTCTACGTGTGGACGAAAGGCCAAAACGGATTAAAAAAACCTCCATTTTCAAAAATACCCGGCTACGTGTGGACGGGGTCTAAGAATAATGTTGCTTTTCAAAAAAACGAAATGTGGGGAAGACAATTAAGTTCAATCTACTGCCAAGCCATTTGTGTGTGAGTGTGTTTGAGTGTGTGTATGTGATATACTGATACTGAGTGACATGTAAAAGAGGACTTCAGTCTCACAAACAAAACTTCTCAGGAACTTTCAAACTGTTTCTATCATGGCAGGTGTCCCTTTTGTTCCAATAATCTAAATCTTAAGAACTATTTGCTATATGGTGACAATTTATTTTGAATGTATCATAATTTCCACTCTGATATTTTTTTGATTACATCATTAAGCAGATTTAAAATACAACTTAAAAAGTATTTAATATAATTCATGTTTTATTGCATTTAATCTTTTATTTCACATCATTCTTTCCAAATCAAAACAAATCTAATTGCCAATGTAACTTGTAGGGTGGAATGTTTTGTTCAAGCATTTAATCAAAAGATTATTAATGATTTATACTGTATGTCCAAATCAGATCCCAGAATCCAGGCGTAGCAATGTGCAATATGATTTTATTACAAAACAATTTCAAACTCTAGTTCTCTTTCTCCACCTCTATTTCACCTTTTGTGTATTTGCTTTTCCATCTGTCTTCTGTTCTTTCTCTTGCTGCTCTCTTTTTTTATCCATCCTCCTCCATCTCCTCGTTCTGTTCATCATTGTCTTCCTTCACATTTGGTTTATTCATGTGTCCAGTGGCTTGTTTATTTGTGTGTGCGTTGAAGGTAAATCCCCTTTCTTTACCCCCCCCCCCCCCTCTCTGCTCTACAGACTGTGTTTGATGTGTAGCATGGCTGCTTGCTATAACAGTGCATATTACAGTAATGTGTCTCTGTCTCTCTCTCTGTCTCTCTGTCTCTGCTCTACAGACTGTGTTTGATGTGTAGCATGGCTGCTTGCTATAACAGTGCATATTACAGTAATGTGTCTCTGTCTCTCTCCCTCTCTCTGTCTCTCTCTTTCTCTGTCTCTCTCCCTCTCTCTGTCTCTCTCTTTCTCCGTCTCTCTCTCTCTCTCTCTCTGTCTCTGCTCTACAGACTGTGTTTGATGTGTAGCATGGCTGCTTGCTATAACAGTGCATATTACAGTAATGTGTCTCTGTCTCTCTCCCTCTCTCTGTCTCTCTCTCTCTCTCTCTGTCTCTCTGCTCTACAGACTGTGTCTGATGTGTAGCATGGCTGCTTGCTATAACAGTGCATATTACAGTAATGTGTGTCTCTCTCTTTGTAATGTGTGCCACCTACAATGGTTTCAATAAAGGACATATTCATGTCCTCATATCTCTCTGCGCCAACACAAATGAAACCAGTGTGCACTACTGTAACTCACTACACTACACTACTACATGGAAATCACACCAGTGTTCACTATGTAACTCACCACAATACACTACTACATGGAAATCACACCAGTGTTCACTACGTAACTCACTACACTACACTACTACATGGAAATCACACTAGTGTTCACTACTGTAAC
>JAPMUY010004885.1:95000-97500 GCA_026901105.3 Galaxias olidus
GCCAGTAACCATAGAGCCAGTAACCAGCCAGTAACCAGCCAGTAAGTAGCCAGTAACCAGCCAGTAAGTAGCCAGTAACCATAGAGCCAGTAACTATAGAGCCAGTAACCAGCCAGTAACCAGCCAGTAAGTAGCCAGTAACCAGCCAGTAACCAGCCAGTAACCAGCCAGTAACCAGCCAGTAAGTAGTCAGTAACCAGCAGTAACCAGCCAGTAAGTAGCCAGTAACCAGCCAGTAACCAGCCAGTAACCAGCCAGTAAGTAGCCAGTAACCATAGAGCCAGTAACCAGCCAGTAACCAGCCAGTAAGTAGCCAGTAACCAGCCAGTAAGTAGCCAGTAACCATAGAGCCAGTAACTATAGAGCCAGTAACCAGCCAGTAACCAGCCAGTAAGTAGCCAGTAACCAGCCAGTAACCAGCCAGTAACCAGCCAGTAACCAGCCAGTAAGTAGTCAGTAACCAGCAGTAACCAGCCAGTAAGTAGCCAGTAAGTAGCCAGTAACCAGCCAGTAACCAGCCAGTAAGTAGCCAGTAACCAGCCAGTAACCAGCCAGTAACCAGCCAGTAACCAGCCAGTAAGTAGCCAGTAACCAGCCAGTAACCAGCCAGTAACCAGCCAGTAAGTAGCCAGTAACCAGCCAGTAACCAGCCAGTAACCAGCCAGTAACCAGCCAGTAAGTAGCCAGTAACCAGCCAGTAACCAGCCAGTAACCAGCCAGTAACCAGCCAGTAAGTAGCCAGTAACCATAGAGCCAGTAACCATAGAGCCAGTAACCAGCCAGTAACCAGCCAGTAAGTAGCCAGTAACCAGCCAGTAACCAGCCAGTAAGTAGCCAGTAACCAGCCAGTAACCAGCCAGTAAGTAGCCAGTAACCAGCCAGTAACCAGCCAGTAACCAGCCAGTAACCATAGAGCCAGTAACCATAGAGCCAGTAACCATAGAGTCAGTAACCATAGAGCCTGTAACCATAGAGCCAGTAACCATAGAGTCAGTAACCATAGAGCCAGTAGCCATAGAGTCAGTAACCATAGAGTCAGTAACCATAGTCAGTAACCATAGAGCCAGTAACAACAGAGTCAGTAACCATAGAGTCAGTAACCACAGAGTCAGTAACCATAGTCAGTAACCATAGAGTCAGTAACCATAGAGTCAGTAACTATAGAGTCAGTAACCATAGAGCCAGTAACCATAGAGCCAGTAACCACAGAGTCAGTAACCATAGAGCCAGTAACCATAGAGTCAGTAACCATAGAGTCAGTAACCATAGAGTCAGTAACCATAGAGTCAGGTCTTCTTAAGGACCCCACCACTGATCTCTAATCCATAACTGTCCATCATGTCTTCCTCTCTTCTGGAGGAAAGCCAGGCAGCAACGACCTCGTCACCATGGAGAAGAGGATTTAAGGGTGGTCCATAATGCAGCAAGAGCCTTGCTGGGACTCAGCAGAACCCCCCATAAAAACCCTTTTAGGAATGAAAGGGTGGTGACAGAAGAAGATAAAGAAAGAGAAACACGACTCAGCTCTCAACTTTAGATTTAAACAAAGCTCTCATCAAGAAGGTATCGATTGAAAGTCTTTGTTTAAACCTTCCCATAAGAATAGCTTAGCATTTAAATCTCTCTCTCTACAGATACCGTCTCTCTGATTCTGTAGGACTAGCAGTCAGATCTGTTTCTCTGAGTCTATATGATGATTCTGTAGGACTAGCAGTCAGATCTGTTTCTCTGAGTCTATATGATGATTCTGTAGGACTAGCAGTCAGATCTGTTTCTCTGAGTCTATATGATGATTCTGTTGGACTAGCAGTCAGATGTGTTTCTCTGAGTCTATATGATGATTCTGTTGGACTAGCAGTCAGATGTGTTTCTCTGAGTCTATATGATGATTCTGTTGGACTAGCAGTCAGATGTGTTTCTCTGAGTCTATATGATGATTCTGTTGGACTAGCAGTCAGATGTGTTTCTCTGTGAGTGAATATGAGTTATGATTGTGGATGTAACATGATGGCTGGACAGTAGTGGGATGTGAATGGTCCAAAGCACGCTTAGATGAATGAAATAGATATTGTATTACCACCTGTACAATTTTGAACAGAATATTTCACTTCCCAGGAGATCTTTTAAGGTTTGCAGTGCATCGGCCATACTTAGCAAGCCAAAATGAAAAAGGTAAAACTTTCTATTACTTTATAACATTAAAAACACAATCGTTAGATTTTGGTGCGTAAACAATTACAGAAACACCTCTTTGATATATGAACTGTTCATGTTACCAGACAATCTTTATGGATACAATAGCATGAAAATATATTTATGATAGCATGAATATATAGTTACTATAATATCTGGCTAATATAGTAAGATACCTTAATATAGTTCTGATGGCGCTATAATATAGTTATGATAGCACAGTAATATAGTTCTGATAGCACTATAATATAGTTCTGATAGCACAATAATATAGTTATGATAGCACTATAATATAGTTATGATAGCA
>JAPMUY010004885.1:102500-105000 GCA_026901105.3 Galaxias olidus
CCAGTTGCTGTTTGAGGTTTGATTTTTGCCTTTTTAAAGTGAGCTAAAACAGGAACTATGGTTGTTAATGTTGCTCTCCTTGACAACAGGCTGATAAACAACGTGTCTGGCCTGCGCCACAAAGTGCAGCTTTAAACAGCTACCTTTATCTAGCTCCTTACCTGATGTCAGAAAGACTCTCCCTCTATAAATATTATTTTGTACACCCTTCCAACATATATTTCACAGACTGAGTGATTTTAGTCGTCATAACATGGCTTGCGAGCTGAGACCGTCCACAGAAACACTGTGTTCTCACCATCAGAGTGGAACAACACTTTCTACTCCAGTGTGTTAGAGACTCCTTCCTAAAAACACTTTCTACTCCAGTGTGTTAGAGACTCCTTCCTAAAAACACTTTCTACTCCAGTGTGTTAGAGACTCCTACCTAAAAACACTTTCTACTCCAGACACTTAGACTCCTACTTAAAAACACTTTCTACTCCAGACAGAGACTCCTACCTAAAAACACTTTCTACTCCAGACAGTTAGAGACTTCTACCTAAAAACACTTTCTGCTCCAGACAGTTAGAGACTCCTACCTAAAAGCCCTTTCTACTCCAGTGTGTTAGAGACTCCTACCTAAAAACACTTTCTACTCCAGACAGAGACTCCTACCTAAAAACACTTTCTACTCGTGTGTTAGAGACTCCTACCTAAAAACACTTTCTACTCAAGTGTGTTAGAGACTCCTACCTAAAAACACTTTCTACTCCAGACAGTTAGAGACTCCTACCTAAAACACTTTCTACTCCAGACAGGAGGAGACTCCTACCTAAAAACACTTTCTACTCCAGTGTGTTAGAGACTCCTACCTAAAAACACTTTCTGCTCCAGTGTTAGACTCCTACCTAAAAACACTTTCTACTCCAGACAGTTAGAGACTCCTACCTAAAAACACTTTCTACTCCAGTGTGTTAGAGACTCCTACCTAAAAACACTTTCTACTCCAGTGTTAGACTCCTACCTAAAAACACTTTCTACTCCAGACAGTTAGAGACTCCTACCTAAAACACTTTTCTGCTCCAGTGTGTTAGAGACTCCTACCTAAAAACACTTTCTACTCGTGTGTTTGAGACTCCTACCTAAAAACACTTTCTACTCCAGACAGTTAGAGACTCCTACCTAAAAACACTTTAGACTCCAGACCGTTACAGACTCCTACCTAAGAATACTTTCTACTCCAGTGTGTTAGAGACTCCTACCTAAAAACACTTTCTACTCCAGACAGTTAGACTCCTACCTAAAAACACTTTCTACTCCAGTGTTAGAGACTCCTACCTAAAAACACTTTCTACTCCAGTGTGTTAGAGACTCCTACCTAAAAACACTTTCTACTCCAGTGTGTTAGAGACTCCTACCTAAAAACACTTTCTACTCCAGTGTTAGAGACTCCTACCTAAAAACACTTTCTACTCCAGTGTGTTAGAGACTCCTACCTAAAAACACTTTCTACTCCAGTGTGTTAGAGACTCCTACCTAAAAACACTTTCTACTCCAGACAGTTAGACTCCTACCTAAAAACACTTTCTACTCCAGTGTTAGAGACTCCTACCTAAAAACACTTTCTACTCCAGTGTGTTAGAGACTCCTACCTAAAAACACTTTCTACTCCAGTGTGTTAGAGACTCCTACCTAAAAACACTTTCTACTCCAGACAGGAGGAGACTCCTACCTAAAAACACTTTCTACTCCAGTGTGTTAGAGACTCCTACCTAAAAACACTTTCTACTCCAGACAGTTAGACTCCTACCTAAAAACACTTTCTACTCCAGTGTTACAGACTCCTACCTAAAAACACTTTCTACTCCAGTGTGTTAGAGACTCCTACCTAAAAACACTTTCTACTCCAGACACAGACTCCTACTTAAAAACACTTTCTACTCCAGACCGTTACAGACTCCTACCTAAGAATACTTTCTACTCCAGTGTGTTAGAGACTCCTACCTAAAAACACTTTCTACTCCAGTGTGTTAGAGACTCCTACCTAAAAACACTTTCTACTCCAGTGTGTTAGAGACTCCTACCTAAAAACACTTTCTACTCCAGTGTGTTAGAGACTCCTACCTAAAAACACTTTCTACTCCAGTGTGTTAGAGACTCCTACCTAAAAACACTTTCTACTCCAGTGTGTTAGAGACTCCTACCTAAAAACACTTTCTACTCCAGTGTGTTAGAGACTCCTACCTAAAAACACTTTCTACTCCAGACAGTTAGACTCCTACCTAAAAACACTTTCTACTCCAGTGTTAGAGACTCCTACCTAAAAACACTTTCTACTCCAGTGTGTTAGAGACTCCTACCTAAAAACACTTTCTACTCCAGTGTGTTAGAGACTCCTACCTAAAAACACTTTCTACTCCAGTGTTAGAGACTCCTACCTAAAAACACTTTCCACTACATTGTTAGAGACTCCTACCTAAAAACACTTTCTACTCCAGTGTGTTAGAGACTCCTACCT
>JAPMUY010004885.1:110000-115000 GCA_026901105.3 Galaxias olidus
GCAATAGTGAAGGAACTCGATTTGCATGCAATTATCCTACTCTCTCTTTCTCTTCCCCCTCTCTATCTCTTTCTTTAAATTTCCCGTTCTCTTTTTGCGTCAGGAGAGTTCTTGTTGTTGAGATTAAAATGTAACCCCTCCACCAAAAAGACAAACTTCTTTAGATGGAAATTAGATGAATAAGAGAGTCAAGGTGGTGCACTCGTTTCTCCATCTCTGTTTCCATCCCTCTCTTTCTGCTTTTCTTTCATCTCAGTCAATCACTCCTTACTTTTTTACTTCACTCATTTTATTAAAGGATTGGTTCACTATTTAACCTTCATTAATGAAGTAAGGTTAAATAGTGAACCAGTCCTTTAATGAAGTAAGGTTTAATAGTGAACCAGTTCTTTTATGAAGGTTAAATAGTGAACCAATCCTTTAATGAAGTAAGGTTTAATAGTGAACCAGTCCTTAATGAAGGTTAAATAGTGAACCAGTCCTTAATGAAGGTTAAATAGTGAACCAGTCCTTTAATGAAGGTTAAATAGTGAACCAGACCTTAATGAAGGTTAAATAGTGAACCAGTCCTTAATGAAGGTTAAATAGTGAACCAGTCCTTAATGAAGGTTAAATAGTGAACCAGTCCTTTAATGAAGGTTAAATAGTGAACCAGACCTTAATGAAGGTTAAATAGTGAACCAGTCCTTAAAGGATTGGTTCACTATTTAACCTTCATAAAAGGACTGGTTCACTATTAAACCTCACTTTAAGGACTGGTTCACTATTTAACCTTACTTCATTTAAAGACTGGTTCACTATTTAACCTTCATTAAGGACTGGTTCACTATTTAACCTTCATTAAGGACTGGTTCACCATTTAACCTTCATTAAAGAACTGGTTCACTATTTAACCTTCATTAAGGACTGGTTCACTATTTAACCTTCATTAAGGACTGGTTCACTATTTAACCTTCATTAAGGACTGGTTCACTATTTAACCTTCATTAAAGAACTGGTTCACTATTTAACCTTCATTAAGGACTGGTTCACTGTTTAACCTTCATTAAGGACTGGTTCACTATTTAACCTTCATTAAGGACTGGTTCACTATTTAACCTTCATTAAGGACTGGTTCACTATTTAACCTTCATTAAGGACTGGTTCACTAGTTATAACCTGATTTCCATGTCTCCCGTGTCCCCATACATCCAGATATAGTTTTTACATCCTAGTGCTAAGCTATCGCCCATAGGTTCACAGTCAAACGGTTAGCATTGTAGCTTTGCAGGAAAACTGAATACTCAAAAACAGCCCACATGGACGTATTAGCTTTCAGGACAACTAGGGACATCGCCAGGAGAATTAAAATAAGGTTAAATATCCACGCTAGTGAACTATTCTTTTAATAGTGTACATGCTGTGTCCAGTTGGTACCTGTCTGAGTGGGCACATGTGCAGCCCGTGTGTGTGTGTGTGTGTGTGTGTGGACACTGTGTGTGCAGCGTGTGCATGTGTGTGGCGACTGTGGGACAGCTGTTTTTATATGGTGTGGTGTTGAGGAGGGCCCCATTCTTTAACTCAAACCAGAGCAGGAGACACACTACAGCGCTGATCAAAGGCCAGCCTGTTCCCAACACACACACACACACACACACACACACACACACACACACACACACACACACACACACAAATAAAAAAAGACAGACAGACAGACAGACGGATGGATATTTAAATCCATAAAAATACAGAAAAACACACATAATATGAATGTATACACTCTTATCTCCAGAAAGACACACATATAACTGACCTCACGAGGTGTCCTCTGATAACGCTGATCTCCTGTCTGGTGGCAGAAACCCTTCAGACAGACTGGACTGTGTTCTGCTGAGCTGCTGGTTACAGCGTTATAAAGGTGTATTAATTACAGCACATTACAGTGTTATAAAGGTGTATTAATTACAGCACATTACAGTGTTATAAAGGTGTATTAATTACAGCACATTACAGTGTTATAAAGGTGTATTCATTACAGCACATTACAGTGTTATAAAGACGTATTCATTACAGCACATTACAGTGTTATAAAGGTGTATTCATTACAGCACATTACAGTGTTATAAAGACGTATTCATTACAGCACATTACAGTGTTATAAAGACGTATTCATTACAGCACATTACAGTGTTATAAAGACGTATTCATTACAGCACATTACAGTGTTATAAAGGTGTATTCATTACAGCACATTACAGTGTTATAAAGACGTATTCATTACAGCACATTACAGTGTTATAAAGGTGTATTCATTACAGCACATTACAGTGTTATAAAGACGTATTCATTACAGCACTTTACAGTGTTTTAAAGGTGTATTCATTACAGCACATTAGTGTTATAAAGACGTATTCATTACAGCACATTACAGTGTTATAAAGGTGTATTCATTACAGCACATTACAGTGTTATAAAGGTGTATTAATTTCAGCACATTACAGTGTTATAAAGGTGTATTCATTACAGCAAATTACAGTGTTATAAAGACGTATTCATTTCAGCACATTACAGTGTTATAAAGACGTATTCATTACAGCACATTACAGTGTTATAAAGGTGTATTCATTACAGCACATTACAGTGTTGTAAAGACGTATTCATTACAGCACATTACAGTGTTATAAAGGTTTATTCATCACAGCACATTACAGTGTTATAAAGACGTATTAATTACAGCACATTACAGTGTTATAAAGACGTATTCATTACAGCACATTACAGTGTTATAAAGGTGTATTCATTACAGCACATTACAGTGTTATAAAGGTGAATTCATTTATCTCTGTCAGGGAGATAAAGACCCAGACAGAGTCTCGGCAGTACTGCCATCACTGTCAGATCAAATGTAAAGGGAACTGAGCAAAAACTATTGCTTTTATTTCTGTTCTAAATAAATAAATAGTGCATTTGCCCTAAGCGGTGAATAAACATATTTGGCAAGTGTTTGCAAGATTAAATGTTCTGGTAAAACATAAAAGCCTTCAAAAATATTTTTCCCAATAATTTACACTAACTGTAGTGTTTTCCTTTCCCCTCAGGCTGGAGTCCAGTGGTCCAGCAAGGAGTCGACTGCACTAACAGCCCTTTAAAACTGGCTGCCTGCACTAACAGCCCTTTAAAACTGGCTGCCTGCACTAACAGCTCTTTAAACTGGCTGCCTGCACTAACAGCCCTTTAAAACTGGCTGACTGCACTAACTACCCTTTAAAACTGGCTGCCTGCACTAACTACCCTTTAAAACTGACTGTGCTAGCATCCCTTTAAAACTGACTGTGCTAGTAGCCCTTTAAGACTGACTGGGCTAACACAGCCCTTTAAGACTGACCTTCTGTTTCCAATAAAGTCAGGTAGCTGCACTGAACACCCACTCCTTCCTGATCTAAGGCTGCACTATGATTACACACCTGTTCTTTGAGGTCAGTTAGGTATGCCTCCAGCCCGCTCTCTGGCCCAGGTGAAGCCCCGCCCCCTGGTCACCATAAGAACACTCTGTCAATACAAAGACAGAAGTAATTTGGGGGGCGAGAGAGAGAGAGAGAGAGAGAGAGAGAGAGAGAGAGAGAGAGAGAGAGACAGTGTGTGTGTGTGTGTGTGAGAGAAAGAGAGAGAGAGAGAGTGAGACAGTGTGTGTGTGTGCGTGTGTGTGAGAGAGAGAGAAAGGGATACAGCGTGTGTGTGTGTGTGTGTGAGAGAGAGAGAGACAGTGTGTGTGTGTGTGTGTGAGAGAGAGAGAGAGAGAGAGAGTGTGTGTGTGTGTGTGAGAGAGAGAGAGACAGTGTGTGTGTGTGTGTGTGTGTGAGAGAGAGAGAGAGACAGTGTGTGTGTGTGTGTGTGAGAGAGACAGTGTGTGTGTGTGAGAGAGTGTGTGAGTGAGAGAGAGACAGTGTGTGTGTGTGTGTGTGAGAGAGATGGAGGGAGAGACAGTGTGTGTGTGTGTGGGTGTGTGTGAGAGAGAGAGAGATAGGGATACAGTGTGTGTGTGTGTGTGTGTGTGTGTGTGTTTGTAAGGGATAAAGAGACAGAGAGAGAGAGAGAGAGAGGGGGGGGGCAGGCAGGCAGGCAAACAGACATACACTTTTGAAAAGAGAGAGGGGGGGCTTCAACAGCTAATGGCATGAAAAGTGTGAATAAGCAGAGTTAAAGAGAATAGAGGGAAAAAGAGAGAGCGGGGTAATGCAATGAGTAAAAGAAAGACAGTGAGAGATAGAAAGCGCGAGAGAGTAAGAGAGAAAGAGGGTAAGAGAGAGAGAGGAGAGAGATCTAGCTGAATAAGGCAAGAGCAGAATGTACATCAGTCTAGGAGCAGGTTTGAGTGACAGCTTCACAATCACTTCAATAAGTTCACTCTTCAGTCCCTTCTGGAAGAAAGACTCCCATTTAACTACAGGTTGACATTTATCAGACTCCATTACCCAGGGGACACTGCACACACACAATTCCTGTCTTCTCTAGCACTTCCTTTGTGTTTCATGTCCACATGTTTGTATCCACTGACTGACTGGCTGACTGGCTGACTGGCTGACTGCCTGACTGACTGACTGACTGGCTGACTGGCTGACTGACTGACTGGCTGGCTGGCTGACTGGCTGGCTGACTGACTGACAGGCTGGCTGGCTGACTGACTGACTGACTGACTGACTGACTGACTGGCTGGCTGACTGACTGACTGGCTGGCTGGCTGGCTGGCTGACTGACTGACTGACTGACTGACTGACTGACTGACTGACTGACTGACTGACTGACAGGCTGGCTGACTGACTGACTGACTGACTGACTGGCTGGCTGACTGACTGACTGACTGACTGACTGACAGGCTGACTGACTGGCTGACTGACTGACTGACTGACTGACTGGCTGGCCGACTGGCTGGCTGACTGAATGACAGGCTGGCTGACTGACTGACTGACTGACAGGCTGGCTGGCTGGCTGACTGACTGACTGACTGACTGACTGACAGG
>JAPMUY010004885.1:120000-122500 GCA_026901105.3 Galaxias olidus
AAAGAGAGAGATGGACAGAGAGAGCGAGAGAGAGAGGGAAAGTTGGGCTCCATCCAGTCAATGTGAAACCCCAGCACCACCAGAGCAGAGCCTGGTTAGCCTAATGCCAGGTTAGGACTGAGGACCCTGCTGCTAAATGCTTCCAGATGCTTGTGGCTTAGCTAATGTTGTGGTTAAACAGTACTACACTAGTGTGGTTAGCAGAGCTAGGCTAATGTTGTGGTTAAAAGTCCTATGCTAGTGGGTAAGCAGCGCTAGGCAAATGTTTTGGTTTGCAGCGCTAGGCTAATGTTGTGGTTAAAAAGTCCTATGCTAGTGGGTAAGCAGCGCTAGGTTTATTTTGTGGTTAAACAGTCCTATGCAAGTGGGTAAGCAGCGCTAGGCTAATGTTGTGGTTAAAACATCCTGTGCTAGTGGGTTAGCAGCGCTAGGCTAATGTTGTGGTTAAAACGTCCTACGCTAGTGGGTTAGCAGTGCTAGGCTAATGTTGTAGCTAAAACGTCCTATGCTAGTGGGTTAGCAGTGCTAGGCTAATGTTGTGGTTAAACAGTCCTATGCTAGTGGGTTAGCAGCGTCAGGCTAACATTGTGGTTAAAAAGTCCTATGTTAGTGGGTTAACAGCGCTAAGCTAGCGCTCTGATGTCCTATGTTTGTGGGTTAACAGCGCTAAGCTAACGCTCTGAGCTAAGTGAAAGCTTAAACACAGTGAGTCAGACGCTGTACAATAATACAGTGACTGAGTTAAGTGACAGTGTCTCCAATCACACGGTGGTTACTGACTGGGTCTCACCACAAGCAGGAGGGAACACGGCCATTTCCCTCTCAGCACTGTGAGGACCTCTGTTAGCGGAATTAACCACAGGAGCCTTTCCCGGCACTGACGCTAGGATGGAGTGAGACGGGGGTAGAGGGGGATCACAGGAAAAGGGGGGTGGTGGCAGAGAGGGGAAAAAGAGAGGGAGGAGGGAGAGAAAGAGAGAGAGGTGTTCCTGGAGTTTTTCCATCAGGCTTTTATTAGGAAAAGTTTCTTGTCTCTTGGCAGTACTCACCTCCTCTCTCTTCCTCTTCCTCACCCTCTCTCTCTCATCCTGCTTTTGATACTCTCTTCCTCCTCCTCATCCTCCTCCTCCTATATTTCTATCTTCCCATCTCTACTCATCCTCCTTTCCACACGCTGACCTCTAGGATCCACCGTTAACAGAGGGCTCTACAGGGTGTGTGTGTGTGTGTGTGTGTGCGTGTGTGTCTCTCTCTGTGTGTGTGTGTGTGCGTGTGTGTGTCTCTCTCTCTTTCTCTCTCTCTCTCTGTGCGTGCGTGCGTGCGTGCGTGCGTGTGTGTGTGTGTGTGTCTCTCTCTCTCTGTGTGTGTGTGTGTGTGTATCCCTACCCTCCATCTTGTTCACTGAGGGTTCTGCAGCTGGCATGCTTCGAGGAACAGGCACTGGTTTGACGGGTTCACCTGCAAGACGTTTAAATAACATGACTCCTCTCTCATACACACCCCATTTAAATAACATGACTCCCCTCACACACACCCCATTTAAATAACATGACTCCCTTCTCACACACACCCCATTTAAATAACATGACTCCCCTCTCACACACACCCCATTTAAATAACATGACTCCCCTCTCACACACACCCCATTTAAATAACACGACTCCCTTCTCCCACACACCCCATTTAAATAACATGACTGCCCTCTCACACACACACACACTGTAGAAATAATATCTCCATCTCTCACAGGTGACTGAGGAGTTCAGTATATATTTTGTATGAACTATCTCCTGAAGAAGTTTGAACAAGAGCAGAAGGCCTGAGGTGGTGGGGACAGATTCCTCCCTGTTCAAAAGGTTAATATTATCTATAGATCTATATACAGTATTTATATATTATGAACTATCTGCAGACAGATTCCTCCCTGTTCAAAAGGTTAATATTATCTATAGATCTATAACCAGTATTTATATATTATGAACTATCTGCAGACAGATTCCTCTCTGTTCAAAAGGTTAATATTATCTATAGATCTATAACCAGTATTTATATATTATGAACTATCTGCAGACAGATTCCTCTCTGTTCAAAAGGTTAATATTATCTATAGATCTATAACCAGTATTTATATATTATGAACTATCTGCAGACAGATTCCTCTCTGTTTAAAAGGTTAATATTATCTATAGATCTATATACAGTATTTATATATTATGAACTATCTGCAGACAGATTCCTCCCTGTTCAAAAGGTTAATATTATCTATAGATCTATATACAGTATTTATATATTATGAACTATCTGCAGACAGATTCCTCCCTGTTCAAAAGGTTAATATTATCTATAGATCTATATACAGTATTTATATATTATGAACTATCTGCAGACAGATTCCTCCCTGTTCAAAAGGTTAATATTATCTATAGATCTATATACAGTATTTATATATTATGAACTATCTGCAGACAGATTCCTCCCTGTTCAAAAGGTTAATATTATC
>JAPMUY010004885.1:135000-137500 GCA_026901105.3 Galaxias olidus
AAGCCTCAAGTCGTTCCATGAACACAATTCAGTCGTCTCCAGTCAACGTTAACTCAAGCTAGGCTTGTTCAAGCTGGCATTGTGTGCGCGCACGGAGAACAGAAGCAGCCCGGAACAATCGATTGTCAAAAAGCAGATCAGATGTCGCAAAAACCAGAAAGAGTGGTGTTCTTCTGGCGAGAGAAACACGTCAATGGAACTCAACATTGAATATAAAGGTGTCTCATCACCAAAAAGGGAAATACTGCCCTTTTAACAAGGTGAGGAAAATTACTTGGCAAAACATTGCTGGCAGATTAAATGCGTAATTTAGTAGCCTACTTCCTTATATTAATTAACATTGAGATCATCATGACAAGACTGTGACTATATTATCAGTAGGTGACATAATATCTGATGTATGTTTAAATGCGCCCTGGTAGCTCAGCAGGCAGAGAGCGAGCACCACAGGGGGTTAGTCCTGATCATAGGGGTTAGTCCTGATCATAGGGGTTAGTCCTGATCATAGGGGTTAGTCCTGATCATAGGGTTAGTCCTGATCATAGGGGTTAGTCCTGATCATAGGGGTTAGTCCTGATCATAGGGGTTAGTCCTGATCATAGGGGATAGTCCTGATCTCAGGGGATAGTCCTGATCATAGGGGTTAGTCCTGATCATAGGGGTTAGTCCTGATCATAGGGGTTAGTCCTGATCATAGGGGTTAGTCCTGATCACAGGGTTAGTCCTGATCTCAGGGGTTAGTCCTGATCATAGGGGTTAGTCCTGATCTCAGGGGTTAGTCCTGATCATAGGGGTTAGTCCTGATCATAGGGGTTAGTCCTGATCATAGGGGTTAGTCCTGATCTCAGGGGTTAGTCCTGATCACAGGGTTAGTCCTGATCATAGGGGTTAGTCCTGATCATAGGGGTTAGTCCTGATCATAGGGGTTAGTCCTGATCATAGGGGTTAGTCCTGATCATAGGGGTTAGTCCTGATCTCAGGGGTTAGTCCTGATCACAGGGTTAGTCCTGATCTCAGGGGTTAGTCCTGATTATAGGGGTTAGTCCTGATCTCAGGGGTTAGTCCTGATCATAGGGGTTAGTCCTGATCATAGGGGATAGTCCTGATCATAGGGGTTAGTCCTGATCATAGGGGTTAGTCCTGATCTCAGGGGTTAGTCCTGATCACAGGGTTAGTCCTGATCATAGGGGTTAGTCCTGATCATAGGGGTTAGTCCTGATCATAGGGGTTAGTCCTGATCATAGGGGTTAGTCCTGATCATAGGGGTTAGTCCTGATCTCAGGGGTTAGTCCTGATCACAGGGTTAGTCCTGATCTCAGGGGTTAGTCCTGATTATAGGGGTTAGTCCTGATCTCAGGGGTTAGTCCTGATCATAGGGGTTAGTCCTGATCATAGGGGATAGTCCTGATCATAGGGGTTAGTCCTGATCATAGGGGTTAGTCCTGATCATAGGGGTTAGTCCTGATCATAGGGGTTAGTCCTGATCTAATGGGTTTAATACTGGCCTGTGTACTACTGTACTATCAAATAAAGCCATGGAAATACTCTCTACTGTACTATCAAATAAAGCCATGGAAATACTCTCTACTGTAGTTCAGTGGTATACATTACCATGGTAACTGAGCGAGAATTCCTATGAGCCACAATAATGGAACGGATCTCTCACTGAAATTATCCAGACTTATCTAAATAAGTCAGGCATTCCCTTATCTAGCTTGATGGAACACCCCACTGGACATTATCCAGACTTATCTAAATAAGTCAGGCATTCCCTTATCTAGCTTGATGGAACACCCCACTGGACATTATCCAGACTTATCTAAATAAGTCAGGCATTCCCTTATCTAGCTTGATGGAACACCCCCCTGGACATTATCCAGACTTATCTAAATAAGTCAGGCATTCCCTTATCTAGCTTGATGGAACACCCCACTGGACATTATCCAGACTTATCTAAATAAGTCAGGCATTCCCTTATCTAGCTTGATGGAACACCCCCCTGGACATTATCCCCCAGCTCCTTCAGTAAACAAATACTCACAGACACAGACACAGACACAGACACAGACTAGAGGACAGTCTTCTAGTGACTAGAGAATGAGGACAGAATGAAGGGTGCTTGTGGGGCATCCCTCTAATGAGACATCTCCATACACTGACAGGAAATAAAGAGCCCTCATAACACAGCTCACACACACACACACACACACACACACTGGTGCCTGGCCCAGTGGGACGTGGCTATTTGCTGGAGAGTCTGTGTCATCTAAGGAAGGTCCTTGGAGGACCTGTAAAATACTGCCTCTTAACAAGGCCCCTGACTGTGTGTGTGTGTGTGTGTGTGTGTGTGTGTGTGTGTGTGTGTACACATGCGAGAATGGATTTTTGTGTCGATGTGCAAAAACATTAAGTGTGTGTGTGCGTGTGTGTGTGTGTGTGTGTGTGCGCACGGGTGTATCCCCATCCCTCAGCCAATCAGGGGCTGAGTTGAAATGGTAGG
>JAPMUY010004885.1:147500-165000 GCA_026901105.3 Galaxias olidus
CCAGATAGTAGGCTAAGACTAATACAAGCTCAAGAAATTACGAGATAGCGTTTCACAAAATGTAAACACACCACAAGACAGAAAAACTAACTTATTCATCATGCAACAATGTCAATATCGTAAACAAAGGTGAACTGTCTCTACGTAAGCAGTTACCAGCTTGGGAACAGAGGTAATTTTGGCTGATCACTCGACATCAGATTGATCTCCAGTCTTAGTTACAGCAACAAAGCTAACAAGTTAGTTGTTTTGTTAACTTTGTTACGAAGCTTCAAACAACAAAAAATAAAAACGTTTCTGATAAAAAGTTATGTTTTGCGAGCGTTCAGTAGTGAAAAGAGTGACGTGAAAGTACGATAATATTAGCTTGCATGCTAGATGACAATAACAATAGCATGGTGCATACAGCTAGTACGACTCTTCAGCTACAAAACTTACAGTAGTATGCAACCACAGGGTCTCTTTTCTCATGCTCCTGTGCGGTTCTTAAATGATGTTGGATGGCTCTTAACTGAGGCGGTAGAGCCATTTGTAACGTATTAACAGCAAACCTGAATATGAATACACATCAAAGACAGTCACTAGGTTAGCTAACTGTGTTGTTGTTAGCCAAACCTTTGCTTGTGCTGCGCTTCCGCTTCCGTATCCAATGGTGGTGACAGACAGCTGCGTGGTGCAGGTGGGCGTTTAAAACGGCTTTGTTATCGTCTGCGTTTTATCCGTTTCATTTTTTTTTTTTTTTTTTCTGGCATATAGAAGTAGAGATGAAAGGTTCGTGTTTTGTTGTTCGCACGAAAACTTTTATCGATATCAAACAACGACAAGGGCACATTTTCACTGAATAAGGAGTCAAACCCAGAGAATGAGACCATAACGCTAATAATGTTATCGTGAAGTTGTATAACAGTGATTTTTGTATTTGACCTTGAACTGGACACTGGGCCATGTGTTTCTTGAAAAATAGCAATACATGACATACTGATTGGCCTAAAACCCAAGTCTCACAGTAACTTTTATTAAGACAATGCTGAGAAGTTGCATTAGAGAAGTTGAAAAAACATTTCAGATTTAGTCAGTAAATGTCCGACCATGAGATTCAAGCCTCCTCCTGTTCTGTGTAGATAAAAGTCTATTTACCCAAAAATATTGTCAGTAAATATCTTTCTTAATCGTGTTTTTCCATATTTTACATTTTTTATAAATAACTTTGGCTAGTTTTATATTTTTTCAAAGGGGTAACATCACTTCAGCAGAGTGTACCATTAAACATGTCCAATCACATCAGGACAGGGGAGGCAGAACGTTGGACATTTTACAAAACCCAAACGTCAGAACTCACTCCTTTTGTGGGATGGTATAAAAAGCTCTGCTTATTGTTGGTCCGAGTGTCTGTCTCACATGGACAATGTTCTTCTTCAGTGGTGCCTTAGAATACGCTGTAGTAGATTAGAAGTCAGAAGTCATGGGATAATGCTGTGGGTTTTCTGTGCTCATTCCACAAAATAGGTGGGCGTTGTCTGTCTCCCCAGAAAACTAGAGGAGGTTAGCTGTGACTGCTACAGCTGGGGGTTCACCTAGCCAAGGGTCCTAGGTTAGCATCATAACTCTGACACACTCTGCAAATATAGGAGCTTTGAGCAACAAGACTTTAAAAAAAGGAAACTCTATAACACACCCTTTCAGTCACAGTCAGTCTGAGGCAGACTCAAGGACAAAACACTATTTGAAATCCTCTCGGTGCTTTGATAGAAGACATTACTTTCAAAAGGAAGGGTCAAATTGGAAGGGATGGTCAAATGCAGGAATTAGACTCTAATTAGTGAGGCTTAATAGAGTGCTGCCTCCAGCATGAGAGAATGTTCAATAGTTTTGACCCTGGGTCTGATGTTCCGTGTTGTACCTGAGATGAAACGCCTAGCTGGACACTTGGATAGTTTAGTTGGATGGATGCCTGATGATCACAAACATTACAACAGTCACAGAACGAGAAAGGAAACTATTCTAAATACAACCTTTAAAACAGTGGGTGTGAAACGGAGAGTGTTTTGTTGTTGTACTACAAGCAGCTGTCACAATTCAGTAGAAGCTAAATAAAGTTTTGTAAGGCAGTCTTGCACACTGTGAGGCCTAACTGGACTAATCTGGCCTGCTTGGGTTCCTGTTTACTTCCAGCTCAGTGAGTGAGTGATCAGAACCACACTGTTCATTTCAGTTCAGTTAAAGATGGAGTCTCCTGATAGCCAATGGAATTCTTCTCTGTCCATACGAAGATGTTTGCGTTGGAATCCGCTCTCTAGCCACACAAACAGCAAAACACTGTGTGGTTCTTTCTGCTCACACAAACAGCACCACACTGTGTGGTTCTTTCTGCTCACACAAACACCAACACACCCAGTGGTTCTTTCTGCTTACACAAACAACACCACACTGTGTGGTTCTTTCTGCTTACACAAACACCAACACACCCAGTGGTTCTTTCTGCTTACACAAACAGCAACACGCTGTGTGGTTCTTTCTGCTTACACAAACAACACCACACTGTGTGGTTCTTTCTGCTTACACAAACAAAACCACACTGTGTGGTTCTTTCTGCTTACACAAACAACACCACACTTTGTGGTTCTTTCTGCTCACACAAACACCAACACACCCAGTGGTTCTTTCTGCTTACACAAACAACACCACACTGTGTGGTTCTTTCTGCTTACACAAACAGCACCACACTGTGTGGTTCTTTCTGCTTACACAAACAACACCACACTTTGTGGTTCTTTCTGCTTCCACAAACAGCACCACACTGTGTGGTTCTTTCTGCTTAAATGCACTTCTGTACGGTTACATTTGGAATTTTTTTATGTATTTTTCATTATAACTGAAATTTAAGGTAAATTTGCCTACATTCTCCCCATTTCAAACTCTTTTATGTGGTCTTCTATGTTAATAATCTATCAATTACTTGATAGTTCATGCTGTAAATACTTTATTTCCTAAGCCAAACAAATGTTTAGTCTAATGTCCGCTTGTGCCACTAGTTTTTAGTTTACCAGAAAAACTGTTTAGGACTGGACAGCAGCTCAAGGAGAGAGCTAGCTAATGTTTTCTGAGACACTTTTCAAAGGCCATTAGAAGCATCAAGCTCTACAGTTTCTAAGGGAAGTTGTAAAACACTGAGTAAAACGATTTCTGCTTGAAAAAGAAGTTGGGCTCAGAATGATAGCTGCTCTATCAGCCATTTGGTTTCAAAGAACTGGAGGAACGGTAACCTTGACAGATGTTTTTGTAAAGAAACTAATTGACCTTGTATAAAAAGACAACATAGCCACACTCCTGTGTGACGCGGAATGACTCTTACAAATGACGTGTTTCTCATTCTCCTGTCTCAGCGACCCATGACATCCCATAATATCATCACTAACGGAAACCCCTTTGGGCCTCAGTGTTCAGTATGACACGGTTTGGCACAATAACAAGAGTTTCCCCGTATCTCATTCTGACGCACACGGGTATAATAATCTACAGCCGCCGTCGTACATCTTACCAACAGATACAGTCAATATAGAAACATTCATCGTATATGAGACCAAAGCTGCAACTGTGTTGCTGGTTGGCCAGGAACCTTTAGCCATAATGTCATTGGTCAGTGAGGTAAACTAGTTGGCATCTCATTGGTTGTTGAGGTAACCTATCCAGCAACTCAGTGGAGTTCAGGTAAACTAGACCCCAATGTCTTTTGATGCTGACAAAACGTAGCCGTCATTGGTGGTCCTGTTAACCTTTCCACCATCTCCTTTGTTGTTTTAAATGGCCCAGACGGCATCTCATTGGTTGTTTAAGTAACCTAGGCGTCTGCACAAGATCTCAAAGATCTCAGCGACGCAGAGTAGGATGGTGATTATGGTGAATGTGTACATGGCACTCAGGAAAATGGTCTTCTCAAAGTGTTCCGGAACCATGCACTTTATCACTTTGAACTTCTTCTCCAGAGCACTGGCATCACACATGTAGAGTGGCTCCACCTGGTGGCGAGGAAAGAAGGAAGGAAGGAAGGAAGGAAAGAAGACAATAAGAATAAGAGTCTGAAAGGGACTATAAACCACAAACAGTAGCATATCCTAAGAAACGTTCCATGTTACATTAAATACTCAAAAGCTATTTAATTGTCACTACTATACAAAGAGACACATTAAGTAGCTTAGTATAGAGGAATGAAAAATATGCAAATTGTGTACAGTCATTCAGAAACACAGATGCAAATACGCACACAGACCCACACACACACACACACACACACACACACACACACACACACACACACACACACACACACACACACACACACACACACACAGGCCCTGACCTGGAATCCAAAGAGGTGGCTCTGCAGCCAGAAGGCCACGACCTCCAGGATGACACGGAGCAACACAGACATGATGTAGCAGACGGTGTACACGGCTCGCTGGAGGATCTCCTCCTGGTCGATGTTCTTACAGGCCGCGTACAGGTGGAACACGGCTCCCGGAACCAACACCGTCACCAGCTCCAACGCCCAGAACACCTGGAGAACACAGGCACCACCTTAAGACACATCCCATAGCCAATATGATAGACACAACCCATAGTTACTGTGTTAGACACAACCCATGGTTACTGTGTTAGACACAACCCATAGTTACTATGTTAGACACAGCCCATAGTTACTATGTTAGACACAGCCCATAGATACTGTGTTAGACACAGCCTATAGTTACTACGTTAGACACAGCCCATAGTTACTATGTTAGACACAGCCCATAGTTACTATGTTAGACACAGCCCACAGTTACTATGTTAGACACAGCCCACAGTTACTATGTTAGACACAGCCCATAGTTACTGTGTTAGACACAGCCCATAGTTACTGTGTTAGACACATCCCATAGTTACTATGTTAGACACAATACATAGTTACTGTGTTAGACACAGCCCATAGTTACTATGTTAGACACAGCCTATAGTCACTATGTAAGACACAGCCTATAGTTACTATGTAAGACACAGCCTATATTTACTGTGTTAGACACAGCCCATAGTTACTATGTTAGACACAGCCTATAGTCACTATGTAAGACACAGCCTATAGTTACTATGTAAGACACAGCCTATATTTACTGTGTTAGACACAGTGACCGGGGTCTGAATTGGTTGTAACTGGTTTGTACCTGCAGGGTAATAAGTCGTAACTGGTTGTAACTGGTTTGTACCTGCGGGGTAATTAGTCTAAACTGGTTGTAACTGGTTTGTACCTGCGGGATAAGGGGTCTGAACTGGTTGTAACTGGTTTGTATATGCGGGGTAATGGGTCTGAACTGGTTGTAACTGGATTGTACCTGCGGGGTAATGGGTCTGAACTGGTTGTAACTGGATTGTACCTGCAGGGTAATGGGTCTGAACTGGTTGTAACTGGATTGTACCTGCAGGGTAATGGGTCTGAACTGGTTGTAACTGGATTGTACCTGCGGGGTAATGGGTCTGAACTGGTTGTAGCAGTAGAGGTTGATCTCCCGGCGGTCGGGGTCACAGCTGAAGTGCAGTGCCTCGTTTCCGTAGACGGCGAAACCCAACACGCCCAGGAAGAACATCCGCACCGAGCCAAAGAACAGGGTGTGGAACTGGCCAATCACCGTCGGAGGCCGCAGCTGCAACACACACACACACAGACAGAGACCCCCCCACACACACACACAGACCCACACACACACACACAGACACACACACTCACAGACAAACAGAGACCCACACACACACACACACACACACACACACACACACACACACACACACACACACACACACACACACACACACACACACACACCCACACACACACACACACACACAGACAGAGACCCACACACACACACACACACACACACAGACAGAGACCCCCCTCCCCACGAACACACACACAGACACACACACTCACACACGAACACACACACAGACCCCCACACACACAGAGACAGGTGTTTTGTATGTGGATGAAAGGGTTCACATATGCATATGGTTTATGCACACATGAAAGAACTAAAGGCATTGTACACGCGCACATAAACAGGTGTTTAATATACATGTGAAAGGAAGCACACTGTGATAAACACCGAAGTAGGCACACACGCATGTATTTATCACAGATTGCACGCACCTACAAAAAAACTTCCATTCTATTCCATCACAACATTTCCAAACAAATATTGGCCTAATGATTGGCTTTCTTCTAAATACAAAACCCATGTTGAGTTTTTATTTAAAACATGCGCATAAAACATAACAAATTGTTATTGCTCAAGTCGCTGCGCGGTCAAGCTCTATCGTAGTAAGAGCGACATGCCTCAACATATTTACCTATTGGCATCAACGATTACAGAATTACACACATTATCCATCTTGTCTAAATTACTAGTTTAACAACTATGTTTCCAGTAACGCAACTGTAACTTTCTGTGTGGTAGCCTACTTACACATCCTTCATAAAAGTTTTTAATGTAGTTCAAAGACATGACGAGTCCGCTGTGGTGCTCGTGCTCCTCCTATGGCCACGCGGGGCCTTCATGGCCTGTTAGTTGCCATTATCCACACGCGCTAGAGCTGAAACTCGATCTCTAACTGACCCCCTCTTCCTTTCTCTTCCTCAGTGTCTCTCTGTGCTAAAAGCCCGTATCAATGCACATTTGGTCTTTTATCCGCGGTCCATCCATCAATTCACTCACTGCGTGCAAAACAAAGAACAGCGAGGAAAACAAAGGCTCACGAGCATGTGGTTGCTGTATGATCCCAATTCAACTCAGTCAGCGAAAAACAACCTTGTCGCGCACAATGGGGCACAAACAAAACCAAACTACAATGCAAAGTGGCACCTCACTGGGACAACGAGGAATTTGTTTTTATTACTCTAAAATTCTACTGTACCAAAGTATTTTTCTATAAAACTTTTGGATTTTGATTTTATAGCCCCAACAAGTGTGTATCTGTCTCTATAAATAGAGAGAATAAGCTTAGCATAAAGACGTAAACGACCGCAATTATCTTTAGTGGATCAAAAATAAGAGCAAAAAGGAAACATAGTTCTAATCTAAAAATCTAATTATGGCATTCCAATCAAAACTAAAAAACAAAAAACAAAAAATTAAAACAATAAAACAGCTCAGTGTCCAAACTAACAGCGCTCCAAAATCGTCTGCAAGGTGACAGCGTACTGAAGAGCTGGGTCTGACGAGCTGACATAGGACAGATCAACACAGAAAGACAAAACATTTAAAAAAGAGTCATAATCATTTAAATGAAGATAAAGTTCCACACACCAACCGTAACCCTGGGGGTGTGTTGTTCATTCCCGCTGTATCCGTCAGAGTCGCGCTCCAAAACTCACGCTTCTCGTGCGCTCCTGGTGCAACACCTGCGGACACAGAACCATGTTGGATAGCTTGCGCGCGTCTTTTCACCTGACGCAAAACTCCAGTAACTTTGTTTTTTTCAAATCACACAACACACTGATTTATCAAAGCATGCGCGAGATAATGGTGCGCGATTAAAGCGAGGGTTGTAAGGGTACAGAAAGTGACACTAAATTACCTAAATAAAGACAACGGTCTCAAGTAAACGTACGACTTTTGTCAGAGAGCACGTGGGTTAGTTGCACTTGGGTTCATTGGAGCACAGTACGCAGGCTCGTGCGGGTGCGGGTGTTGTCAACATATCCGTACTTCTCTTTAATGCCTGAGGTGAGAAGAGGAGGGTGGGTATTAGCAGATTGAAATCGGGGTTAATGGATTTAATCACGCCTATTGCCTATTACAGCCTACTTCGTTTTTATTAAAGCGCGCTAATTTCCCGGAGACGATGGACTGCAGTTCTCCGTCACACAGTGTGCGCGCGGGTGGAAGATTGAGAAGATATCGTTTACTGAAAAAAACTAAAAATAAGTTGTATTCCTCTCGTCATTTGAACCCCTCTGGACTGCACACAGGCAGTGCGAGGGGAGACTCAAACTGCAGACGGAGGCTATATTATTTTATTAAAAACCACACACTTTAATACATCAAGTACCAACCTGGGGGCGCTTACAGAGTGGCAGGGTAAACGGGTAGGGGCCTAAACAGCATATTTCTGGGCCTGTGAGCGCGTGCCTGAACGCTCCTGTCTTTTCTTTCCCGCTGTTATCGCTTGGTTTCTCTGTTCTCCTCTCGCGCAATGTTGATTTAGGGTTTATGAGCAGAATGACAGACCCTCACAAGGAAGAAATCACTGATAAATTAAGGCGCAGACGATATCATGCAAATAGACGCAGGCTTAATTTAGCACATCATCCGTCGTGTATGTCAGTGGGAGAGAAAGGGGGTATTCTCGAAGAATCTACGACACGGGGAGACGCCTGCAGCAAAAAACACCTGAGGCGATTTAACCTCAGTCACTAGAAGCTGAAACACATCTGCACGTCCGCTGCAACCAGAGTATACGAGGCGGTTGAAAAATATGTTAGTCTGATTGATTAAACTGTGAGATTGGACTAGATATTATTTTTTTATATATATAGAATTATTTTTCCACTGCATGTGCGGGAGAATAGCAGGTGACTGCAGTGACTTGCGGTCCCTTTCAGCTGAATACAAGCAGGAAAAAAAGGCCGTGGATAGTGTCAAAAAACTATTTAAGAGTGAGAGGTTTTAATTTCTCAAGGCCAAGCTATCAACATTTCAATCTGATTTTAGTCCGGTAGACCTACATGTTTTCAGCATGCAGCCGCCAATAGTTCATGAATAGGCCTAAATAAAACAACTCCCGCTATGAGTTTTACTATTGTTTAAACAACCGACGTAGCCTAGATATAGTCTTGCAGGAAATTGGTTAACACATTTTTTTCTTCATTTCTTTTTGCGATGAGTGGTTAAGACGGAGCCAAGGTTAGCGAACAGAATGTGCAAAGAGTCGGTTGTCGGGAATAAAAAAAAATCTATATTATTTTATGCTGAAGTGCAGGCTATGACGTTTCCCAAACTCAACGGATTAAAGCATGAGCTTTTCCATTACGCGTTGAGCGGCGTTAGTCGCGCAGAAGTCCGAATGTTTTTCACTGTCACATTAGCAAAATAGATACATATTAAAAATACACATTACATAGACTATTCGTAAGAGGGCGAGGCTGATTCAGATTCAGCTAAAATTGGCAACACTCACTATTTCTCTCTTTCTCACTCTTTTTTCTCAAAAACGCTTTCTGATTGCACTTATGAAATGAACGGTCATACTATTGAAACCAATCTTGCACACATATTTTTGTGTTCCGGTTTAATAAACTGTTAAAATGGCACAATAAAACACAAAAAAAAATTTATATGCGATGTGAAGTATTCTTGTAGTGATTCTAAACCTTGCTGGAACAAATGCTGCACGGCCTGAAATATGTCCAAAGTCACATATTCGTTTTGTTATCCGGTCATTGTAAGTAAAAATATATTCGATGTATATGCCATGCAGGCCTTCAACAAAGACATTACATTTGTACGAAGTAGGAAACATTTTTTATTTAGGCTATATTGCAACTTCAAACTCCGTCGTTTCCGTGGATTTTCTTGTTCATTCAGCTTTCTCCTGCAGATACTGGTTCCCGCATCATCGTTTCACCGGTCTGCACACGATAAAGAGGTCTCTCCCACATCTCTCGTGCGCTGTAGGTCAGTGGCGCTTGCCGCGCGCACAGCTGTAATAATTTCAGCACTTTCTTAGAGAGACAGCTCCTACGCGTGACGGTTAGAGCTTTTCGTATCCAATTTATTCACTAACGAGTCAAATATTATTAGACATTTTGTAGTTTCAGCACGTGCACACTCCTGCATGTTTATCAACTTCGCAGATATGGATGATTTGTTGTTCAATTTATCGCTGGCGGGAAACTCTGGCTATGATTACAACTTTACGGACAACGACGATGAGTGGATGACAGACGGAGGGGAAACTATTCATTTTGTGATAAGATGTGTCATGACAACAGTGTACATTCTGATCATAACGGTCGGGCTGCTGGGAAACATCACTTTGGTCAAAATATTCGTTACCAACAGCACGATGAGGAGCGTCCCGAATATTTTCATTTCGAGCCTGGCGGCTGGAGATTTATTGCTTTTGGTCACTTGTGTCCCGGTAGACGCGTTCAGATACTTCTTCGAGGAGTGGATATTCGGCGTAGTGGCGTGTAAACTCATACCGGTCATTCAGCTCACCTCGGTCGGGGTCTCAGTGTTCACATTGACCGCTCTCAGCGCTGACAGGTAGGGATACGCTGTGAATTCATCTTAAATTGTCTGTTAACATACTTTTAAAATCTGCATCTCAACGGTCTAGTTAAGACACCTTAATAGTAGACTAATATAGTATTATCATCGTACTGAGTAGACACTTCTATTATTATTTTTCGTCTTTTTTCCATCAAGACCTAACATTATGGAATAAATAATGACATATCTCGAACTCGGGCAATCAGTCATTTTATTTTCTCTGCTATAGGCTACAGGACAGAATGGTAAAGATTATAATGGCCACTACAGAACATACCATTATCCCTGATTAACTAAGTATATACTGCAGCACAAGGAACGATAGCTTGACTGTCTGTCAGGCAGACTGAATTAGGACTGGCTGATTAACTGTCTGACTGACTGACTGACTGACTGGCTGACTGGTTAGCTGTCTGACTGACTGGTTAGTTGTCTGTCTGACTGACTGACTGGTAAGCTGTCTGACTGACTGACTTGCTGGTTAGCTGACTGACTGACTGACTGGCTGGTCAGCTGTCTGTCTGACTGACTGACTGACTGACTGACTGACTGACTGGTTAGCTATCTGACTGACTGGCTGGTTAGCAATCTGACTGACTACTGACCGAATGACTGGCTGATTAGCTGTCTGACTGACTGGCTGAGTGACTGGCTGGCTGGTTAGCTGTCTGTCTGACTGACTGGTTAGCTATCTGACTGACTGACTGGCTGGTTAGCTGCCAGACTGACTGACTTGCTCTCTGACCCACTGATTGACTGATTAGCTGGCTGACTGAATTATGAACTGGCTGGTTTCATCCTGACTGACTGACTGGCTGGTTTAAGTGACTGTTTGTCTGGCCGACTGAATGATGTACTGACTGCCTGGTTTGCAGGCTGACAGCGTAATCACAGCCCCCTTTGTGTTGAGGATAAAGACTGGAGGATGAGGGGCTCAGGGACTACTGTTCTCTAACTCTCTGCTCAGACAGACACTGCTGTGGTCAACCTTAGCGAGGAAGAGAGAGGGAGGATAGAGAGAGAGAGAGGTGGGGTGTGCATGGCTCTGGTTGTTTGACTAGGGGAGGAGAGCGAGGGAGAGAGAGAGAGAGGTAGCGGAAAAGAAAGAAAGAGAGAAAGAACTATGTTTTTGTTTACATTCCTTTGATCCTTTTAGATGATAAAGATAGGTATGTCCCTACTAGCCCTTCATCACTGTGCCAGAGTAATGTTGACGACTGCGGTGTTTCCGACCCAGCTGTTGGAGGGACCTGATTGGTGCAGAGCAGAATGTGTTAGTCAGTTAGAGGACTGACCGCCAGCCCAATGCCAGAAGAAGAAAAAACCTTGTTCATCTTTGTGACCCTTTGTTTAGTATTCTGTTGGTTTGTTTCAGAATGTATTTCAAAGCCCCTTTTGAACTAAAATAACCTTAAAAGCACGTCTTTTCATTTCCAGCTCCAGTTTTTCCTCTTCAATGTCGTTTAAGTGCCGTTTGTAAAAAGGATTCAAAGGCTGTTTTATTATTTCTTTGGGTGATGATCGTTCTCATGTGGAATGGCCTTACATGGGTGTCTTAGCACCCTCTGTTGGTGTTTGCTGGTACCGCAGCCGTACATGGTTGCTTTGATCATAGTGAATGCTAAATTAGGAGTACAGTGTGTTAAATATGATAATGTTTTGTCACAGCCCCTGTCCGTTACTAAAGGGGTCCCCTTAAGTTTTACACTAGGCCTCCGAACTAATCTCAATTTACATCAAAAGCCTCAGGAAGCACTTAGATCCTTCTCTATGCTGTACTCTGATGTGCCCTTCACAAACCTCACACCCTTCAAAAAAGCTTTCAGAACAATCAGCAGGCAATATCTTCCCTTAACATGGCCCTCAATACTTACCAAACTTAGCTAATGCTGTTTGGTGGATAGAGTGCTGTCTGGCTCCCTGGTATTGCTACACACCACACAGATGGAACAAGTCCCCACCGAGAAGTATTTGGTAATCTGGATAGATAGTGCATTCACCTTCCAATCCCATTTAGGAAAGCTTAGAGCAAAAATTAATAACAGGAAACAAAACATCTTTTACACACCCTGCCAAACTTTCTTTGGTAAACATTACAATTCTTCCAATGTTGGATTATGGGGACATCACATACAGAGCTGCATGGAAGGGAGGCTTAATTACACGATAATAATAATTAATAATTCATTTTCATTTTTCACGATAGATGTGTACTACCACATACAGCCAGCAGGACGTCCACGTGTCCATGTGCCAAAGTGTCCTTGAGCCCCAATGTGCTCGATGTGTAGGCAGGCGCCTTGCATGGCAGCTCTGCCACCATCGGTGTCTAAGTGTGTGAATGGGTGAATGAGAGGCGACATTGTAAAGCACTTTGGGTGGAAAAGCTATAAATGCAGTCCATTTACCATTGACTGTTCACTGCAATCTGTACTCCTCTGGCCATTGGCCATGTCTCTACATAGGATGTTAAATCCACTGGTCTGTTCTGTAGAACCATTCAAGGCCTGAGTCCCTTTGTTATCTGAGGTCCCCACTAGACACTTCCTCCTTTACGTTTAACACCAGATCCGCTAACTGCATCAAAGGCCATTCATCCCTGGGTCACTCCTCTCTCCATGCAGCCAGTGGACTGGCCTGAGCTGTAAAAATCACCTTGAAGGGAAATACTTTCCTGACCGGAAAGAAAAAGACAAATCCTTTGGGGTTCAAATTGTGTCAGATTTAGTTTGACCTTTTATAGATGTCTAAGAATCTAAAGTGTCTGCTTCACGACCCTCGTATATTCACTGCTGTTCTAAACTCACTCTTAGCGGAGGCGGGGCTAGTTTGGGACTACTCCGTGTCTTCATATTTACATCATCAGGTGCAACAGAAAACTAGACATTAATGTTTTTCTGCTGTCAGGAAGATTGTACAGAGCCACTGTTTGTTGGATTCCCCAGCCGAGCTGTGTTTCATTTGACTACGCTCAGTTCAAATGAATACCGTGCCAGTGTAGGTCAGTTTGGAGCTGCGGCGTGGGAATGCTACATACCATAGAAAAGGGCAGACTGCTTCTGTCTGTCTGCTCCTGTCTCCTCACCCTCTCCTCTCCTCTCCTCTCCTCTCCTCTCCTCACCTCTCCTCTCCTCTCCTCTCCCCTCCCCTCCCCTCCCCTCCCCTCCTCTCCTCTCCTCTCCTCTCCTCTCCTCTCCTCTCCTCACCTCTCCCCTCCCCTCCCCTCCCCTCCCCTCCCCTCCTCTCCTCTCCTCTCCTCTCCTCTCCTCACCTCCCCTCCCCTCCCCTCGCCTCTCTCTCCTCTCCTCTCCTCTCCTCTCCTCTCCCTCCCCTCCCTCCTCTCCTCTCCTCTCCTCTCCCCTCTCCTCTGTCTCTCCTCTCCTCTCCCCTCCTCTCCTCTCCTCTCCTCTCCTCTCCTCTCCTCTCCTCCTCACCCTCTCCTCTCCTCACCCTTTCTCCTCACCTTTCTCTCTTCTCTCTTCCCCCTCCCCTCTCCTCTTCTCCTCACACTCTGACCTTTAGCGAGAGCCTCCTGGTAGAGGCAGCGTAACGTAGCCAGCCTGTCTGGGCCCGTTAGGAGCATCTGCTTCAGGTAAACATGGCTGTCATCATAATACACACAGTTCAACTATCTTTAAACTCAGCAGCCATTTTTTTTACAACGTAGAAAGAGCCCACATTGTTATTCAAACCCATCACGTTCTGTTCCACTCAAAGTACTTCAGTGACTAAAGAGATTTAGGACACAGACAAATTAGATAGATCGGGTCCCGTTAGCGATGCACTTTGACATTCTCAAACCATCTCATTATGACATTATAGATGCAGAGCATTCGCTCAGTAAAACAGGAGGAGAGCACTTTGACAAACAAAGACTGAGACACCAGGGAGATGATCCATAACTATCAAATCTATTGATGAAGCTGATCCATAACTATCAAATCTATTGATGAAGCTGATCCATAACTATCAAATCTATTGATGAAGCTGATCCATAACTATCAAATCTATTGATGAAGCTGATCCATAACTATCAAACCTATTGATGAAGCTGATCCATAACTATCAAACCTATTGATGAAGCTGATCCATAACTATCAAACCTATTGATGGAGATGATCCATAACTATCAAATCTATTGATGAAGCTGATCCATAACTATCAAACCTATTGATGGAGATGATCCATAACTATCAAATCTATTGATGAAGCTGATCCATAACTATCAAACCTATTGATGGAGATGATAACTATCAAATCTATTGATGGAGATGATAACTATCAAATCCGCTGGTGAAGATGATCCATAAATATCAAACCTACTGAAGATGATCCTTAAATATCAAACCTATTGATGAAGCTAAGGACTATTGAGTGTGTAGGTTTGTGAGAGCCAGACACTGCTAGCAGGACCCAGGCTTACAGAGGGCAGAGGAGGGGTGGGTGTTGGTGAGTGTAGTTTGATGAGGAGGGGAGGGTGTTGGTGAGTGTAGTTTGATGAGGGGGGGGGGGTGTTGGTGAGTGTAGTGTGATGAGGAGGGGGGCTGTTGGTGAGTGTAGTTTGATGAGGGGGGGGGGTTGTTGGTGAGTGTAGTTTGATGAGGAGGGGAGGGTGTTGGTGAGTGTAGTTTGATGAGGAGGGGAGGGTGTTGGTGAGTGTAGTTTGATGAGGGGGGGGGGGCTGTTGGTGAGTGTAGTTTGATGAGGAGGGGGGGCCGTTGGTGAGTGTAGTTTGATGAGGGGGGGGGGGCTGTTGGTGAGTGTAGTTTGATGCGGAGGGGTGGCTGTTGGTGAGTGTAGTTTGATGAGGAGGGGGTGCTGTTGGTGAGTGTAGTTTGATGAGGAGGGGAGGGTGTTGGTGAGTGTAGTTTGATGAGGGGGGGGGGGCTGTTGGTGAGTGTAGTTTGATGAGGAGGGGGGCCGTTGGTGAGTGTAGTTTGATGAGGGGGGGCTGTTGGTGAGTGTAGTTTGATGAGGGGGGGGGCTGTTGGTGAGTGTAGTTTGATGCGGAGGGGTGGCTGTTGGTGAGTGTAGTTTGATCAGGAGGGGGTGCTGTTGGTGAGTGTAGTTTGATCTCATCCACTGCACCTCTAATCCTGACTCTGGAATGATTTGTACTCTGAGGATCTCCATCGTGTGTGTGTGTGTGTGTCTGTGTCAGAGATGGGGACTCGAGTCTGGCGACTTGACTCGAGTCGCACTTAAGTCGCACACACCGTGACTTGAGACTTGACTTGAGACTCGTCCTCAATGACTTGAGACTCGACTCGGACTCGAGCTTTGCGACTCGTGATTAATCTTTTTTATTATTATGTTATTTTGCGCATTAACATTAAGGAAATGTTTGACGAGCTGAATGTCATTCCCTATGGGGTCACGCCCATAATTCCCTGCCTTAATTATCATGCGTAATTAACTTACGCGTCTGGTTTGCGCAGCCACAGAGAATGGAAGCGGCTGCAAATATGGCAAGCACACCTGTTGTGCCATTTGTAATAACATTTGGCTATACAAACTATACCCACTTTCCAAACAGACGAAGCGCTACCTGCAATGTATGTGGTGTACAAATAAGGGATGCTGGATCGACCACATCAAATTTTATCAGGCACCTGAAAACGCACCCAAATAGGTCAGTCACTTAGTGCAATGTGAAAGTTTACGTTAGCGCCTATGTGGACGGTTAGCAAACATGTTTAGCCAGGCATCAGCTAACGTTAGCTTGCAACTAGCTTTGTAGCTTTTAGGGATGTTAACTTGATTAGACATTGACGTTCTTTAGTCTACATCTTTTAAGCCACACTCTATAGGCCCTCTCTGAACAAAAGATTTATATAGCCTGCAGCCCTGCAAGACAAGTTACACGAGCCAGTTATTCTCAGAACACTGTGGTTCCAGATGGGTTTTGTGACACATCTAAAATGTTAGCTCAGTGTTTTCCCTATAAATACAATAAAATGCATTCAACGGTGGAGCCGCCGCCGTGCAACGAAATTCTTGAGAACATCCCACAAAAATGGTTATATCATAGTTTTGATTTAGCAAACACAAGACCCCATTGAAATAAAGTTATCTGTAATTACTATTCCAAATTACACGTTACTGACGTTAGGGTTCTGCGCCTGCAACGTTACCGTTTTGCCGATGATAACAGTGATAAGTTAAGGTCCTCCATAGTTTTTGAATGGAACCCTTGTTACAAAAGCCTAATTATGTCACTTGAGATGGGGACAAAAATACCAAGCCCCCTGAAAACGACAGAAACTGAATTTAAATGTCCATATTGTGTATCTACAGGTTTACTGAATTAAACAAAGCAAAAGCAGTGGCCAGTGCAGAGGGACAGTGCAGCATTGAATCTTTCTTGACACAGACAAGAGGTGTTCAAGTATACAGCCAGGGCCATCACAGACAGAAGGCCATTACTGAATCTATAATACAGGACCTCATCTTTTCATGCAACCTGCCCCTGTCTTTGATTGACAAGCCTAGCTTCAAGAAGTTCATGTCAGTGGTAGAGGAGAGATACTGCCCAGTAAGTCGTAGCAGCGTAAGCAGACGTTCTTGCCATATTATCTGTCATCGGTTTTTGTTGCATCATGGTTGGGTTCAGTTCACTTTGAATTCCTAATCTTTCTGCTAAATAAAAAATGTAAATTACTGATAATTGATGCTCTATCATTAGGAAGTAAACTGCAGACTTCTTTTACATTTCAAATTGGTTGAAACCAACGATGCAACCCATTTAGTCTAGTGTTGTACTTGCATGTTAATCTAGACCTGATAGCAAGCAAATATTCTTAGAGAAAAGCATGTTTTTGATGGGTTTGATTGTGTTGTTTAATTGTGAAAATCAGCTAACTTTTATCCCTAAAGGAAATCTTTGTTTTGCTTATATCCAATGATATTCTAACAGTTTTACTTTCAAACAAGGAATATTCTTTTTTTTCTATACTGTAGCTGTATGTTCAAGGCAAAATACAGTTATTAACTGTAGGAAAAATAATTAGTGTGTTTTTTCATATAGCTTTGCAATAGTGATCATATACCAAACAACTAATCAATGCTGACAGTACATGCTAATAGAAAAGGAGTGATGATAATACAGTACATGCTGTTAATTCCAACCTTAGATATAGCTATGCAGTGTTCTAAGCCGACTGGGTGGCATGCAGCAGATGATAGAACGCTCA
>JAPMUY010004885.1:167500-215000 GCA_026901105.3 Galaxias olidus
CTATTAGAGAGCCGGCCACACTGTATCTGCTACAAAGGTCAAAGGTCAGACCGGACTAGAACACAGCACTAATGACCCTGTTGATTAGCTATTAGAGAGCCGGCTACACTGTATCTGCTACAAAGGTCAAAGGTCAGACCGGACTAGAACACAGCACTAATGACCCTGTTGATTAGCTATTAGAGAGCCGGCCACACTGCTCAGTTGCAGGAAGAGTGTCTGCTACAGAGGTCAAAGGTCAGACTGGACCACACAACACTAGTGTCCGTTACAAAGATCAGACCGGACCACACAGAGTGTGTGTTACAAAGGTCAAAGGTCAGACTGGACCAGAAGACAGCACTAGTGTCTGTTACAAAGGTCAAAGGTGAGAATTGACCAGAGCACAGCACTAGAGTGTCATTACAAAGGTCAAAGGTCAGACTGGACCAGAACACAGCACTAATGTCTGTTGCAAAGACTAGACCACACAACACAGCAGTAGAGTGTCATTACAAAGGGCAAAGGTCAGACTGGACCACACAACACAGCAGTAGAGTGTCATTACAAAGGGCAAAGGTCAGACTGGACCACACAACACCGCAGTAGAGTGTCATTACAAAGACTAGACCACACAACACAGCAGTAGAGTGTCATTACAAAGGTCAAAGGTCAGACTGGACCACACAACACAGCAGCAGTAGTTAGAAGGAGCAGGACACACCTCCCCAGCTGGTGAGAATGGGGAACCTCACCTCCTCTGCTCTGACCCTGAGCACTGGAGCCCCTCAGGGCTGCGTACTCAGCCCCCCCCCTGGACGCTCTGTTCACATCTGACCCTGAACACTGGAGCCCCTCAGGGCTGCGTACTCAGCCCCCCCCTGGACGCTCTGTTCACATCTGGTCCTGAACACTGGAGCCCCTCAGGGCTGCGTACTCAGCCCCCCCCTTGGACGCTCTGTTCACATCTGGTCCTGAACACTGGAGCCCCTCAGGGCTGCGTACTCAGCCCCCCCCCTGGACGCTCTGTTCACATCTGACCCTGAACACTGGAGCCCCTCAGGGCTGCGTACTCAGCCCCCCCTGGACGCTCTGTTCACATCTGGTCCTGAACACTGGAGCCCCTCAGGGCTGCGTACTCAGCCCCCCCCCTGGACGCTCTGTTCACATCTGGTCCTGAACACTGGAGCCCCTCAGGGCTGCGTACTCAGCCCCCCCTGGACGCTCTGTTCACATCTGGTCCTGAACACTGGAGCCCCTCAGGGCTGCGTACTCAGCCCCCCTGGACGCTCTGTTCACATCTGGTCCTGAACACTGGAGCCCCTCAGGGCTGCGTACTCAGCCCCCCCTGGACGCTCTGTTCACATCTGGTCCTGAACACTGGAGCCCCTCAGGGCTGCGTACTCAGCCCCCCCCTGGACGCTCTGTTCACACAGGATTGTGTGCCCACTGTAATGAATAATTTCAATCTATGACAGAAAATAAAACAATCATTCCATTGGTCAAGGTGGAGGGGAGTGGATGTAATCAGCATTAATAAGGACACGTACATAGGACACGTAGACATCATTTAATGTTATGTCTAAGACACAAATCTTTAGCCTTCAGTGTCTCCAAAAGGCACATACTGTCTCTTTGGTGACCTGGTCTTCACTCTGACTCTTCCCCCACATTGGAACCCCAGCTCAGGCTTGAACATCCGTGAGGATGCCAAAATGTCCCTTACACCACGCGCAGTTCCAAAGCGATCCTGAAGTTTGCAGACGATACCACCATCCTGGGTCTCATCCCCAACAACAATGAGACCTACAGAGAAGAGGTCAGCGTCTCTCTCGACCTCTCGCTCAACATCTGCAAGACCAAGGAGATGATGGTGCACTTCAGGAAGCGGCAGAGGGTGGGTCACACCCCCATCCACATCAATGGAGCTGAAGTGGGCTTTTTTCTTTCTGATGCCCCCTAAACGTCTGCCTATAGGCTTCGGGCACCAGGCCATGAGCACTGAGCACTGTCGCTTTGACAGTGTCATAGCACAGACTGTCCTCCAGGGACAGTGCAGACAGAACCCCCTGGGCTTTCCCAGTCAGGTCAAACTGTACTAGGAGAGCCCACACCTCCTTAGGCCAGCGCATGGCCGTGGCTATGCGCTCAAACACACTGAAGTAAGCATCGACCTCGGCTTCTCGGAACGGAGGCACCAAGGCGATGTTTTTACAGACATCAAAATTCCCCGTCATCGACGAAGGAGAGGAAACAAACAAGGGCTCAGATACAGCCCGACGTGCCGGAGCTGCCTCCAACTCCAGTTTCCTTGTTTCTCTCTCAGCCTCCAGCTCCAGTTTCCTTGTTTCTCTCTCAGCCTCCAGCACCAGTTTCCTTGTTTCTTTCTCAGCCTCCAGCTCCAGTTTCCTTGTTTCTCTCTCAGCCTCCAGCTCCAGTTTCCTTGTTTCTCTCTCAGCCTCCAGCTCCAGTTTCCTTGTTTCTCTCTCAGCCTCCAGCTCCAGTTTCCTTGTTTCTCTCTCAGCCTCTAGGTTCAGTTTCCTTGTTTCTCTCTCAGCCTCTAGGTCCATTTCCCTGACTGCACTCGGCCTCTCTCGCTCTCTCCTGAGAGCTGCAGGCGAGCGAGCCGGACCCTAAGCCTCTGCACTCTGACTTGAACATGACACGGATGGGGAAAGTGGGCTAAACCCGGGCTGAATGGCGTGCAGCGCCCCAACAGGGGAAGTCATTGCTCTGCTACAAAACGTGCCCACGCACAACACACACACACACACCGCAAACTCTGGTCTTCCGGGTAAGATCTGACCAGGGCAGGGCAGACCTCAGATGGTAGATCCCTGGACGAGCCCCCAAATAGGTTACGACCCCTCAGCTGTACGGCTAGTCTAGGGCGCTGAAAGACCCAACATATTCCACAGTATGCCGTGCGGAATGAAATGTGGACTCAAACACAATCCAAGAGTGTAAAATGAATATGTAAAATCACTGTAAATCAGGGGGGGGGGAATTAGGCGAACACAAAAACTAACAAAATCACTGTACCTCGTACATGCGAGACAGAAACACCAAACAGGACAAACCTTAACAACAAGAGAGCGAGCACAACCTACAAACACTCTTTCACAGGCAAATGACTAACAATTTCTCGCTCTCCCGGACACAAGAGGCGGGGAGGTTTTGTGGGAGACGATCTCCGGATTGGTCCGTCTGTGGATGAGTGATGAGGAGAGGGAACCAACGGGAAGCAGGTGTCAGATCTGTATGAAGGGAATGGCGAAGGAGAAAACGTAAGGAAATACAACACAACCACATACACGTACACAATATATACAATACGGACATACAATATATTGGTGGCCGTAACAACCAGGCATCGATCACATACGGTGGCTAAGGAAAGCACTGCAGATCGTCAGAGACTATAACCACCCTGGGTGTGGACTGTTTACGTTGCTGCCGTCTGGAAGATGGTACCGGAGGATCCCGGATCGGACTAGCAGACTACCAGACAGTTTGATTCCCCAGGCCGTGAGGCTTGTCAGCCTGCCAAACTAACCCCGGTCATCACACTGTTCACTTGAAAACTCAACAGAGGGGCTGTAGGAGGGGGTAGTATTGGGTCTCTGAGGGGCTGTAGGAGGGGGTAGTATTGGGCCTCTGAGGGGCTGTAGGAGGGGGTAGTATTGGGCCTCTGAGGGGCTGTAGGAGGGGGTAGTATTGGGTCTCTGAGGGGGCTGTAGGAGGGGTAGTATTGGGCCTCTGAGGGGCTGTAGGAGGGGGTAGTATTGGGCCTCTGAGGGGCTGTAGGAGGGGGTAGTATTGGGCCTCTGAGGGGCTGTAGGAGGGGTAGTATTGGGCCTCTGAGGGGCTGTAGGAGGGGGTAGTATTGGGTCTCTGAGGGGCTGTAGGAGGGGGTAGTATTGGGTCTCTGAGGGGCTGTAGGAGGGGGGTAGTATTGGGTCTCTGAGGGGCTGTAGGGGGGGTAGTATTGGGTCTCTGAGGGGCTGTAGGAGGGGTAGTATTGGGCCTCTGAGGGGCTGTAGGAGGGGGTAGTATTGGGTCTCTGAGGGGCTGTAGGAGGGGGTAGTATTGGGGCTCTGAGGGGCTGTAGGAGGGTAGTATTGGGCCTCTGAGGGGCTGTAGGAGGGGTAGTATTGGGTCTCTGAGGGGCTGTAGGAGGGGGTAGTATTGGGTCTCTGAGGGGCTGTAGGAGGGGGTAGTATTGGGCCTCTGAGGGGCTGTAGGAGGGGGTAGTATTGGGCCTCTGAGGGGCTGTAGGAGGGGGTAGTATTGGGTCTCTGAGGGGCTGTAGGAGGGGGTAGTATTGGGTCTCTGAGGGGCTGTAGGAGGGGGTAGTATTGGGTCTCTGAGGGGCTGTAGGAGGGGGTAGTATTGGGTCTCTGAGGGGCTGTAGGAGGGGGTAGTATTGGGTCTCTGAGGGGCTGTAGGAGGGGTAGTATTGGGTCTCTGAGGGGGCTGTAGGGAGGGGTAGTATTGGGTCTCTGAGGGGCTGTAGGAGGGGGGTAGTATTGGGTCTCTGAGGGGCTGTAGGAGGGTAGTATTGGGTCTGAGGGGCTGTAGGAGGGGGTAGTATTGGGTCTCTGAGGGGCTGTAGGAGGGGGTAGTATTGGGTCTCTGAGGGGCTGTAGGAGGGGGTAGTATTGGGCCTCTGAGGGGCTGTAGGAGGGGGTAGTATTGGGCCTCTGAGGGGCTGTAGGAGGGGGTAGTATTGGGTCTCTGAGGGCTGTAGGAGGGGGTTTGTATTGGACCAGTGGCTGAGTGTCAGTAAGCCCTGAGCCGTGAAACTTGATTAGATGACCTTTGCACGCTCCGCTAAACACCCTCCCACCTTCCATTCCTCCCAGCAGCAGCAGCGGCGGCGCCCTGAGGCTGCTCCTCCACACAGAGACAGGGGGCGGTGCCTCCTCATGATGGAGGGCTGCTGGGGAGTCAGTGTAGCACTTACCTCTTCCTGCCTCCTCCCTGTTCAACACCCCCCGACTTACACACACACACACACACCACCACCCCCACCACTACCTCCCAGCCCCCTACTCTTTCTCTCTCTCTCTCTCTCTCTCTCTCTCTCTCTCTCTCTCTCTCTCTCTCTCTCTCTCTCTCTTTCTCTCTCTCTGCTGCAGCCGCAGGAGCAGCAACAATCCTCCCCTCTCTGCCTTAAGCTAAACACTTAATCAGAACTACAACCAAGGCACAAAACATTTCTGTCTTTGCAACCTGCTGGACTCCAGATAAGTAAACAATCAACAATCAATAAGTAAACATGATTGTACATTTAGTTTACTGTAAATTCAACTAATGGTCTTGCCTGATGGTCAGCTGACTTCCTGATTCCTTTTAAGGAGTTTCAGTTACAGACTTGATGATTCAGACTTCCTGGTTCCCTTAAAGGAGTTACAGTCATGCTTCCTGGTTCCCATTAAGGAGTTTCAGTGAGACTAGGGGACAGCCACCACAGGGCGTCGCCATGCCGTCGCCATGCCGTCGTCATGCCGTCGCCATGAGAACGTCCTCTCCTACATTTCTCTGATTAACTCTGTTTTCACACTGATTAAATAATAGTGATGGAATTGATGCTTAGGTTTTCACTTCTACTCATATGGTATTTACTGTCTTTATATTTTGTCTTTCTCACACTATGAAAATAATTTGAGTAAACAGGTAAACAGAGTAAAAATGTAAACAGGTAAACAGGTAAACAGAGTAAAAATGTAAACAGGTAAACAGGTAAACAGAGTAAACAGATAAACAGCGTAAACAAGTAAACAGATAAACAGGTAAACAGGTAAACATTAAACAGATAAACAGAGTAAACAGGTGAACATAGTAAACAGGTAAACAGAGTAAAGAGGTAAACAGGTAAACAGAGTAAGCAGGTAAACAGAGTAAACAAGTAAACAGAAACAGGTAAACAGGTAAACATTAAACAGGTAAACAGACTAAACAGGTAAACATAGTAAACAGGTAAGCAGAGTAAAGAGGTAAACAGATAAACAGAGTAAGCAGATAAACAGAGTAAACAGGTCAACAGATAAACAGAGTAAACAGGAAAACAGAGTAAGCAGATAAACAGAGTAAACAGGTAAACAGATAAACAGAATAAACAGGTAAACAGAGTAAGCAGATAAACAGGAAAACAGAGTAAGCAGCCACCCCTATGCTCACAGAGACATGACAGATAAAGGAGTAAACAGGTAAACAGAGTAAACAGATAAACAGCGTAAACAAGTAAACAGATAAACAGGTAAACATTAAACAGAGTAAACAGGTAAACATAGTAAACAGGTAAACAGAGTAAAGAGGTAAACAGGTAAACAGAGTATTCAGGTAAACAGATAAACACGTAAACAGAGTAAACAGATAAACAGCATAAACAAGTAAACAGATAAACATTAAACAGATAAACAGAGTAAACAGGTAAACAGAGTAAAGAGGTAAACAGAGTAAGCAGGTAAACAGATAAACGGAGTAAACAGGTAAACAGCGTAAGCAGCCACCCCTATGCTCACAGTGACATGACAGAGAATCACATCCAGTTTGGCTTTTGATGGAATTCCCCCGGGGTTCTTTCAAAATAGATATTTCATTTCTGTGGCCTAGCAAATTGAAAAAGATTCACAAAGAGAGTAGAGCATGTTTCTCAGGTGTGTCCATGCATGTGCATAGGCGGGAATCGAATGGATGTTGCTGAATCAGCACCTCCAAACACGTTCTCTGTAACGCTGGTAATTATGATATTTGTATTACAGGAAAGTTCTTGGATGTCTGGTTAGCCCTGAATGGGCCTGACAAAGCCAGCTTAGCTCAAAGCAGGCCAAATCAGGCCAAAGCAGGCCAGTTAACTCTCCTCAGCATAGCTTTGTGTTTTGGCTTTTCAGATAATATCGCAGTTTTGTATTTTATTTACTATTTTACTTTCTACATTACCATGTTCAAAATGAACACCCCGAGTTCAAAGCGTAAAAAGCTTGATACTGCAGAACGTGTCTGTGATTTTCAGTGTACACAGCATATACCTGTGTGTGCATAGTTATTTATTTGAGAGTGCGTTTGTGTGTGCGTGTGTGTGTGCATGTGTGTGTGCGTGAAATATCCATTAGACTTCAAATAGTACAGACATCAACAGTCTTATTATTGACATGTTATGTTGGTGGAGGTGGGAGTTGTATGTGTGTGTGTGTCTGTGTGTCTTTGTGTGTGTGTGTGTGTGTGTGTGTGCATGTGTGTGTGTGTGTGTGTGGGGGGGGGGTGAACATAAAGAATGTCAGCAGCAATAGCACCCTGCATTCCACCTCTGGCCTGGCTCTGAGGCTAAGCAGGGTTGGTCCTCTAGCCTGGCTCTGAAGCTAAGCAGGGTTGGTCCTCTGGCCTGGCTCTGAAGCTAAGCGGGGTTGGTCCTCTAGCCTGGCTCTGAAGATAAGCATGGTTTGTCCTCTAGCCTGGCTCTGAAGATAAGCAGGGTTGGTCCTCTGGCCTGGCCCTGAAGATAAGCAGGGTTTGTCCTCTAGCCTGGCTCTGAAGATAAGCATGGTTTGTCCTCTAGCCTGGCTCTAAAGATAAGCAGGGTTGGTCCTCTAGCCTGGCTCTGAGGCTAAGCAGGGTTTGTCCTCTAGCCTGGCTCTGAGGCTAAGCAGGGTTGGTCCTCTGGCCTGGCCCTGAAGATAAGCAGGGTTTGTCCTCTAGCCTGGCCCTGAAGATAAGCAGGGTTGGTCCTTTAGCCTGGCTCTGAGGCTAAGCAGGGTTCGTCCTCTGGCCTGGCTCTGAGGCTAAGCAGGGTTGGTCCTCTGGCCTGGCTCTGAGGCTAAGCAGGGTTTGTCCTCTGGCCTGGCTCTGAGGCTAAGCAGGGTTGGTCCTCTGGCCTGGCCCTGAAGATAAGCAGGGTTGGTCCTCTAGCCTGGCCCTGAAGATAAGCAGGGTTGGTCCTCTAGCCTGGCTCTGAGGCTAAGCAGGGTTGGTCCTCTGGCCTGGCTCTGAGGCTAAGCAGGGTTGGTCCTCTGGCCTGGCTCTGAGGCTAAGCAGGGTTTGTCCTCTGGCCTGGCTCTGATGCTAAGCAGGGTAGGTCCTCTAGCTGGCCTCTGAAGATAAGCAGGGTTGGTCCTCTAGCCTGGCTCTGAGGCTAAGCAGGGTTTGTCCTCTGGCCTGGCTCTGAGGCTAAGCAGGGTTGGTCCTCTGGCCTGGCCCTGAAGATAAGCAGGGTTTGTCCTCTAGCCTGGCCCTGAAGATAAGCAGGGTTGGTCCTTTAGCCTGGCTCTGAGGCTAAGCAGGGTTCGTCCTCTGGCCTGGCTCTGAGGCTAAGCAGGGTTGGTCCTCTGGCCTGGCTCTGAGGCTAAGCAGGGTTGATCCTCTAGCCTGGCTCTGAAGCTAAGCGGGGTTGGTCCTGGTTAACCCTTGAAAGTCCTTGAATGAGAGAGTAGCTGTTGCTGGAAGTGGTATTGGTTGACCAGTAGAGGCCACTCTACCCTCTGGTCTATGGCAGCCCAATGCCTCAGGACAGTGACAGGGACACTGTCCTGTACTGAGTGCGTCTTTCTGATGGGATGTTAAACGGGTGTCCTGACTCTCTGTGGTCACGAAAGATCCCATGGCACTTCTCTTAAAGAGTGCTGGTGTAACCCTGGTGTCCTGGCTAAATTGCCCATCCTGACCCTGTATAAACGCTGGCCACTTACTCATCCCTTCAGCTCCCAACTGGCTACTTAATCCCCTCTCCTCTCCCTTTGTGACTGTCAGTAGGTCATACACTGATGTGTGCTGAGCAAGTCTGGCACAAAATGGCTGTCGTGGCGTCACCCAGGTGGGTGCTACACATTGGCAATCAAACTGTGAGCACCAGAGTGAACCCTATTTAATAATATCTATATATTTATATTAATATATTTATATTAAATTACACAGGTACAAGGCCATCGTGAACCCTATTTAATAATAATAACATCTATATATTTGTATATTATTTTATATTATATTATATTATAGTATATTCTATTTTACAGGTACAAGGCTATCATGAACCCTGTTAATAACATCGATATATTTGTATATTATATTACTGTCACAACGGTCAGCCAAGAGGTAGCGAGATAGATCCACATGCAGTAATCCAAAAATAAAGACGGAGAGGTAACGTAATCCAATGATAGGGTTTTATTCCGTGAACACAATATAATGACAATATAATGATATATATACACGTGAACACCCAATAGTAACAGCCCCAATAGGTGACACACATTATCCCTAATTAGGCACCCGTGCGTTTAGCCTGCTATTTGGTGTGAGGCTGTTCCAGAGCGTCACAGAGCCCCCTCCCCGAGGCGCGGCGCCCGACGCGGCCGGGTCAGTTGGAACTCCCGCACCAGATCCGGATCCAGGACGTGGGCGGCCAGAACCCATCGCCGCTCCTCAGGAACCGTACCCCTCCCAGTCAATGAGGTACTGGATCCGACCTCGGGTCACCCGGGAGTCCAATATCTGCCGGACCGTGTAGACCGGACCACCCTCCACGACCCGGGGAGGCGGTGGCACCGGCGCCGGATCCGGACCGCCCGAACCCACCAACATCGGCTGGAGAAGGGAGACGTGGAAGACGGGGTGCACCCGTATGGACCTGGGGAGGACGAGTTCATAGGCCACCCAATTAATCCGTCGAGCCACCTTGAACGGTCCCACATACCGGCGACCCAGCTTGTGCTGCTCCCCCTGGAGTGGTAGGTCCCGGGTGGACAGCCACACCCGCTGCCCAGGCCGGTAGACCGGGGCCTCCTGTAGCCGCCTGTTGGCCTGGATCTCCCGCTGGCGGGACGTCCGAAGGAGAGCCACCCGGGCCCGACCCCACGCACGCTGGCGACGGCGAACCAGGGCAGCCGCAGATGGAACCCCAACCTCCAGTTCCTGCTCAGGGAAGAGAGGAGGAGCGTTGCCGGACTGGCACTCAAAGGGGGACATGCCTAAGGAGGAGTGGAACAGGGTGTTATGGGGGTATTCTGCCCATAGGAGATGCTGGCTCCACGAGCTGGGGTGTGTCGACGCCAAGCAGCGCAGGGTCGCCTCCAGGTCCTGGTTGACCCGCTCCGTCTGCCCGTTGCTCTGGGGGTGGAACCCTGACGAAAGGCTCACCGACGCCCCCACGAGCTTGCAGAAGGCCTTCCAGAACCCAGAGGTGAACTGGGGCCCCCGGTCGCTGACCACATCCACGGGGAACCCGTGGATCGGGAAGACGTGGTGCAGGAGTAGATCCGCGGTCTCCGGGGCGGAAGGCAGCCGGGAGAATGGAATGAACACGGCCCCCTTCGAGAACCGGTCCATGACCACCGTAATCCCGGTGCAACCCCGGGAGACCGGCAACCCCGTGATGTAATTCAAGCACAAGTGGGACCAAGGACGACGGGGCACCGGCAACAGCATCAGGGTACCCGTGGGCCGGCTCCGGAGGCTCTTGTTCTGGACGCAGATGGAACAGGCGCCCACAAACGTGTCCACCGCCTCCCGCATCTGCGGCCACCAGAACTGCCGCCGGATAAACTCCAAGGTCCGCAAGCGACCGGGGTGGCATGCCAGCCGGGAGGAGTGACCCCAGTGGAGGACCGCGTCCCAAACCCCCGGCGGAACGAAGAGCCGATCCTGCGGCACGCCGTCCGGTAGAGGGACCCCCTGCAAGGCTCGGCGGACAGTGACCTCGATACCCCACTGAACAGGAGCCACCACCCGAGCCGCCGGAATGACGGACTCCGAGGCGTCCAGGGACTCCACAGGGTCGTGATTGCGGGACAGGGCGTCGGCCTTCACATTCTTGGAGCTCGGCCGGTAGGTCAGGATGAAATCGAACCTGGAGAAGAACAGGCCCCACCGCGCCTGCCGGGAGTTCCGCAGCTTGGTGGCGCCGATATACTCCAGGTTCCGGTGGTCCGTCCAGACCGTGGCCGGATGCCGGGCCCCCTCCAGCCAGTGTCGCCACTCTTCAAAGGCCAGCTTGACCGCGAGCAGCTCCCGGTCACCCACGTCGTAGTTCCGCTCCGCCGGGGACAGCCGTCTGGAGAAGAACGTGCAGGAATGGAGTTTGTTGTCCCGCAGGGAGCGTTGGGAGAGCACCCCATCCATGCCCCAACTGGAGGCTTCGACCTCCACTGTGAAGGGCAGGGCAGGGTCTGGAAGCAGCAGCACTGGAGCCATGGTGAACCGCTCCTTAAGCACCTGGAATGCCTGCCGAGCCCCAGGCGCCATGAGGAACGGCCTGGACTTCCTGCTGGTCAGGGCGGTGAGAGGAGCGGCGACCGTGCTGAAGTCCCTGATGAATCGCCGGTAAAAATTGGCGAATCCCAGGAACTGCTGCACCTGCTTGATGGACCCGGGCGGGGGCCAGTCCTTCACTGCTCCTACCTTGGCGGGGTCCATCTCAAGACGACCAGCAGACACCACGTACCCCAGAAAGTGGTGTGGAAGTCGCACTTCTCCGGCTTTACGTAGAGGTGGAGTTGGAGCAGGCGCCGGAGAACCCTCTGGACATGCTGGCGGTGGTCCTCCAGTGTACAAGAGAAGACCAGGATGTCATCAAGGTAAACGAACACGAAGAGGCCCAGCATGTCCCGGAGCACGTCATTGATGAACGACTGGAAGACCGCGGGAGCGTTGGTGAGGCCGAAGGGCATGACAAGGTACTCATAGTAGCCGGAAGGGGTGTTGAATGCGGTCTTCCACTCATCCCCCTCCCGGATACGCACTAGATTGTACGCGCTGCGCAGGTCCAGCTTGGTGTAAACCGCGGCTCCCTGCAGTCATTCGAACGCAGCCATCATCAATGGTAAGGGGTACCGGTTCTTCAGTGCTATCCAGTTGAGCCTTTGATAATCGATGCACGGCCGCAGGTCCCCCCCTTCTTGGAGACGAAGAAGAAGCCGGCCCCCGCCGGCGAGGTGAAGGGCCTGATGAAGCCCAAGGCCAGGGCCTCCTCAATGTACTCATCCATGGCCACCTCCTAGGGACCGGACAACGAGTACAGCCCCCCCCCTCGGCGGGATGCTGCCGGAAACTAGGTCGATGGCGCAGTCGTACTCCCGATGGGACGGCAACCGGGACGCCCGTCGTTTGCTGAACACGGCCGCCAAATGATGCTATTCTGCGGGGCCCCCCCCTAAATCCACCGGACCCTCTGGCCCCAAGTCCCGTGGGTGGACCGAGGAAGCGCAGCAGGTGGCAGCACAAGCAGGGCTCCAACCCACCACAGACCCCGCGACCCAGTCCAAACGAGGGTTGTGACTGGAGAGCCAGGGGAACCCCAAGATAAGAGGAGCCCCCGGAGACGGGATCACGTGGAGCTGGAGGGTCTCCACATGGTCGGACCTGAGTAACAACTGCAACGGCAGTGTCACCTGGGTAATTGTCCCGACCCCAATAGGGTGCCCGTCCAGGGCCACCACCGGAAGAGGCGTAGGCAGAGACTGTAGCGGGATCCGCCACCGTTGAGCCGCCCCCTGGTCAATAAAATTCCCAGCGGCACCAGTCCACAAAACCGTCCAGGGAAACGTGGTGGTCCGCCCAGGCCAGCACGCCCGGTAGAGTCAGTCGATGCTGAGGAGAGGCCACCACCGCCAGGCTCACCACCGGCCTCCCGGTAGTGAATGAGCCCTGGTGTTTTCCAGACGTTGAGGGCAGGTCCGGCGCCCATACCCAGTGAACCCGCGGAACAGGCAACGATGCTCCCTCTGCCGCCGTTCCCTCTCCTCAGTAGGAAGGACGGTTAGCCCCAGGTCCACAGCCTCCCCACGAGAGAACCCGGGTCCCACAGCGCAGGGTGCGTCCGCCAGGACGCCAGCCCTCGACCCCGATCTGGGAGAGCGGCGGGACCGCCTCTCCCTGAGTCGGCAGTCGATTCGTAGCGCGAGTGAAATAAGCGGCTCCAGCTCCACGACGTCCTCCCGGGCCACCAGCTCGTCCTGGATCCCCTCGTTCAGTCCCTGCTGAAACACAGGCACCAGCGCCTCGGTGTTCTAGCCACTCTCAATCGCCAAGGAGCGGAACTCCACCGCGTAATCGGCCACGCTCCGAGCTCCCTGGCTGATCTGCAACAGCCGGTGGGCGGCATTCTGGCCGCGAACCGGGTGGTCAAACATCAGCCTGAAGTCCTGGAGGAACAAAGCGGCATCAAAACAGGCCGGGGTCTGTCTGGTCCATACCGCCGATGCCCACTCCAGAGCGGAACCACGGAGGAGGGAGATGACGTATGCGATCCGAGCCCGGTCCGTGGCGCACTCCATGGGGCAATGTTGGAAGATTAAGGAGCACTGAGTGAGTACTTGTCGGGATGGGAAAGAGGAAGTCCACGAACCCCCTCGACACACGTAGTCAAAGGCGTAGGTTGGGCTGCAGGTTGTACCGGCGGGCTTCCTGTACCTAAGCCCAGCAACTTGTCGTTCAAGCGTCGCAACTCCACGGCAATCTCGGCCAGCATACGGTTATGGCGACCCAGAACGGCAGCCTGTGAGCGGACGTCGGCCCGAAGGTCGGACAACACTGCTGGATCTGGGGAAGGTGCGGTCATTCTGTCACAACGGTCAGCCAAGAGGTAGCGAGATAGATCCACACAACGGTCAGCCAAGAGGTAGTGAGATAGATCCACACAACGGTCAGCCAAGAGGTAGTGAGATAGATCCACACAACGGTCAGCCAAGAGGTAGTGAGATAGATCCACACAACGGTCAGCCAAGAGGTAGCGAGATAGATCCACACAACGGTCAGCCAAGAGGTAGTGAGATAGATCCACACAACGGTCAGCCAAGAGGTAGTGAGATAGATCCACACAACGGTCAGCCAAGAGGTAGTGAGATAGATCCACACAACGGTCAGCCAAGAGGTAGTGAGATAGATCCACACAACGGTCAGCCAAGAGGTAGCGAGATAGATCCACACAACGGTCAGCCAAGAGGTAGTGAGATAGATCCACACAACGGTCAGCCAAGAGGTAGCGAGATAGATCCACACAACGGTCAGCCAAGAGGTAGTGAGATAGATCCACACAACGGTCAGCCAAGAGGTAGTGAGATAGATCCACACAACGGTCAGCCAAGAGGTAGCGAGATAGATCCACACAACGGTCAGCCAAGAGGTAGTGAGATAGATCCACACAACGGTCAGCCAAGAGGTAGTGAGATAGATCCACACAACGGTCAGCCAAGAGGTAGCGAGATAGATCCACATGCAGTAATCCAAAAATAAAGACGGAGAGGTAACGTAATCCAATGATAGGGTTTTACTCCGTGAACACAATATAATGACCGCACAAAGACCAAACAAACAAACAGTGCGATATACCTGTATATACTGTACACGTGAACACCCAATAGTAACCACACAGGTGACACACATTATCCCTAATTAGGCACCCGTGCGTTTAGCCTGCTGTCTGGTGTGAGGCTGTTCCAGAGCGTCACAATTACATTCTATTATATTATATTTCATTCTATTTTACAGGTACAAGGCCATAGTGAACCCTGTTTAATAATAATAACATCTATATATTTGTATTTGTATTTGTATATTATGTTATATTATATTATATACACCCGTATATATACAGTTCAAAAACCCTCATGAATAGAACTACAAGAGAGGATGATACCCGGCCCGGAGGAAGCCCGGGGTCCCCTTCTGGAGCCAGGCCCAGGAGGAGGACCCGTCAGCGAGCGCCTGGTGGCCGGGCTTGCCACGGAGCATAGCCCGAAAAAGCAACGTGGACAACACCAACATCTCTTCTTCTCCGTCCCGTGGGCTCACCACCCGCGGGAAAAACCAAGGGGGTCGGGTGCGCTGCCAGACAGGTGGCAGTGAAGGCAGAGGTTTTCGACGGATCGGACCCGGGTGGCAGAGGCTGGCTTTGGGGACGTGAAACGTCACCCCTCTGGGAGGGAAGGAGCTGGAGCTTGTGCGGGAGGTGGAGCGCTACCAGCTGGATCTGGTGGGGCTTACCTCTACGCACAGCCTCGGCTCTGGAACCTCACTTCTGGATAGGGGTTGGACTCTATTCTTCTCCGGAGCTCCCCAGGGTGAGAGGCGGAAGGCTGGTGTGGGGATACTCACGAGTCCCCGGCTAAGTGCCTCTATGTTGGAGTTCACCCCAGTGGACGAGAGGGTCGCCTCCCTACGCCTGCGGGTCATGGGGGGGAAAACTCTGACTGTTGTCTGTGCCTATGCACCGAACAGCAGTTCGGAGTATTCGGCCTTTTTGGAGACCCTGGATGGAGCCTTGTATGGGGCTTCTGAGGGGGACTCTAGTCTTGCTGGGGGACTTCAACGCACATGTGGGCAGTGATGGAGACACTTGGAGAGGCGTGATTGGGAGGAACGGCCTCCCCGATCTGAACCCGAGTGGTGGCTTGTTATTGGACTTCTGTGCTAGTCATGGAATGGCCATAACAAACATCATGTTCGAACATAAGGATGCTCATAAGTGTACCTGGTACCAGAGCACCCTAGGCAGAAGGTCGATGTTCGATTTTGTTACGTATCATCGGACCTGAGGCCATATGTTTTGGACGCTCGGGTGAAGAGGGGGGCAGAGCTGTCAACCGATCACCATCTGGTGGAGAGTTGGGTCAGGTGGCGGGGGAAGCCTCTGGACAGACCTGGTAAGCCCAAGCGTGTAGTGCGGGTGAACTGGGAACGTCTGGAGGAGTCCCCGGTCCGGGAGGCCTTCAACTCACACCTCCGGCGGGGCTTCTCTGGCATCCCTGTGGAGGCTGGGGGCATTGAACCGGAGTGGGCGATGTTCAAAGCCTCCATTGCTAAAGCTGTGTCTGAGAGTTGTGGTCTCAAGGTCTAAGGTGCCTCAAGGGGCGGTAACCCTTGAACATCCTGGTGGACACCGGTGGTCAGGGGAGCCGTCCGATTGAAGAAGGAGGCCTTCCGGGACATGCTATCCCGGGCGACTCCGGAGGCAGTTGCAAGGTACCGACAGGCCCGAAGGACTGCAGCCTCGGCCGTGGCAGAAGCAAAGCAGCGGGGCAGCGGAGGAGTTCGGAGAAACCATGGAGAAGGACTTTCGGCTGGCACCAAAGCGGTTCTGGAAGACTATCCGACACCTCAGGAGGGGAAAGCAGGGAACCATCCAAGCTGTATACAGTAAGGATGGGACGTTGTTGACCTCAACTGACAAGGTGATTGGGAGGTGGAAGGAAACTTTGAGGAACTCCTGAACCCGACAAACCCACCCTACATAGTAGAGACAGGGCTGGAGGATGATGGGGGATCAGCATCAATATCCCTGGCGGAGGTCACTGAGGTAGTCAAACAACTCCACAGTGGCAAAGCCCCAGGGGTTGATGAGATCCGCCCAGAAATGCTGAAGGCTTTGGGTGTTGAGGGACTGTCATGGATGACACGTCTCATCAACATTGCGTGGAAGTCGGGGACAGTACCTAAGGAGTGGCAGACCGGGGTGGTGGTTCCCCTGTTCAAAAAGGGGGACCGGAGAGTGTGTGCCAACTACAGAGGCATCACATTACTCAGCCTCCCCGGGAAAGTATACTCCAGGGTGCTGGAAAGGAGGGTTCGACCGATAGTCGAACCTTGGATTGAGGAGGAACAATGCGGTTTCCGGCCTGGCCGTGGAACAACGGACCAGCTTTTTACCCTCGCGAGGATCTTTGAGGGGGCCTGGGAGTATGCCAATCCGGTCTACACGTGTTTTGTGGATTTGGAGAAGGCGTATGATCGGGTTCCCGGGAGATACTGTGGGAGGTGCTGCGAGAGTATGGGGTGAGGGGGTCTCTACTCAGGGCCATCCAATCTCTGTACTCCCAAAGCGAGAGCTGTGTCCGGGTCTTCGGCAGTAAGTCGGACTCGTTTCCGGTGAGGGTTGGCCTCCTCCAAGGCTGCGCTTTGTCACCTATCCTGTTTGTGGTATTCATGGACAGGATCTCACGGCGTAGCCGCGGGGGAGGGGGATTGCATCACTGCTTTTTGCAGATGATGTGGTCCTGATGGCATCATCAGTCTGCGACCTGCAGCACTCATTGGATCGGTTCGCAGCCGAGTGTGAAGTGGCTGGGATGAGGATCAGCACCTCCAAATCTGAGGCCATGGTTCTCAGCAGGAAACCGATGGATTGTCTACTCCAAGTAGGGAATGAGTCTTTACCCCAAGTGAAGGAGTTCAAGTATCTCGGGGTCTTGTTCTCGAGTGAGGGGAAAATGGAACAAGAGATGGGCCGGAGAATTGGAGCAGCGGGTGCGGTGTAGCAGTCGCTTTATCGCACCGTATTGACGAAGAGAGAGCTGAACCAGAAGGCAAAGCTCTCAATCTACCGGTCTATCTTCATTCCTACTCTCACCGATGGTCATGAAGGGTGGGTCATGACCGAAAGAACGAGATCGCGGATACAAGCGGCGGAAATGAGTTTCCTCCGGAGGGTGGCTGGCATCTCCCTTAGGGATAGGGTGAGAAGTTCAGCCATTCGTGAGGGACTCGGAGTAGAGCCGCTGCTTCTTTGCGTAGAAAGGAGCCAGTTGAGGTGGTTCGGGCATCTAGTAAGGATGCCACCTGGCCGCCTCCCTAGGGAGGTGTTCCAGGCACGTCCAGCTGGGCGGAGGCCGCGGGGCAGACCTAGGACCAGGTGGAGGGATTATATCTCCACACTGGCCTGGGAACGCCTTGGAATCCCCCAGTCAGAGCTGGTTAATGTGGCCCGGGAAAGGGAAGTTTGGGATGCCCTGCTGGAACTGCTACCTCCGCGACCCGACCCCGTACAAAGCGGATATAGATGATGATGATGATGATATTATATACATTATATTATATTATATTACATTATATTGTATTACATTATATTACATTACATTCTATTTTACAGGTACAAGGCCATAGTGAACCCGATGGACATCCAGACATCAGGCGCGGTCTTCTGGACCTGTTTGAAGGCAGTGTCGATCTGGCTGCTGTCCGTGCTGCTGGCCGTACCTGAGGCTGTGTTCTCTCAAGTGGTTTCCATGCAGGTCAGCCTCACACACACACACACACACACACACACACACACACACACACACACACACACACACACACACACACACACACACACACACACACACACACCTTTACCTGAGGCTGTGTTCTCCCAGGTGGTCTCCATGCAGGTCAGCCTCACCATTATCCATCAACACAAACACACACACACACACACACACACACACTTCCACAACACGCCCACACACACACACACACACACACACACACACACACACACACACACCCGCTCCGCACACACAACTTTACCTGAGGCTGTGTTCTTTCAGGTCGTCACTATGCAGGTGAGCCTCACACACACATACCTTTCAGTGTAACCATCAACACACACACCCACACACACACACACACACACACACACACACACACACACACACACACACACATACACACACACACACACACACACCAACCCTGTCCCTCCCTTCTCTCTCTTAGGGTCACCGTGGAAACGGGACGTTTGTGAACTGTGTGCCGTACCCGTTGTCCAATCAGATGCACCCTAAGATCCACTCGGTGCTGATCTTCCTGGTGTACTTCCTGTTTCCTCTCGTCATCATCTCTATTTACTACTTCCACATCGCACGCACACTCATCAAGAGCGCCCACGAGATGCCTGGGGAGGTCAGCGAACACACCAAGAGACAGGTGAGGAGAGAGAGGGAGAGAGGGAGGAGGGAGAGAGGGAGGGAGGGAGGAGGGAGAGAGGGAGGGAGGGAGGGGAGAGAGGGAGGGAGGAGGAGGTCAGTAAACAGAGACGCTGTGTCTCAATACCCATACTACCGTACTATACAGTAATACCCATACTACCATACTATATAGTAATACCCATACTACCGTACTATACAGTAATACCCATACTACCATACTATACAGTAATACCCATACTACCGTACTATACAGTAATACCCATACTACCGTACTATACAGTAATACCCATACTACCGTACTATACAGTAATACCCATACTACCATACTATATAATAATACCCATACTACCATACTATATAGTAATACCCATACTACCATACTATATAGTAATACCCATACTACCATACTATACAGTAATACCCATACTACCGTACTATACAGTAATACCCATACTACCATACTATATAGTAAGCCAACACAGGAATTAGCATGTTCCATACATAGTATGTCAAAGGCAGTATGCCAAAAATGCATGCAACAGTACATACTTTGCAAGTTCAGCTGGAGTACCTACTAAAAGAAAAGAGTCGTGGTATGCGATTTGAGACGCAGCATGAGAGATTAAAAAAATGATTAATTAAATGAAATACTTAACTATTCCTGCATGAATGAACTATTTTATTCAGCCAGGATGATTCTGTCTACTCCTGACTGAGTGAACAAACAATTTCACACATGAATGAACAAACAAACTACGGATGGCGTAGCTCACCCACAATAATCTACGGCCTGCCATTTTAGAATGAGCCTCTCTTCTCCGATACGGCAGAGTAGGATTAGAGGTTAGGGGTTAGGGTTAGGGTTAGGGTTAATTTAGCGGTATAGGCTAACCTCTCTGCCTCACATGGTGCCCTGGATAGTTATGTGTGGTGATAACCCTAACCCTAACCCAATAATTATTGAGTGTTATGTGTGGTGATAGTGATATGCTGATTAATTAATGAGTGTTAGCAGTGTGATAACCCTAACACTAACCCTAACACTAACCCTACCCCTAACACTAACCCTAACCCTTACTGAGGGTGGAACACACTGTCTAATACTTCAGAGCGTTAGCAGTGTGATAGCTCTAACACTAACCCTTACCTTAATACTTCAGAGCGTTAGCAGTGTGATAGCCCTAACACTAACCCTTACCTTAATACTTCAGCGCGTTAGCAGTGTGATAGCCCTAACACTAACCCTTACCTTAATACTTCAGAGCGTTAGCAGTGTGATAGCCCTAACACTAACCCTTACCTTAATACTTCAGAGCGTTAGCAGTGTGATAGCCCTAACACTAACCCTTACCTTAATACTTCAGAGCGTTAGCAGTGTGATAGCCCTAACACTAACCCTTACCTTAATACTTCAGAGCGTTAGCAGTGTGATAGCCCTAACACTAACCCTTACCTTAATACTTCAGAGCGTTAGCAGTGTGTTATATTATATAATAGGGTTAGAGCTGTCTAATACTTCAGAGCGCCGGAGAGATTCATCCACTCTAATAAAACACTGTTGCTCTGCAGCGCTGGCGTCGCAAACACCTGCTATAAATACTACCAGCATCATAAAAATAAACTAAACTATTTTCACACCACTTTCAGTCGAGGTAGTATAGAACTCTGAATACAATCGCAGTCTTTATCCTTCACAGGAAAGAGAGAACAGAAAGATGGCAAGAGAGAGAGAGAGAGATTTAGAGGAGAGAAGTGAATGGAGGTTGAACGTCAGGAGAAAAAGTGAATGACTGTAAATGCAGGAGTGTTGTCTCGAGAAGATGCTTCATTAACCTTCTCCATACACAGGGCTGTGTGTGTGTGTGTGTGTGTGTGTGTGTCCGTGTCAGTGTGTGTGTGTGTGTGTCTGTGTGTGTGTGTCTGTGTCGGTGTGTGTGTATGTGTCTGTGTCGGTGTGTGTGTATGTGTCTGTCGGTGTGTTTGTGTGTCTGTCTTTGTGTGTTGTGTGTGGGTGTGTGTGTGTTGTGTATATATGTGTGTGTGTGTGTGAGTGTGTGTGTATATATATATGTGTGTGTGTGAGTGTGTGTGTTGTGTGTGTGCACCCAGAGATCCAGGGGTGGGGTGTGATCTAGAATATAAAGGCATTCATAGAGAGAGGATTGTAAGGTTCTCCCAGTGTGAGAGCTCTCAGATTGGCTCAGCCAGCAGAATGGCTTTCTCTCTCCTCAGCAGCCAACAAAGTGCAATCCTCTCTGTCTCCTTCTATCTGTGTCTCATCACAATCATTATCCCTGTCTTTCTCTTTGATTATTTATTCTGTCGGTCCCTCTCGATCTTTTTGTCTTTATATACATACATATGCACTGCAGACTATACTGTATATAGTATATTATGTAGATGTACCCAACACTGCACAGTACAAGACATACACAGTAAAAATATATACAGTAAAAACAGCACAATATACAATTTAGGATGCAATGAACATAGAAACTACATGAATGCACAGAGAGGACTTCCCTCCCCTCTACTATGTGCATCAATGTCCACCATATGTCTGTGTGCAGCTATTGCCCCATGCACAATCCACTGGAGGTCTGTCATCCACTTTTCAACGGGTGGCTTAAACAGGGACCGCCGGCAGCCTTTTGGGGAACTTTGCCCTCCTCTGAGGTGGACTGGCAGGGACGCACAGACATCCTCCATCATTTTCTATAGCAGTCTAGACCACTTAATGCTTGCCCTCTGTCTCAGTTTGTCCAATGATTTCAAACTGGCTTGCATTAGATGGCCCAGCTTCACACAGCCAGCCTCTAGTAATCTAATTTGTAGGCTGGCCAGGTACACAAAGCTGACTCCCAACCCTCGCCACTGCATTATAGAATGGCGTCACCTAAAGCAAACTCTTCTTCCAACAGAACAACTGTTTACTTGTACCCCAATCGACCGAAGTTCCTTAATAGCAGCCTGGCCTTGTCCAGTCAGCTCAGCCAACACCGATGCATTCACTAGCCTTGGAAAAGAGAGACTGCTAAGCTTTTTCCTGAGTCGGCACAAAAGAGGCTATATTGCCAGACAGTATAGCTGGCCCGAGGGCAGCCCTGTCTAATGCCCCTCAGAACAGGGATAGGTCTGCTCAGAGCTGGCCCGAGGGCAGCCCTGTCTAATGCCCCTCAGAACAGGGATAGGTCTGCTCAGAGCTGGCCCGAGGGCAGCCCTGTCCAATGCCCCTCAGAACAGGGATAGGTCTGCTCAGAGCTGGCCCGAGGGCAGCCCTGTCTAATGCCCCTCAGAACAGGGATAGGTCTGCTCAGAGCTGGCCCGAGGGCAGCCCTGTCTAATGCCCCTCAGAACAGGGATAGGTCTGCTCAGCCCACACCCCACCTTTGCCATACAAGAGGTCCCGTGATATAGCAGCCAATCCCATGACAAAAACGTTGAAAGTAGAAAACAAAAATACATGATCAACACGGTCCAAAGCTTTCTCCTGTTTAAGGGACAGCATGCCAATGTTCATATACACTTTGCAAGCATAGATATATTACATCCCTTTTCAAAAACAGATTGTCCATTATTGATCGATCTGGTATGCAGTATGATTGGTCCTTGTGTATTAATTATAAATTAATTAGGAACGCTCTCAGCCTGTTTGCCAAGGCTTTTGAGAGTATTTTATAGTCTGGGCACAGCGGCCTTCTGCTGTAATGTTATGTGCCCTGATTTCTCCAGGTTCGATCTGTTCATCCCCAACTAGTGGTGTACCAAAACCTGTAGAAGCAACTGGGGGGGGGGGGGGTGCACATCTTCCCCCCATAGCTCTACTGTTAGAGCGCTGCCTAGCTGTGGGTCGGCCCTCACATCTCCAACAGTTACAGAGCACAGAGCTACGACTGCCTAGCTGTGGGTCAGCCCTCTCCTGTCCCTCTACCGTTACAGAGCACAGAGCTACGACTGCCCAGCTGTGGGTCAGCCCTCTCCTGTCCCTCTACCGTTACAGAGCACAGAGCTACCCCTGCCCAGCTGTGGGTCAGCCCTCTCCTGTCCCTCTACCGTTACAGAGCACAGAGCTACCCCTGCCTAGCTGTGGGTCAGCCCTCTCCTGTCCCTCTACCGTTACAGAGCACCAAGCTACCCCTGCCTAGCTGTGGGTCAGCCCTCTCCTGTCCCTCTACCGTTACAGAGCACCAAGCTACCCCTGCCTAGCTGTGGGTCAGCCCTCTCCTGTGCCTCTACCGTTACAGAGCACCAAGCTACCCCTGCCTAGCTGTGGGTCAGCCCTCTCCTGTCCCTCTACCGTTACAGAGCACCAAGCTACCCCTGCCTAGCTGTGGGTCAGCCCTCTCCTGTCCCTCTACCGTTACAGAGCACAGAGCTACCCCTGCCCAGCTGTGGGTCAGCCCTCTCCTGTCCCTCTACCGTTACAGAGCACAGAGCTACCCCTGCCTAGCTGTGGGTCAGCCCTCTCCTGTCCCTCTACCGTTACAGAGCACCGAGCTACCCCTGCCTAGCTGTGGGTCAGCCCTCTCCTGTCCCTCTACCGTTACAGAGCACCAAGCTACCCCTGCCTAGCTGTGGGTCAGCCATCTCCTGTCCCTCTACCGTTACAGAGCACAGAGCTACCCCTGCCTAGCTGTGGGTCAGCCCTCTCCTGTCCCTCTACCGTTACAGAGCACCAAGCTACCCCTGCCTAGCTGTGGGTCAGCCCTCTCCTGTCCCTCTACCGTTACAGAGCACCAAGCTACCCCTGCCTAGCTGTGGGTCAGCCATCTCCTGTCCCTCTACCGTTACAGAGCACCAAGCTACCCCTGCCTAGCTGTGGGTCAGCCTTCTCCTGTCCCTCTACCGTTACAGAGCACAGAGCTACCCCTGCCCAGCTGTGGGTCAGCCCTCTCCTGTCCCTCTACCGTTACAGAGCACAGAGCTACCCCTGCCTAGCTGTGGGTCAGCCCTCTCCTGTCCCTCTACCGTTACAGAGAACAGAGCTACCCCTGCCCAGCTGTGGGTCAGCCCTCTCCTGTCCCTCTACCGTTACAGAGCACAGAGCTACCCCTGCCTAGCTGTGGGTCAGCCCTCTCCTGTCCCTCTACCGTTACAGAGCACCAAGCTACCCCTGCCTAACTGTGGGTCAGCCCTCTCCTGTCCCTCTACCGTTACAGAGCACCAAGCTACCCCTGCCTAGCTGTGGGTCAGCCCTCTCCTGTCCCTCTACCGTTACAGAGCACAGAGCTACCCCTGCCTAGCTGTGGGTCAGCCCTCTCCTGTCCCTCTACCGTTACAGAGCACAGAGCTACCCCTGCCTAGCTGTGGGTCAGCCCTCTCCTGTCCCTCTACCGTTACAGAGCACCAAGCTACCCCTGCCTAGCTGTGGGTCAGCCCTCTCCTGTCCCTCTACCGTTACAGAGCACCAAGCTACCCCTGCCTAGCTGTGGGTCAGCCCTTTCCTGTCCCTCTACCGTTACAGAGCACCAAGCTACCCCTGCCTAGCTGTGGGTCAGCCCTCTCCTGTCCCTCTACCGTTACAGAGCACCAAGCTACCCCTGCCTAGCTGTGGGTCAGCCCTCTCCTGTCCCTCTACCGTTACAGAGCACCAAGCTACCCCTGCCTAGCTGTGGGTCAGCCCTCTCCTGTCCCTCTACCGTTACAGAGCACAGAGCTACCCCTGCCTAGCTGTGGGTCAGCCCTCTCCTGTCCCTCTACCGTTACAGAGCGCCAAGCTACCCCTGCCTAGCTGTGGGTCAGCCCTCTCCTGGCCCTCTACCGTTACAGAGCGCCAAGCTACCCCTGCCTAGCTGTGGGTCAGCCCTCTCCTGTCCCTCTACCGTTACAGAGCGCCAAGCTACCCCTGCCTAGCTGTGGGTCAGCCCCTCTCCTGTCCCTCTACCGTTACAGAGCGCCAAGCTACCCCTGCCTAGCTGTGGGTCAGCCCTCTCCTGTCCCTCTACCGTTACAGAGCACCGAGCTACCCCTGCCTAGCTGTGGGTCAGCCCTCTCCTGTCCCTCTACCGTTACAGAGCACAGAGCTACCCCTGCCTAACTGTGGGTCAGCCCTCTCCTGTCCCTCTACCGTTACAGAGCACCAAGCTACCCCTGCCTAGCTGTGGGTCAGCCCTCTCCTGTCCCTCTACCGTTACAGAGCGCCAAGCTACCCCTGCCTAGCTGTGGGTCAGCCCTCTCCTGTCCCTCTACCGTTACAGAGCGCCAAGCTACCCCTGCCTAGCTGTGGGTCAGCCCTCTCCTGTCCCTCTACCGTTACAGAGCGCCAAGCTACCCCTGCCTAGCTGTGGGTCAGCCCCTCTCCTGTCCCTCTACCGTTACAGAGCGCCAAGCTACCCCTGCCTAGCTGTGGGTCAGCCCTCTCCTGTCCCTCTACCGTTACAGAGCACCGAGCTACCCCTGCCTAGCTGTGGGTCAGCCCTCTCCTGTCCCTCTACCGTTACAGAGCACAGAGCTACCCCTGCCTAACTGTGGGTCAGCCCTCTCCTGTCCCTCTACCGTTACAGAGCACCAAGCTACCCCTGCCTAGCTGTGGGTCAGCCCTCTCCTGTCCCTCTACCGTTACAGAGCGCCAAGCTACCCCTGCCTAGCTGTGGGTCAGCCCTCTCCTGTCCCTCTACCGTTACAGAGCGCCAAGCTACCCCTGCCTAGCTGTGGGTCAGCCCTCTCCTGTCCCTCTACCGTTACAGAGCGCCAAGCTACCCCTGCCTAGCTGTGGGTCAGCCCTCTCCTGTCCCTCTACCGTTACAGAGCACCGAGCTACCCCTGCCTAGCTGTGGGTCAGCCCTCTCCTGTCCCTCTACCGTTACAGAGCACAGAGCTACCCCTGCCTAACTGTGGGTCAGCCCTCTCCTGGGCCTCTACCGTTACAGAGCACCAAGCTACCCCTGCCTCTGTGATTACCTCCCCCTCAGGCAGCTCCAGGTCTACGGGATGTTTTCTACCATTTTCCATTTTCGGCGATTTGATTGCTGTTTACGGCACTCTCTTGCGCCTGCCTACAGGGACATGTAAATCACTTATGGCTAAAACCACCACACTCAAAACATTCAATACTTCCTGTGATTGCATATACCATGAATGCCCCCTGCTTGTGATTTACCCTAAAGGTAGAAAAGGTAAATCACATTACGTTTTACTTAAAAGGCAGTGAAGGAAACACCTGGAGTCAGAGTTGGGGAGTCCAGAAACATACACACCTGTCTTCTAGGTCGCACATGTTTCCTTTCGGATCTCTACACTCAAGTATCACAACTTTAGAAGCACAATTCCTTAAACGTCTCAGCTCTCACTCAGGTGCTTCGTGGAGAAGGAATTTAGATTGATGAGGAACGCTACACAAATACATACAGCCTATGGAGTCCTATGTAACCCCAAATTACCAGATTTCGATCATAGAATTTTCTCTTAATCAAGAACCAAACCAACATGCAAGAAATAAAAACGTAAAAGTATGAAAGGAGATATTTACCAAAGCACCAAACACTCCTTGATGGCAGCTGCATCATCTCAAACACCAAACTAGAGATAGGGATATGATAATAATAATGGAATATGAATGAATGAATGAATTTAATATAATATATACGTATATATGTATATTAATATCAGACCCTCTCTTTTAGTTTGAGGAGGGTAATATCAGACGCTTTGGACAGCAGTGTGTGATAGCAGCATTCTGCAGCATAAAGGCTTAATGAGTTTATGTGGTTGTAAACAGCTCTGCTTCATGATTGATGGGCTCCTGTCAGCGCTGTGTATTGTCCAGGACTGTCTCACCTGTCAGTCGCCAGACAGTTTAATATGGAGACGCTGTCGTGCTTAAACCTGTAGGCATTCTTTTGAGAGTGACAGAGATGTCACTTTTCCTCCATTCAGATTGGCTTAGGACACTTAAAGACTGTCTTTTCAGTGATTTAACAGCAAACAGGAAAAAGAGACATTTTATTCCAGCGCAATATTTCCTATATTTCTGTAAAATGATTTAAAGTAGAAGTGGTCTGATTAAATCTGAGAGCAGAAGCATTTTGTTTAAATCACAACAACCCAGATAGCTAAAAGTAGAGGGATATTATTTACCACAATGGAGACTGTATTTATCAGAAAGAACCTTCAGACAAAAAAAACACATAGATTTGTAAAAATATAAGTGTAAGGCAAAATATATTTGTACTACAAATATCTGTCAAAGTACGTATGAAGGAGCTGGAGACTAGCAACTTGTTACTATAAAAAATAACCCATAAGGTATTGAAATGGGCGGGGCTTCAAAGACAGGCTAAAACTTGTATACCTACACATACAACATCCACTTCAGTTTATTATAATAATTTAAGAGATCATTAACGTCTGCAGCATGAGAAGAAAAAGCCTTGTATACCTGGTAGGAAAACAGTGTCGTGGATCCGATCTTTACCCACTCACGAACATAAGTAAAATAGAACACAATAAGACACAGACACAGAAATGGTTGGGATCAAATACTATATTGTTGTACAACAAACTTGTACACACAAGTTAGCCAGATAATAAAGATTGATACCAGTATTTTACCAAGATAGTACTTCTGCAAAGGACAAAGTTCGTTTGCAAAAAGATCATACTCACACAACGTGTAAGACGCTGCCCAAAGAGAATGATGATCTAAACCTAAAGTCTGCTGTCTTATATCTACACCCATAAAATGCGAGCTTTGCTTTTTCCAGGCTGCAACAGGTGTAGTGAAGTTTAGAAGAATGCAGCTTAAAGGTTGGAATACTATATCCAGCCTAGGGGTTAGAACAGTGACCTCTTGGAAGTTATATTCAGCTAAAGGGTCGTTAAACTTATAATGATTTATGCCTTGGTTCAAAAAGCACGTCTCCAATAGATTGCCTTAACAACAGCCACACACAAACCAGGAAGAGGGTGTGGGTTGAAATGGGGAGGGTTTCACCAAAAAGTGACTGACATTTATAAGTGCCAATCAAACGCGTGCCATCTAGATTTGAAAGGCCCAAGAGCATAGACGAATCGTATAGGAAACTCACCAGACCTCCAGATGAGTTTGGAGGGATTTGGAGGGATGACCACACCAGACAAGCTGGTGGGCATCAGACTTAATGGATTAGTATGCACTAAAGACTAATGGATCAGTATGCACTATCAGACTAATGGATCAGTATGCACTATCAGACTAATGGATCAGTATGCACTATCAGACTAATGGATCAGTATGCACTATCAGACTTAATGGATTAGTATGCACTATCAGACTAATGGATCAGTATGCACTATCAGACTAATAGATCAGTATGCACTATGAGACTAATGGATCAGTATGCACTATCAGACTATCAGACTAATGGATCAGTATGCACTATCAGTATGCACTATCAGTATGCACTATCAGTATGCACTATCAGACTAATGGATCAGTATGCACTATCAGACTAATGGATCAGTATGCACTATCAGACTAATGGATCAGTATGCACTATCAGACTAATGGATCAGTATGCACTATCAGACTAATAGATCAGTATGCACTATCAGTATGCACTATCAGACTAATGGATCAGTATGCACTATCAGACTTTATAGATCAGTATGCACTATCAGACTAATGGATCAGTATGCACTATCAGACTTAATGGATCAGTATGCACTATCAGTATGCACTATCAGACTATCAGACTTAATGGGTATTTTTGCACTATCAGACTAATGGATCAGTATGCACTATCAGTATGCACGATCAGACTAATGGATCAGTATGCACTATGAGACTTAATGGATCAGTATGCACTATCAGACTTTATAGATCAGTATGCACTATCAGTATGCACTATCAGTATGCACGATCAGTATGCACTATCAGTATGCACTATCAGACTATCAGACTTAATGGGTATTTTTGCACTATCAGACTAATGGATCAGTATGCACTATCACACTTAATAGATTAGTATGCACGATCAGACTTAACGGATCAGTATGCACTATCAGACTAATGGATCACTATGCACTATCAGTATGCACTATCAGTATGCACTATCAGTATGCACTATCAGTATGCACTATCAGACTAATGGATCAGTATGCACTATCAGACTAATGGATCACTATGCACTATCAGTATGCACTATCAGTATGCACTATCAGTATGCACTATCAGACTAATGGATCAGTATGCACTATCAGTATGCACTATCAGTATGCACTATCAGTATGCACTATCAGACTAATGGATCAGTATGCACTATCAGACTAATGGATCACTATGCACTATCAGTATGCACTATCAGTATGCACTATCAGTATGCACTATCAGACTAATGGATCAGTATGCACTATCAGACTAATGGATCACTATGCACTATCAGTATGCACTATCAGTATGCACTATCAGTATGCACTATCAGACTAATGGATCAGTATGCACTATCAACACCTAACAGCTACAAATCAGAGGAAACCATTTAAATAGCATATTATAAGAAGAAAGGGAGGAAGGGAAGGCCAGATGAAGAGAAGGAGAAGAGGAAAGATGGACAGAAGAGGAGAAAAACAGAGACAGCTGGCAACCAATCAGCAGTTAGCTAAATCACCCAATTTATTGTCACCATATTATCTCTACCCGCCTCTCTCCCTCTACCACCCCCTCTCTCTTTCTTTCACTCTCTGTCTCTACCACCCCCCTCTCTCTTTCTTTCACTCTCTGTCTCTACCACCCCCCTCTCTCTTTCTTTCACTCTCTGTCTCTACCACCCCTCTCTCTCTTTCTTTCACTCTCTGTCTCTACCACCCCTCTCTCTCTCTTTCTTTCACTCTCTGGCTTTCACTCTCTGTCTCTACCACCCCCTCTCTCTTTCTTTCACTCTCTGTCTCTCCCTCTCTTTCTCTACCACCCCCTCTCTCTTTCTTTCACTCTCTGTCTCTCCCTCTCTTTCTCTACCACCCCCTCTCTCTTTCTTTCACTCTCTGTCTCTACCACCCCCTCTCTCTTTCTTTCACTCTCTGTCTCTACCACCCCCTCTCTCTTTCTTTCACTCTGTCTCTACCCTTCTCTGTCTCTCTCTCAATTTCTTTCTCTTTCGTTTTCACCCGCTCTCTCACTCTTTATCTCTCTTTCTTTTTCACTCTCTCTCTCCTTTTCTTCTCCTCCTCCCTCCTCTCCCTCTGCTGCAGACGCACTGACCTTTCTTAAGTGGACAGAGATATTGAAACGGACTTCCCAGAAGAAAGGCCCCATGCTATGTGTGAGAGAGAATGTGGGTGTGAGTGCAGTGTGTTTATGCGTATGTGAGAGTGTGTGTGTGTGTGTGAGTGTGAGTGCAGTATTTTTATGCATATGTGAGGGTGTGTGTGTGTGTGAGTGTGAGTGCAGTGTTTTTATGCATATGTGAGCGTGTGTGTGTGTGTAAGTGTGAGTGCAGTGTGTTAATGCGTATGTGAGCGTGTGTTTGTGTGTGAGTGCAGTTTTTTAACTTTCTACTTCTCTCATATTGTGGCCATTCTGACCTCACTAAGGATGTTAATAACCCCCCCCCCCCCTTCTCTCTCTCTAGATGGAGACCAGGAAGCGCTTGGCTAAGATCGTGCTGGTGTTTGTGGGTCTGTTTGCCCTGTGCTGGTTCCCTAACCACGTGCTGTACATGTACCGCTCCTTCCACTATGACACCATGGACCTGTCGCTGGCCCACCTCCTCATCACTCTGCTGGCCCGCGTGCTCAGCTTCTCCTCCTCCTGCGTCAACCCCTTCGCCCTCTACCTGCTCAGCGAGAGCTTCCGCCGACACTTCAACAGCCAGCTCCGCTGCGGCCGGGGGTCGCGACCCCAGCGCCAGGCCAGCTACCTGCAGAGCACCTCCCACATCCGCCTGACCTCCATCAAGAAGACAGCCGCTGCTGTGGCAACCGCGGCCCCGCCCACCGCCGTGGCAATGGCTGTCAACAGCAACTTGGCGGTGGTGGTTCCCAGCAGACAGGAAGTGGGACTGTGAAGGGAGGAGGGCCGGAGTGAGGCTGAGGCACTCTGAGACAGGAGCAGAGAGAGTACACACACTGACTGAGACAGGAGCAGAGAGACACACTGACTGAGACAGGAGCAGAGAGAGACACACACTGACTGAGACAGGAGCAGAGAGACACTCTGAGACAGGAGCAGAGAGAAACTCTGAGACAGGAGCAGAGACACTCTGAGACAGGAGCAGAGACACACACACTGACTGAGACAGGAGCAGAGACACACACTGACTGAGACAGGAGCAGAGAGACACACTGACTGAGACAGGAGCAGAGACACACACTGACTGAGACAGGAGCAGAGAAACACACACTGACTGAGACAGGAGCAGAGAGACACTCTGAGACAGGAGCAGAGAGACACTCTGAGACAGGAGCAGAGACACACACACTGACTGAGACAGGAGCAGAGACACACACTGACTGAGACAGGAGCAGAGAGACACTCTGAGACAGGAGCAGAGAGACACTCTGAGACAGGAGCAGAGAGAGACACACTGACTGAGACAGGAGCAGAGACACACTCTGAGACAGGAGCAGAGACACACACTGACTGAGACAGGAGCAGAGACACACACTGACTGAGACAGGAGCAGAGAGACACTCTGAGACAGGAGCAGAGAGACACACACTGACTGAGACAGGAGCAGAGACACACACTGACTGAGACAGGAGCAGAGAGACACTCTGAGACAGGAGCAGAGACACACACTGACTGAGACAGGAGCAGAGAACACACACTGACTGAGACAGGAGCAGAGAGACACACACTGACTGAGACAGGAGCAGAGACACACACTGACTGAGACAGGAGCAGAGACACATACTGACTGAGACAGGAGCAGAGACACACTGACTGAGACAGGAGCAGAGAGAGACACTCTGAGACAGGAGCAGAGAGACACTCTGAGACAGGAGCAGAGAGAGACACACTGACTGAGACAGGAGCAGAGACACACTCTGACTGAGACAGGAGCAGAGAGACACTCTGAGACAGGAGCAGAGAGACACACTGACAGAGAGACACAGGAGCAGAGAGACACTCTGAGACAGGAGCAGAGACACACACTGACTGAGACAGGAGCAGAGAGACACTCTGAGACAGGAGCAGAGACACACACTGACTGAGACAGGAGCAGAGACACACACTGACTGAGACAGGAGCAGAGACACACACTGACTGAGACAGGAGCAGAGACACATACTGACTGAGACAGGAGCAGAGACACGCTGACTGAGACAGGAGCAGAGAGAGACACTCTGAGACAGGAGCAGAGAGACACTCTGAGACAGGAGCAGAGAGAGACACACTGACTGAGACAGGAGCAGAGACACACACTGACTGAGACAGGAGCAGAGACACACACTGACTGAGACAGGAGCAGAGACACACTCTGACTGAGACAGGAGCAGAGAGAGACACACTGACTGAGACAGGAGCAGAGACACACTCTGACTGAGACAGGAGCAGAGAGACACACTGACTGAGACAGGAGCAGAGAGACACTCTGAGACAGGAGCAGAGAGACACACTGACTGAGACAGGAGCAGAGAGACACTCTGAGACAGGAGCAGAGACACACACTGACTGAGACAGGAGCAGAGACACACACTGACTGAGACAGGAGCAGAGACACACACTGACTGAGACAGGAGCAGAGACACACTGACTGAGACAGGAGCAGAGAGAGACACTCTGAGACAGGAGCAGAGAGACACTCTGAGACAGGAGCAGAGAGAGACACACTGACTGAGACAGGAGCAGAGACACACACTGACTGAGACAGGAGCAGAGACACACACTGACTGAGACAGGAGCAGAGACACACTCTGACTGAGACAGGAGCAGAGAGACACTCTGAGACAGGAGCAGAGAGACACACTGACTGAGACAGGAGCAGAGAGACACACTGACTGAGACAGGAGCAGAGACACACTCTGACTGAGACAGGAGCAGAGAGACACACTGACTGAGACAGGAGCAGAGAGACACTGAGACAGGAGCAGAGAGACACACTGAGACAGGAGCAGAGAGACACTCTGAGACAGGAGCAGAGAAACACACACACACACAGCCACACAGATGAACACTCACACACACACAGATTCACACACACACGCAGACATACACACTCAAAACAACTTGGGAAATGGGCTAGCCCCTCCCACTGGTAGCATCAGGGTGTGTGTGTGGGATGTGGGTAGAGTCTCCTCAATGCTCAACGCTGTTCATAGCAGCTAGCCCTCCAGTACCTGGTGATCTCACTCTGCCTCCACCAATCAACACTCACTCCCAGGGGGTTCATCCCTCCCACACCTGGACCTCGTTGAGATTGTAGCAGCTGATTAGGAAAATAAATTGGTGTTTTTGAAATTCTTATTTATACTTTTATAAATATTACTTTAGAAACTTTGAATGATGTTCCTGGTTAGCAGATAGTTAGAACTGCCGGAAACTGCAGAATAATACAGGAATGATTCTCAACTTTGCTAATACATACTGTACATGAATATGTATATACTGTATTTATTTATATATATATAGAGTGTCAGAGTCAATTCTTTCATATATATATATACATACAGTTAGGCCCAAAAATATTTGAACAGTGACACAATCTTCATGATTTGGGCTCTGCATGCCACCACATTGGATTTGAAATGAAACAACTACAACGAATTGAAGTGCAGACTTTAAGGTTTAATTCAAGGGGTTGAACAAAAATATATGATTAAACATGTAGGAATTGTAGCTATTTTTATACAAACGCTCCTCATTTCAGGGGCTCAAAAGTAATTGGACAAATAAACATAACCCCAAGTAAAATGTTACTTTTCAATATTTTGTTGAGAATCCTTTAAAGGCAATGACTGCCTGAAGTCTGGAACCCATGGACATCACCAAAGGCTGGGTTTCCTCCTTTGTGATGCTTTGCCAGGCCTTTACTGCAGCGGTCTTCAGTTGTTGCTTGTTTGTGGGTCTTTCTGCCTTAAGTTTTGTCTTGAGCAAGTGAAATGCATGCTCGATTGGGTTGAGATCTGGTGATTGACTCGGCCATTGCAGAATATTCCACTTCTTTGCTTTAAAAAACTCCTGGGTTGCTTTTGCAGTATGTTTTGGGTCATTGTCCATCTGTACTGTGAAGCGCCGTCCAATGAACTTTGCTGCATTTGGCTGAATCTGAGCAGAAAGTATATCCCTATACACTTCAGAATTCATCCGGCTGCTTCTGTCTTTTGTCACATCATCAATAAACACAAGTGACCCAGTGCCATTGGAAGCCATGCATGCCCATGCCATCACACTGCCTCCACCATGTTTTACAAAAGATGTGGTGTGCTTTGGATCATGAGCTGTTCCAATTCTCCTCCAAACTTTCTTCTTCCCATCATTCTGGTACAGGTTGATCTTAGTCTCATCTGTCCAAAGAATGCTGTTCCAGAACTGGGTTGGCTTCTTCAGGTGTTTTTTGGCAAAGTCAATTCTGGCCTTTCTATTTTTGAGGCTGATTAATGGTTTGCACCTTGTGGTGAATCCTTTGTATTTACTCTCATGAAGTCTTCTCTTTATGGTAGACTTAGATACTGATACACCTACTTCCTGGAGAGTGTTCTTCACTTGAGTGGATGTTCTGAAGGGGTTTTTCTTCACCATGGAAAGGATTCTGCGATCATCCACCACTGTTGTCTTCCGTGGACGTCCAGGCCTTTTTGAGTTCCCAAGCTAACCAGTGCACTCTTTTTTTCTCAGAATGTACCAAACTGTTGATTTGGCCACTCCTAACATTTCTGCTATCTCTCTGGTGGATTCCTTCTTTTTTTCAGCCTCAGGATGGTCTGTTTCACCTCCATTGAGAGCTCCTTTGACCGCATGTTGTGTGTTCACAGCAACAGCTTCCAAATGCAAACGCCACACCTGGAATCAACTCCAGACCTTTTAACTGCTTAATTGATGACAGGTTAATGAGGGAAGAGCCCATGCAGCGTTGTTATATTTTTTTGCAGCCTTCTGAGTCAATTGTCCAATTACTTTTGGTCCCTTGAAAAAGAGGCGGCTACGTATTAAAGAGCTGTAATTCCTAAACCCTTGCTCCAATTTGGATGTGAATACTCTCAAATTACAGCTGAGAGTCTGCACTTTAAGCCCATATTGATTTTATAATTGTATCCTGAATATGTTTTCGTAAACAGCTAAAATAACAAAACTTGTGTCACTGTCCAAATATTTTTGGGCCTAACTGTATATATATATATATATATATATATATATATATATATATATATATTGAGAGAGAGAGAGAGAGAGAGAGAGAGAGAGAGAGATAAATAGACAGACAAACACACAGACAGACAGACAAAGAAAGAAACCCCCCTGGAGAGAGAGAGAGAGAGAGAGAGAGAGAGAGAGAGAGAGAGAGAGAGAGAGAGGGAGAGGGGGGCAGGGAGAGGGAGGGAGAGAGAGAGGGAGAGAGAGAGAGGGAGAGAGAGAGGGGGAGGGGGAGGGGAGGGAGAGGGAGAGATGGGGAGAGGGAGAGAGGGGGAGAGGGAAATAAACATTTCTGCAGTATGTTCTTATTTAAAAGGAGATGAAATGGTTGCCTAGCGTCAGCATCTGAAGGATGATCAAACCACATCATCTGATTCTGACCAGATCCTCAGGCCTCCCTTTTACCCAGATCCCAATATAGCATTACCCATAGCAATAGCTGTGCGGGAATATTAGAGAATATTCTTTTCATTACGTTCTCAATTAAAATCACTTTGTGTTATAGGTGGGATTCCATAAACCAGAGCCCCTATGTGTGACTCTATTTCTCAATCTCGCTCTGTCTGTGTGCCTGTCACCCTCTCTCTCTCCATCTCTCCCTCTCAGGACACTATCATATGATGACAGACATTGTATACACTTCTACTGTGGCTGTGCCTCCCAATACAAGGTGTTAAAGCCCTCATCACTAGGAAGCACGTTGGAGGGCTTTCTCCTCCTCCTCCGCCTGCTTCCTCCGCCTCCTCTTCCTCCTCTTCATCATCTAATGGACATTTGTATTGTCCTTGTATCTCCGTCTGCGTTGACCAGCTCTGCCTGGTGATCTCTCTTCCCGTCTCTGTTCAATCCATTACAGCACAAACTGAATTACTGTACTTTAGAAAGGCATAATGAACCAATCGCTGCTCATGGTTGTAAAATATTGCAGGAGTATTTTCACTGTGCTTTCATCTTCTCCGATTTGGAAATAGTTATTATATTAGTTTGCCAGGGTGACGATGTCTGATTCAAATACTGTGCTGCCACAAAGATGTTTTGCGTGTTTCCTTCCTTTTGTTTAGGTCTTGGATAGTTTGTGTATTGTATTATCTGATAACGTGTTCTTCATTGTTTTTAAATGCCAAATGTGAAGTTCACTCCTTCAATAAATGAGTTTCCCTCACGATGAATATCCACTCTATCTGATGACCAGGGATTGGAGGTTTGTTGTTACTGTGTGTGTGTGTGTGTGTGGGGGTGGGGTGGGGTGTGTGTACAGTTAAATATCTCTGTAAAAACCTAACCTCAGTTAGAACATAATTAAACTCTACTCTAGAGAGAAATATCTCTGAACATTATTCAGCTCTACTCCATAGAAAAATATATTCAAGAAAATAATTAAACTCTATAGAAATATCTCTGTAAGAGCATAAGTCAACTCTACTCTAGAACTATATATGTAACCTAACCTCAGTCACAGTATAATCAAACTCTCTAGAAATATCTACTCTAGAACTACATACAGTATGTAACCTAACCTCAGTAACAGTATAATCAAACTATAGAAATATCCACTCTAGAACTACATATATAACCTAACCTCAGTAAAAGTTTAATCAAACTCTATAGAAATATCTACTCTAGAACTACATATGTAACCTAACCTCAGTCACAGTATAATCAAACTTTATAGAAATATCTACTCTAGAACTATATATGTAACCTAACTTCAGTCACATTGTAATCAAACTCTATAGAAATATCTACTCTAGAACTACATATGTAACCTAACTTCAGTCACAGTATAATCAAACTTTATAGAAATATCTACTCTAGAAATATATGTGTAACCTAACCTCAGTCACAGTATAATCAAACTATAGAAATATCTCTGTGAGTACACAGCCTCTGTAACTATACATAAATATTCAATAGAAACAAACATTTGCGACAAAGACAGGGGTGTTATTAATATAACTTTCACTACACCCCCCCCCCCCCCCCCTGAAAGACAGGGGTGTTATTAATATAACTTTCACTACCCCCCGAATAAAGATATTAGGAAACACTGCTGCCATAGAAACCTTCTGCTTCTGTTGCTGCTTCTTCATTAGTGGACAATTAAACAGTCTATAGAAACCAACATAATTAATAAAGAGAAGGCTGGCGTTACAATCATAAGCCTAACTAAACCATCTCTAAGTAAAGACACAACCAAACACTGTAGAGAAACAAACATATTTAATAAAGATACAACTAGGGTGGTACAATCATAACCTTCACTAAACCATCTCTAAGTAAAGACACAACTGTTTAGTTATAGAAACATTCTGCTTCTTCTTCATTAGTGGAGTAAAGTAGTTATCTTCTTATCTTCTTCATAATTCATTCAGAGGAGGTGTTTATGCTTAAGACGCAAGATCAGTGATTCACAAATAAATGAAACAAGTGTCTGTGTGTGTGTGTGTGTCGTAGAGAGAGAGAGAGATAGAGAGACTACAGAGAAGAGAGGGAGAGAAATAAGGGAGATAGAGAGACAGAGAGAGTGAATGGCGATACAGAGAGACAGAGAGAGAGAGGAAGAGAGAGAGTTAAAGAGAGAGAATTGAAAGGGAGACAGAGAGAGAGAGAGAGAATAGAGAGAGAGCGGGAGAGATGGAGAGAATAGACAGGGAGAGAGAAACAGAGAAAAAGAAGGAGCGAGAGGGAGAGAGAGAGACAGAGAAAAAGAGACAGATGAGAAGCAGAGAGAGAGAATAGAGAGAGAGCGGGAGAGAGAGAGATGAGAAGCAAAGGGACAGAGAGAGAACAAAGAGAGAGACAGAGGGAGAGAGACAGACAACAGAGAGAGAGAGAGAGAGAGAGGGAGAGAACAGAGAGAGAGAGAGAGAGAGACAGAGAGAGAGAGAGAGAGAACAGAGACAGAGAGAGAGAGAACAGAGACAGAGACAGAACAGAGAGAGATAGAGACAGAGAGAGGGAGAGAGAGAGAGATGAGAAGCACAGAGACAGAGGGAGAGAACAGAGAGAAAGACAGAGAGAGAGATAGAGAGAGAGAGAGAGAGAGAGAGAGATGAAAAGCACGGACACGGAGCTCCAGAGGAGCCACAGATGACCGTTGAAACTCTCTGAGGACCATTAAGAGCCATGTCAGCAGAGAGAAACCTGGCCCTCTGAGACGCCTCCTTTAACAAGAAACAGATAGAGAGACAGAGAGAGAGACCTGGCCCTCTGAGACGCCTCCTTTAACAAAGCACACAATACCAGAGAGACATAGAGAGACAGAGAGAGAAAATTGGTTCCAATTTCAAATTGAAATTGGAAATTGAGAGAGAGAGAGAGAGAGAGGGAGACAGAGAGAGAGAGAGGGGGGGAGGGGGGGTAGAGAAAGGTTTTGTACCTACCCACCTATCAAACCAACCAACCATCTACCTATCCACCCATCAAACCAACCAACCATCTACCTATCCACCCATCAAACCAACCAACCATCTACCTATCCACCCATCAAACCAACCAACCATCTACCTATCCACCCATCAAACCAACCAACCATCTACCTATCCACCCATCAAACCAACCAACCATCTACCTATCCACCCATCAAACCAACCAACCATCTACCTATCCACCTATCAAACCAACCACTACATTTACCAAATCAACCAACAACAATAATGTTATCTACGTTGTTAATGTTATTATTACTGGATCTTTGCACACACTAGTTACAAACACTATTCAGTCACTATCATTTTATTATATTACTATAAGGGGATAAGGGGATATGAAACGTTATTTTGAAAAAAGCCATTTCTACCTGTTAAGTGATTATTTTGGTAGGAGTCAGACATAGAACCCAGGGTCCTGCATTGTTGTCCCCTAGCTGAGCATCACGCCTCCTCCAATCAGCTGTCATCACTGTCAATGTGATTGGGCAGCAGGTTGCCAACCCCTGATCCAATCAGCTGTCATCACTGTCAATGTGATTGGGCAGCAGGTTGCCCACCCCTGATCCAATCAGCTGTCATCACTGTCAATGTGATTGGGCAGCAGGTTGCCCACCCCTGATCCAATCAGCTGTCATCACTGTCAATGTGATTGGGCAGCAGGTTGCCCACCCCTGATCCAATCAGCTCTGATCACTGTCAATGTGATTGGGCAGCAGGTTGGTATTCGCCTGTCAATTCAAGTAAGTGTGAAGGACAGATTGTGGTCTCTGCCTCACTGGACTGTGGAAGAAAAGTTTCGATTCCGGGTTCACTTTAAACGAGTCCACCAACTTCAGTACAAAAAAAGTGGTGTGAGTTGTCCTCGACACAGGCAGACTGGACATGGTGACCGTAACGGGTTTCAGCGTTCAGCCCCTGGAGGTACGGAATCTTCTTTGTCTGGGGAGGAAGACCAAATGATTTCCACAGAAAGTTACCGTGTCCCTGGACCTCACAGCCATTGTCCTCGTGGATAATTCACACTCCTCCTCCTCCTCCTCCTCCTCCTGCTCCCTGTTACCAGGTAGAGGAAGGGTAATGTGTGTGTGTGTGTGTGTGTGTGTGTGTGTGTGTTTGTGTCCCTCATGGAAGCTTAATGTGTGTGTGTGTGTGTCTCGCTTTCTATTTCTCATCTGTGGAATATATAGATGTCATCAATCCATCTTCCTCCCTCCCTTGTCTTCTCCTCTCCCTCTTTCTCTCTCTCTCTTTTCTACCTCTGCTGCTCTCTCTCTCTCTCTCTCCCTCTGCCCCTCTTTCTCTCCTTCCATTTCTCTTTCCTTCTCTTTTTTTTTCTTTCCTTCTCTCCGTCTCTCTTTCTCTCTCCATCTTTCTCTCTCTCCTCCATCTTTCTCTCTCCCTTCTCTCTCTCTCCCTCTCTCTCTCTCTCTCTCTCTCTCTCTCTCTCTCTCTCTCTCTCTCTCTCTCTCTCTCTCTTGTGAGCCCCTCAGGCTCTGAATAAGGTCTCAGAACTCTGTCGTCTTTTCTTTCAACACAGTGTGATGTACAAGCTAAAGTATGAAGCTGACTTATTCCTTACATAAAACCACCGTTTTCCATGAGAGGAGAGCAGAGGAGTGAGGGTTTGTGGATGTCACACAGCATACATTTATTTATAAATAGCGTAACAATGCAAAACCTATGAAAATAGAAAAAGATGTTTTATTCATAACAGAATAGAGATGTAAGCTTGGAGATGTGTCTTGAAAATGTCCCTGCAGAGCTTCCTTACCACAGGTACTTCACTCTGCTCAAGGGCTTATACTTTGATGCAGAGGGTTGTTGGTTCAATTCCCAGACAGACACAGGTGAGGGTTTAACGGGGTTGAAGAGCCAGAGGCACAGCCCCTGCTATGTCGGCCCACTGATGATGTCACACTGCCCTGCCACGCCCCTTACACCCTGCACCGCGTCCTGTCACCACACCACTGCTTCTCCCCGAGGCTGGCAGCTCTGATCCTGGATCAGATCTACTCTAGACCATTCCCTTAAGAGAGAGTGAACGTTGGTCTCAGCGCTGACCCCAGACCAGCTCTACTCTAGACCATAGACCTTTCACAGGGACACGTGCGCCATTATGGATCTGCTGCTGTGCCCCAGGAAAATCTCACTCTCAAGTTGAACGAGCTCCTATATTTGGTATTATTATTTGATATTATATATCAGCTATAGAATTGAATGGCAGAGGATTCATTTAGATTGATAATAACGGGATCAGGATGTATTTTATTTTATCCACGATGTTACAGCAGCAGTTTTACCTAAACTACAAGCTGGAGCGTGCACCTTGTGGTCCAGGTCTGTCCACCACGGTGCACACATTACCCTCCATACCCAGACATACTGTAGGGGGCTGTGCCCCAGTGGAGCTGTATGTCCAGCAGCCCTCCATGCCCAGACATACTGTAGGGGGCTGTGCCCCAGTAGAGCTGTATGTCCAGCGGCCCTCCGTGCCCAGACTGTAGGGCTGTGCCCCAGTAGAGCTGTATGTCCAGCAGCCCTCCATGCCCAGACATGTGCTGTGGCCCCAGTAGAGCTGTATGTCCAGCAGCCCTCCATGCCCAGACATCCGTGCCCAGACATGTCCAGCGGCCCTCCGTGCCCAGACATACTGGGGGCTGTGCCCCAGTAGAGCTGTATGTCCAGCGGCCCTCCGTGCCCAGACATACTGTAGGGGGCTGTGCCCCAGTAGAGCTGTATGTCCAGCAGCCCTCCATGCCCAGACATGGGGGGCTGTGCCCCAGTAGAGCTGTATGTCCAGCAGCCCTCCATGCCCAGACATACTGTAGGGGGCAGTGCCCCAGTAGAGCTGTATGTCCAGCGGCCCTCCGTGCCCAGACATACTGTAGGGGGCTGTGCCCCAGTAGAGCTGTATGTCCAGCAGCCCTCCATGCCCAGACATACTGTAGGGGGCTGTGCCCCAGTAGAGCTGTATGTCCAGCGGCCCTCCGTGCCCAGACATACTGTAGGGGGCTGTGCCCCAGTAGAGCTGTATGTCCAGCAGCCCTCCGTGCCCAGACATACTGTAGGGGGCTGTGCCCCAGTAGAGCTGTATGTCCAGCAGCCCTCCATGCCCAGACATACTGTAGGGGGCAGTGCCCCAGTAGAGCTGTATGTCCAGCAGCCCTCCATGCCCAGACATACTGTAGGGGGCTGTGCCCCAGTAGAGCTGTATGTCCAGCAGCCCTCCGTGCCCAGACATACTGTAGGGCTGTGCCCCAGTAGAGCTGTATGTCCAGCAGCCCTCCATGCCCAGACATACTGTAGGGGGCTGTGCCCCAGTAGAGCTGTATGTCCAGCAGCCCTCCATGCCCAGACATGGGGGGCTGTGCCCCAGTAGAGCTGTATGTCCAGCGGCCCTCCGTGCCCGGACATGGGGGGCTGTGCCCCAGTAGAGCTGTATGAATAGCAGCCCTCCGTGCCCGGGCATGGGGGGCAGTGCCCCAGTAGAGCTGTATGTCCAGCAGCCCTCCGTGCCCGGACATGGGGGGCTGTGCCCCAGTAGAGCTGTATGTCTGCCAACGGCTCTGCTCTACACCATTCCCATGGCTTAAAGGAGAAGGGCAGTTCAAATAGGACACTCCAGTCTGTTTAAACAGCAGCTCAGAGTGTGCTTTCACTCTCAACCAATCACAGCCAGAGGACATGGACCTCTCGCTCTCCCTCTGCCCCTCTTTCTCTCCTTCCATTACTCTTTCCTTCTCTTTTTCTTTCTTTTCTTCTCTTTTTCTTTCTTTCCTTCTCTCCGTTGCTCTCTTTCTCTCTCTCTCTCTCTCTCTCTCTCTCTCTCTCTCTATCTCTCTCTCTGCCAGCCAGCCAGCCTACCTGCCTGCCTGCTTCTCACTTTCAGTCTTTCTGAATATAATATATAATATATATTATTATAATAATATAATATAACAGACACATGCAGACACTAGTTACTCTGCTACAGACACCAGCAGACACTAGTTACTCTGCTACAGACACCAGCAGACACTAGTTACTCTGCTACAGACACCAGCAGACACTAGTTACCCTGCTACAGACACCAGCAGACACTAGTTTCTCTGTCTCTGCCACATACACCAGCAGACACTAGTTACTCTGCCACATACACCAGCAGACACTAGTTTCTCTGCTACAGACACCAGCAGACACTAGTTTCTCTGCTACAGACACCAGCAGACACTAGTTTCTCTCTCTCTGCCACATACACCAGCAGACACCCTTGGCTCTCATTAGTAAATGCCAAGCTGGCCTCTGGTTGTTAATTAAACGGTGTTAATCCCTGGATGTTTGAACCAGTGTGACAGGGTGCTATTAGGACTGAGGGACCGCCCTGTCAGAGGGGGAGCTACTTAATGGTGTGAACGCAGTGTGTGTGTGTGTGTGTGTGTGTGTGTGTGTGTGTAGCTATGTGTAGGTGTGTGTGTGTATGTGTGTGAGAGAAAGAGATAAAGAAAGAAAGAGGTGATACTATTAGGTGATTCTTTTCATCTGTGGCCCATCCACCCTTCCCTCGCTCTCTCCATCAAACCTGGCTGTGCCAGGCACATCATAGTGAGCCACTCTGAGATGGCAAGCTAGGGTTACAATCACAGGCGGTATAGCAAACATGACCAATGCAGATAGATTAGTATTACCTACTTTCTAATTGCATTATGTCGTACTCATTTTATTAATACACATATCCTATTTCCCATGATAATAATAATTAACCATTTGTTATGTAATTTAGCTCTGATTCTATATCTCGTCTTTAACCAGCTGGATTTGTGTGTGTTTGTATACTAATGCTGACTTAGAGGAAGTAATCTGATTGGTTGGTTTAGAGAGGATTGCAAAATAGACTGTTGTTATTTCTCTCTGTGTTTTTTTGAGAAGTGTATTCTTTGAGACTGGACAGAGAACACAACAGTCCCGCTGAGTCTCAGACTGAGCCTTAACATCCGTCTTCACTAAGCTCATTTCAAGTTACTTTATTACTCAGTGCATTACAAGTTACTTTACTACTCAACTCATTACCAATTACTTTATTACTCAGCTCATTACAAGATACTTTATTACTCAGTGCATTACAAGTTACTTTATTACTCAACTCATTACCAATTACTTTATTACTCAGCTCATTACAAGTTACTTTATTACTCAGCTCATTACAAGTTACTTTATTACTCAGTGCATTACAAGTTACTTTATTACTCAGTGCATTACAAGTTACTTTATTACTCAACTCATTACCAATTACTTTATTACTCAGCTCATTACAAGTTACTTTATTACTCAGCTCATTACAAGTTACTTTATTACTCAGCTCATTACGAGTTACTTTATTCTCATAATTAGATATGCTATATTTGGGGGAGTTGAAGATTAAACCAGAGAAGTACCCAGAAAATGTCGGACGTGTGTGTGTGTGTGTGTGTGTGTGTGTGCGTGTGTGCGTGTGCGTGTGAGTGTGTGTGCGTGTGCGTGTGTGAGTGTGTGTGTGTGTGTGTGCGCGTGCGCGAGTGTGTGTGTGCGTGCGTGCGCGCGTGCGTGCGTGTGTGTGTGTGCGTGTGTGTGTGCGTGTGTGTGCGTGTGTGTGTGCGTGTGTGTGTGCGTGTGTGTGTGTACGAGGAAAGTTGGTCTCTGTCACAGTGAGTGTTAATGCTAATATATATAATATAATCCTGTTCTAGTCTGCCCAATGCTCCTCTGTCACTCTGATCCTTCAGACCAGAGAGAGTTTAACAGACCAGAGAGCAGAGGTTCAGTTTAACAGACCAGAGAGCAGAGGTTCAGTTTAACAGACCAGAGAGAGTTTAACAGACCAGAGAGCAGAGGTTCAGTTTAACAGACCAGAGAGCAGAGGTTCAGTTTAACAGACCAGAGAGCAGAGGTTCAGTTTAACAGACCAGAGAGAGTTTAACAGACCAGAGAGCAGAGGTTCAGTTTAACAGACCAGAGAGTTTAACAGACCAGAGAGCAGAGGTTCAGTTTAACAGACCAGAGAGCAGAGGTTCAGTTTAACAGACCAGAGAGATTTTAACAGACCAGAGAGCAGAGGTTCAGTTTAACAGACCAGAGAGAGTTTAACAGACCAGAGAGCAGAGGTTCAGTTGAACAGACCAGAGAGAGTTTAACAGACCAGAGAGCAGAGGTTCAGTTTAACAGACCAGAGAGAGTTTAACAGACCAGAGAGCAGAGGTTCAGTTTAACAGGCCAGAGAGAGTTTAACAGTCCAGAGAGGGTTTAACAGACCAGAAGGAGTTTAACAGACCAGAAAGAGTTTAACAGACCAGACAGAGTTTAACAGACCAGAGAGAGAGTTTAACAGTCCAGAGAGAGTTTAACAGCCCAGACAGAGTTTAACAGACCAGACAGAGTTTAACAGACCAGAGAGAGTTTAACAGACCAAAGAGAGTTTTACAGACCAGAGAGTTTAACAGACCAGGCAGCCCACTGCTCTTCCTTCATACAACGCTGCAATCCCATACAGATAACATAATCCCAAAAGCAGGAGGAATATAATATGATGCAAATGAGAACGAATATTTAGGACTAGCGCGTTGCCAGGGTAATAATTGGGTTTGCGCCGTGCTATGCTGAAATATGAAAGATGTCTCAATCAAAGATAATCCAAATATTCACTGAGTTGTTTTTGTCAATTTGATTGAGCTTTGCGCCGTTGGGTTTTAGAACGAAACAACTTTTATTCAGAAGGTTGTCCCCCAGAATCACTAAATCATTTAATAAGTGAATCTCTAGAGGAAAGATCAATAGAAAACCGCATTGTAACTGCTCCCTCTCTTTCTCTCTCTACCCCCCCCCCCCCCCCCCCCACCTCTATCAATTCAATTCAATGGTGCATTATCTCTACTCTATTCAAAGGTGCTCTCTCTCTACCCCCTCTCTCTCTCTCTCTCTCTCTCCCCCTTCTACCTCTACCCCCCTCTTTCTATCTCTCTCTCTGTACCCCCCTCTCTCCATCTCTCTCTCCCCCCCCCCCCCCCCCCCCTCTCTCTCTCGCTCTCCTCGTCACAGTACCAGAGTCCTGCAGCTCTTCTGTGGTGTATGATGCTGGTCATGCTGTGGCTCTGCTGGAGGAGCAAGGCAGTGGTGTTGGTGGTTTCTCCAGCTTGTGTTGGTGGATACAGTCTGACACAGAGGATTGACTTTGAGGTGGTGTTCATTTGATCTCTACAAGTCTCTCTCTCTCTCTCTCCATTATATTTCAATTTCAATGGCTTTATTGGCAAGAAATGACAAATGTTCATATTGCCAGAACAGTGAAATTCCAGAAATACTGTATTTCTTATCCGCATAAATCACAGCCTTTTATGTACTTATACTTGGACACACACACACAAACACACACATATAAATATATATAAATTGTATTAAATACATTTTTTAAAATACATTTTCTGTTTGAAAGATTGATTCATTTAAGTTATTATTATTATTATTATTAGTTCTCCCTCTACCCCCCCCTCCCGTCCCCTCTTCCTTTCCCTCTCCCTCTTCCTCCCCCTCCCCCTCTCCCTCCCCCTCCCCCTCCCCCTCTCCCTCTCCCCTGTGGGAGTGTAAGCTGTGTGAAACAGGGAGGAGGGGTGTCTGCAGTGAGTGACTCACTGTCTCAAGGCTTTACTGTATTTTCACAGCCTGGTAAATCCCCCTGCCTTCCAGCACACACACATACACACACACACACACACACACACACACACACACACACACACACACACACACACACACACACACACACACACACACAGTCTCATACACATACACACACACAGTCTCACACACACACACACACACACACAGTCTCATACACATACACACACACACACCCACACACAGTCTCACACACACACACAGTCTCATACACACACGCACAGACACAAAAACAGACACACGCACACTGTTGCACACACACACTGTCACATACACACAACACTCACACTGTCTCACATTCACACACACTGTAACATACACACAACACACACACTGTCTCACATTCACACACACTGTAACATACACACAACACACACACACACACACACACACACAGCACTGTCTTACATACACACACACTGTCACATTCACACAACACTCACACCATGTCACACACCCTGTCACACATACACACACACACACACACACACACACACACACACACACACCCTCTGGTCTGCGTACCTAACACTTTTTCTCCAGTTTAACCCTTGATACCAGCTGTCCTCTTCATGTTTATCCATGGTTACTAGCTGTCCTCTTCATGTTTATCCATAGTTACTAGCTGTCCTCTTCACGTTTATCCATAGTCACCAGCTGTCCTCTTTACGTTTATCCATAGTTACCAGCTATCCTCTTCACGTTTATCCATAGTTACCAGCTGTCCTCTTTACATTAACCCTTACTTACCAGCCATAGTTACCAGCTGTCCTCTTCATATTTATCCATAGTTACCAGCCATAGTTACCAGCTGTCCTCTTCATGTTTATCCATGGTTACTAGCTGTCCTCTTCATATTTATCCATAGTTACTAGCTGTCCTCTTCACGTTTATCCATAGTTACTAGCTGTCCTCTTTACGTTTATCCATAGTTACCAGCTGTCCTCTTTACGTTTATCCATAGTTACCAGCTGTCCTCTTTACGTTTATCCATAGTTACCAGCTGTCCTCTTCACGTTTATCCATAGTTACCAGCCATAGTTACCAGCTGTCCTCTTCATGTTTATCCATAGTTACCAGCTGTCCTCCCTTTAAGAGTCTGTATCTCCTCTATGTGTAACCTGTCTCACTGCCTGTATCTCCTCTATGTGTAACCTGTCTCACTGCCTGTGTTTCCTCTATGTGTAACCTGTCTCACTGCCTGTATCTCCTCTATGTGTAACCTGTCTCACTGCCTGTGTTTCCTCTATGTGTAACCTGTCTCACTGCCTGTATCTCCTCTATGTGTAACCTGTCTCACTGCCTGTATCTCCTCTATGTGTAACCTGTCTCACTGCCTGTATCTCCTCTATGTGTAACCTGTCTCACTGCCTGTGTCTCCTCTATGTGTAACCTGTCTCGCTGCCTGTGTCTCCTCTATGTGTAACCTGTCTCACTGCCTGTGTCTCCTCTATGTGTAA